>JAHHFK020005510.1:0-136655 GCA_024533555.2 Aedes koreicus | reverse complement strand
TATCAGCCCCTGGCGAACTTGAGGATCCATTGGTCCGAGTACTCCTCGCTCTCGTTGTTCGTAGTTCGGTTACGCAATCTTCGCGCCGTGTTCCAAAGAGTACTCATCGACGTCTCGCGCGATAGCCCGTCCACGAATCTTCGCCAGTATCCGCGTTTCTTGGCCTTGATGAGGCTCTTAAGTTCGCGTTCGAGAGCCGTGTATACTTCGAAGTGCTCAGGTGTTCCACGTCTACGGAAAACTTTAAACGCGTCGGACTCTTTACGGTAAACCTCGGTGCATTGCTGATTCCACCATGGAGAAGGAGGTTTCCTGCGAAATGACGTCCCTGGAACCGGGATCGAGTTTGAGCTTGAAGCGCGCTGTCTATGATCAGGTTGGAGAGGAAGTTATATTCCTCCAGCGGTGGAAGCTCTTCTACCGTCGTTACGGCTTCATCCACTGCTGTCCTAAACTTTGTCCAATCGATGTAACGGGTAAGATCATACGCGACGTTGGTGGATTCCGACGGATTGGACCCGGTGGCAATCGAAATTTTTATGGGCAAATGATCACTACCGTGGGGATCTTGAATCACATTCCATGTGCAATCCAACGATAATGAATTCGAGCAAAGTGTGAGGTCTAATCTACTGCCAACTGAGGATGTACCAGCCAAACGTGTTACTTCTCCATTGTTAAGAACTGTCATATTGAAGTTGTCACAGAGGTCATATATTAAGGAAGACCGGTTGTCATCGTACAGTTCTCCCCAGCCTGTACCGTGAGAGTTAAAATCTCCCATGATCAACCGCGGAGAAGGAAGGACCGAACACATATCTGAAAGTTGTTTTCGGTTAATCGAGGCTCTAGGAGGAATATAGACAGAAGCAATGCAAAGGCTTTTATTTTTTATAACAGCCTGACATGCGACAACTTCAATACCTGGAGTTTGAGGAAAATTCACTCTATAGAAGGAGTAGCACTTTTTGATCCCCAAAAGTACTCCTCCTCCACGTGAATCCTCACGATCAAGACGAATTATATTGAAATCATGAGAAGGAAGATTGATTTCGGAAGAGAGCCATGTTTCACAAAGAGCGAATGCATCACAACCGGTATTGTGAGTTAAAAATTTGAATGATTCCAATTTAGGAATCAAACTTCGACAATTCCACTGTAGAACAGTGATCAAATCCCCGACCTCATTTGGAAAATTATCCATCGAAGGAGATGATAGCTGCAAGGAGGGGCCACTTAATTGTTAATTGCTTCAAAAAAGTCTTCACTGTTGGAAGCATTGCCAAGACAATGCCTTTAAGAGGGTCAGAAATTTCAAGGTACTTGAAGATACCTTCGACAATGTCATCAAATGAGAACAGCCCACTTGAAGAGGGGGCCTCTGTTCTTAAAATAGGGACTTCAGGGGTTTTGGATGTCCCCGGGAGAGATGGAAAGTCCTGGGTGTAGTTAGTACTACGGAAACCAGGAGGAATTGTTTTTTCCCTTTTTCCACCTATTTTTGAAATGGGCAAGCTGGTCTCGGGCTTCTTTTCAGCAACTTTCCGTGGGCGGACGCGTCTTCGCTTCCTTGAAGCACCTTCCGGAAAACTGACTGATGTTCCCTCTTCAGCCAAATCAAAGTCAGACTCGTCATCTGACAGAGGAGCAAAGGGATTTGTATTGGCATTGGGTGGTGGGGAGACTTTTTTCACCATTTCGGCGAAAGATTGCCTGGAACGCTGTTTAAGCGAGCGTTCTAATTGTTCCCCGCGTTGTTTGTACGCCGGGCACGACGAGAGAGCATGAGGAGGAGTTCCTTTACAGAAAGCGCATTTTGGTGTGCTGTCTGCGCAAGCGCCATCCTCGTGCTTCTCCCCACAATTAGAGCAGCGTGCCTTATTGCCGCAATGGGAGGTCGTATGTCCCATCTGCTGGCATTTTTGGCAGATCATGACCCGGGGTACGAACAAACGCACAGGTAGTCGAAGTTTTCCTAACTCGATGTATTGAGGGAGGGCTGAGCCAGAGAAGATCACGCGAAACGAGTCTGACGGTGTGAACTTTTTTTCGCCCTTATTGGTCGATACTGAGCCTAGTTGGCGCACATCCAGTATCTGAACTGGGGGAAGCAGGGGGTTCTTAAATCGACCAACCCCCCGCTTCAGCAGGATCTCAGGGGTCAGACTCGTTTCGGTGACCACACCTTCAATTTCAATACCCCGAGCCGGGATATACACTCTATATTCTAGTGTAAAGAGCTGGGAGACAGCAATCTCATTAGCTTGCTTGAGGTTGGACACAACGACCCGAAGTTTATTGGGTCTGACTTTAATAATCTCGGTCACGGCCGAGAATCGTTTGGTCAGATCGTTCGAAATTTGATAGACATTCAGAGGTTTCGATTTGGGCTGAAAATAGACAACCCATGGACCTGTTGAATCATCTGGATAGGCCCGTGACCGGGCGACATTGTGAGAAACCTCATTATTTGGCGGCATGGATGAATCATCTTCCGACAAATCATCCATGTCGCACCCGTGGGAGCTTATGATGCTCAACCACTTACGCAATTATCTACAATCAATCACAGATAAACAAACTAAACCTAAGCACACAACAAACTAAACCTAAGCACACTCTCTCACACGCTCTCACACACTCTCACACACTCTCACACACTCACACACACTATAAAATTACAATGTATTCAGGAGAAACAAAAACTTATCTTATATGTATTACTGATCTGCTGCAGCCCGTCAACGAATGTGCTGCTGCTTCCGAGCGACGATGTGTAACCCCGTGTACCGGCTAGACGTGGAGCTCAGCGATGATGACAATGATGACGATGATGATGATGATACTGGTCGGTGGTGGTTAGCAGATGAACGAATGCACGCTACACCCGATGGACTGCTGGTGTGCGTGCCGTATAGATGCGGGACAATATGGCTTTTCGATCGTGGCAATATTGCTAATTGCAATTAATGACGTTGTTGCACTGCTTATCACACAATTATTTCTTTTCAAGGAAACCAGGACTCGGTTTCACTCGCGATCGCGAAAAAACAAAACTGAAGAATTGAAACAACTCTTTAAAAGCTTCTAAAGCAACGGAAAGCGGACCGAACGAACTGTACCGTTCGCTTGTTCACTGGGGAATGAAAACTAAATTCCAAATAAACCGTTACAAATGTAATTAAAGTGTTTGGGGAACGTTTGTCGACAGCCAGGAAGTCTGGATCGGGGTGAAATCGAAAACCGGAAGCCGCTGAGACGACAAAGAGAGTTGCCGGTAGTTTCAAGCGAAACCCTAACCTATCTCTCCGAGATGCCGCAAATAAGCTGGGTGTATCGTCTACAACCGTGCATCGAGCCAAAAAACGAGCCGGACTATCGACTTACAAGAAGGTAGTGACTCCAAATCGCGATGATAAACAAAATACGACGGCCAAAGCGCGATCCCGGAGGCTGTACACGACGATGCTGACGAAGTTTGACTGCGTGGTAATGGACGACGAAACCTACGTCAAAGCCGACTACAAGCAGCTTCCGGGACAGGAGTTTTATACGGCAAAAGGAAGGGGAAAGGTAGCAGATATTTTCAAGCACACGAAACTGTCAAAGTTCGCAAAGAAATATCTGGTTTGGCAAGCCATCTGTACCTGTGGCTTGAAAAGCAGCATTTTCATAGCTTCCGGGACTGTCAACCAAGAAATTTACGTGAAAGAGTGTTTGAATAAACGTCTGCTGCCTTTCCTGACGAAACACGGTTGTTCCGTACTGTTTTGGCCGGATTTGGCATCTTGCCATTACGGTAAAAAGGCCATGGAGTGGTACGCCGCCAACAACGTGCAGGTGGTTCCCAAGGACAAGAACCCTCCCAACACGCCAGAGCTCCGCCCAATTGAGAAATACTGGGCTATTGTCAAGCGGAACCTAAAGAAGACCAAAAAAACTGCTAAGGACGAGCAGCAGTTCAAGGCAAACTGGCTTTCTGCGGCGAAGAAGGTGGACAAGGTGGCTGTACAAAATCTGATGGCAGGGGTCAAGCGTAAGGCCCGGCAATTCGGATTTGGAAAAGCTGAAGCCTAACTGAATATTTTTCCTGAATTTTATACTAATTGAACTTGAAAAAGAAATTTAATTCGATTTTTTAAATAAACGATTTCACCGATTTACACGCGTTTTCCCTTCACCAAATTTTGACCGTATCACCCTTTAAACAAGTCAACCTCCAGTGTGTTTTTCGAATTTTACTATGGAATCAAACGTTGAGTAAAGAATTAGTTTGAAATTTTATTATTCAAATGGAATAAGTGCTTCGGATGCATTGAAAATGTTGCTGAAAGTCTATGGGGAATCTGCTCTATCGCGTGCACGTGTGTTTGATTGGTATAAGTCGTTCAAAGAGGGTCGTACATCAGTTGAAAATCTGCCCCATGATCGTCGTCCAGCAAGATCAATAAACGAAGAAAACATCGAAAAAGTGAAGAATTGTGCTGCAAAATCGCCGTGTGACCGAGAGAGAAATATCTGATGAACTCAACATATCAAATGAATCCGCTCATAGCATTATACACGATGTTTTGGGCATGAGACGTGCGTCCGCGCGTCTTGTTCCAAAATTGTTGAATTTTCTAACAACGCAAAACTGTTGCTAAGGAAATGCTCACAATGGGGGATACGGACATCCAGCACATTTTAACTGGTGACGAGACTTGGGTCTACGAGTACGACGTCGAAATAGCCCAGCAATCATCGGAATGGCGCTTCCAAAATGAGCCGAAACCCAAAAAACCGCGTCAAAGTCGATCGAAAATCAAGGTTTTGCTGACTGTTTTCTTCGATAGCCAAGGTGTGGTGCACTCGGAATTCTTTCCGGAAGGTCAATCGGTCAATGCTGAATATTATTTGGGCGTTATGAAGCGTTTGCGTGAGAATATTCGTCTCAAAAGGAAAGAATTGTGGGACAACAAGTCGCGGTTTTCGCATCACGATAATGCAGCAGCTCACACATCACGTTTAGTTTGCGACTATTTGACCAAAAACAACGTTAAAATCGTTCCTCAAGCGCCGTATTTGCCTAATATGGCACTATGTGATTTTTTCCTCTTCCCCAAGCTCAAATTGCCGCTTCGTGATAAACATTTTTAGACGATTTAAGTCATAAAAGAGAATTCGAAGAGGAAGCTTAAGGCGATACCAAAAGAGGCGTATGAAAAGTATGAAAAAACGTTGGCATATGTGTTCCGCCTCCGATGGTGATTATTTTGAAGTAGACAAAATTAATATAGAAGATTTTTAACTTTATTTTGCTTTATTTCGAAAAGTTTAACAACTCATTTTATAAAATCAGGATTTATTGAGGGATATGGTTTTGTCGGTCTATAAGCACTAAATCGGGTCTTTTTATGGATGCAACGGATAGAAGCTGATCTTCCTTAAAGAGTGCTTAATTTGTATTTGTGACCTTTTGTTCAAGAGCAAATGACTACGAAAGCCATTGTTAACAAAAGCAGATTCGCCTTAATCTAATGTTAGCGCCGATTTAACAAACAAACTATCATTAACAGTTAATTCGAGCCGAACTGCAGTTTCTATAAATTTTCGTGGAGAACCAATAGCGGAAGAAGAACCCGAGCCTCACACACCAATAGCACACCCAAAATAAAAAAGCAAGATTGTAATGCAATTTAGAATGATTTTGTTTCATTTCTCGTAATGGATCGTAACTTGGAGAAAAAATGCAACATTGGTCGTGGGCAAAAAAGCATCACATCAATTTGCTTTGAAAAATTCGATGTGTGCGTGGGTTGTGCAGTGTATTAGTTGTTGATTATAAAATTGTAGTCCGGGCTGACAAAAAACAAAAAGTCGCAACTAAGATTCGAACCGTGGCCGCCAGCGTCGCGGCTCTAGATAGTAATCATTCAGCCACTTTAACAAGTTGTAGTTAATGGAATAAAAGCCCTACAGTTGCTTCGATTGTCGAGGCACTCAGTGGTAAAGCAGCAAAGCAAATGTCGCTCGCACACACTTGCATGGCTTCGCGTGGTGATCAAGAAGGGCACATGATGAGAGGGAGATGGGAGTGCGATGACGAGTGAAAATAAAAATAGAACACTTGACTGCGGGATTACAACAGTGGCCAATAGCGTTGCGGCATTTTGTGGTATTGTCTCACTCATATTGAACCAACGGCTGCTTAAGACTGTCGAGGCATTAAGCACACAGCGCTAAATTTGTTTCGAGGCATCTGTGTGTTGCCAACAGCTTGCACACACTTGCATGGCTTCGTTGATACCATAAAACGCTTTGTGGATCATGATGGGCAAAAGTGCCTTTTCTGAATCATGCAGATTTCTCAAGATATGATTGCAAAAACTGCAATTGCGTTTATTGCAACCTTTTCAACTTTTGGGTGCATAGGGTTTCATGGTTCTATAGACTGAATAAAATATAGTAGAAACTTATCAATTCAATCAAATCAATTCAATTCTTCACATCAACAAGCAGTCCTACGTCAACTTTGCAGTTATGTCACTGACATAACTCACACTTTCGTTTTTTGTTTTGTTTCATACAGAACCTGTATTATACTAAATTTGTCAAAAAGTTTTGAAAGTGACATCTATGGAGCAGTAGAAAACCCGAAATTTCTACGCCATTTTCATATTTCATCATCTATAAGAACGTACTCAACATTTCATTTCGATCGGTCAATTCATTCTTTGTTCACAAGTCATTTGAAGTTTAGGTGTCAGTGTATTTTTTAGCAATCGAAAAATCGAATATCGTGCAGTGATTAAATTCTTTGTCTTGGATGGTTTATCGGCTACTGATATCCATGCAAAGATGGTGAAAGTATAAAAAAGTCTTTTTCTTCATTTCAAACTGCTCACCGATGGGTTTTGAGGTTTAAGCGTGGCCGTACAAGCGTTGAAGATGATTCACGCTCAGGACGTCCAAAAAGTGCATCAACACCATCAATCATAGCGAAAATACTCGATATGGTTTTGGAAGATCATCGATCGACTGTGGATGAGATAGCTGGCGCCATAGGCAATTCTAGGGTTTTTTTTTTCATTAGGGCGAATCTACAATTGAAAGATTCTCTCCGGGCTCGCTCTCTTTCATTCATAAACCAATCACCATTATGTTTTTCATTCTACTATTTGCAGAGTATGCTAGCCAGCACTGTGATGTTTCGATCTGTACTAAAGAATCCCACGAAAGTTTTATAATTGCGCTGTAATGAATGAAAAAGAGCGAGCACGGAGAGAATCTCTCAATTGTAGATTCGCCCTAATGAAAAAAAAAACCCTAGAATTCTCTTGGAACAAAATGGCATATTTTGGCTGAAGTTTTGGGTTTCAAAAAACGGTGTACAATGAGTGCCGCATTTGCTTACAATGCAACACAAACACGTTCGAATGCGACTTTCTGAGCAACATTTGGAGCAATTTTGAAAGGATAAAAAGGATTTTCTGCGTTGATTCATCACTATGGATGAGACTTGGGTCTATCATCATGATTCCGAATCAAAACAAGAGGCACTTCGGTTCCGAAGCGAGTTCGTGTCCAGAAATCGGCCAAGGTGTTAGCGTCAGTTTTTGGGATGCAAAATGAATTTTATTTATAGATTATCTCAAAACTGGTAAGACAATCAACTCTGATTATTATTGTGACTTCTTGGACCAGTTGGATGAAAACATTTGTAAAAAAAGACCCGCTTTGCGGAAGAAAAAAACATTTTTCATCAAGACAATGCACCAGCTCACACAGCTAAAAAAACCATAGCGAAAATCAGTGAATTGGGGTGATAATTGTTGCAGCATCCACCCTATTCGCCAGATTCAGCTCCCTCTGACTTCTGGCTGATCTCGCACCTCAAAAAATTCCTTCGTGGAAAGCATTTTTCATCAACGAAGAGGTTATAGCCGTCGTAGAGGAGTATTTTGTAGGCCTTCCAGAAAGTCATTTCCGTGATGGGACAACAAAGCTGGAAGACCGTTGGACCAAGTGTATTGATCTTATGGGAGACTTTACTGAGCAATATATGTGATTTCCCCAAAAAAATAAATGTATTTTCGCTTTCAAAACTTTTTGACTAACCTAGTACTGTATTAGATACATCAGCAAAGCTACCTTCTGGGGGTTTTGTGGTCATGTGGTTAGCGGTGTTCGAAGAAAGGGTTCAATTCCCGTTCTAGCCAATTTTTCACAACTGAAATTTCTCTACTGGTCTACTGGGTGTTCTGTGTCGTCCGATATTAATAATTTAGTGGTAAGTGTCTACAACCTCTAGTTGAAGACGGTGTAATTTGTACAGTGTGTCTCACAATAGGTGTCACCTTTTTTCAGTCTTGGTTTATTTCAGCTGGGTAATTTTAACAGCGGAATTGATTATACTCGTTTTGAGTGTATTCTTTTGACAGCCTACCGCTGAACACAAATAAGCAATTCCGTTTGTTTATATTTATCAGCTACCATGGAAGCCATACGGGAGCAAGTTTTAAAATTAGATTTGCAACAGCTTAGACCGTGTCAGATATTCAATAGCCTTAAACAGTTCGGAGTGAGTAAGCGTTTTGTTTGGACCTGTAACGCTGGTAGATCACCTTTTCGTGGTGCGTTACGGGGTATCATATCTACCACCGAACCCTAGTCTGAATTAATTCAAACTAGGAAACATATTTGTTTTTGTAGTCAAAAGAACATATATGAGTCCTTATTACATTTTATGCCTTGTGGAAAGCGACAATACTCGGATTGATCCACCGAGGATGAGCTTGGAATAAGGAAAACATGGTTAGTCTTCATTTATGTGAATTCTCATTTTCTATTTCATGTTCAATAGTTTAAATTGGTTATGATAGGCTTCTGATGCATGGTCAGTATCGGAGTCATTGTTTGTTTTGTTTGCAATGAATCCGGTTTTGACTGATAAAGGGGCGTGCCATTGAATATTGCTCTCACTCACAAAGGGTTTAAATAGCGGAAACTTAAAAAAAAACTCGATTCATAGCCAAAAAACAAACAATGACAACTGTAAAAACACCGAATACTTACCCAAATAGCACACAAAACATCTTTGATATGCAATACTATGTTTTCATGTTTCATTTGAGTAAATCTGCAGTTGCAAAAACATTGGAGTTAGTCGAGACCTGTTTGTCTTTGTAAACTTGCAGCTGAGTAAACTTTATCATGACGTTGCATACTTTATATTTTCCAGTGTATGTGATGTTTATTATGGAGTAATTTTGACATCCAGTGCAACATAACAAATAAGGTACACTCTTGTTCCAATGAAGCTTTCTGATACTTAAGGTTTTCAAAATGCGTTTTTTGAGCCACATGCGCAACGTAATGAGAACGCAACATAATGTCAACAAATAATGTTACGTTCTTGCAACGTTCAATTGCACATTACCACAACAGTGATGATAACTGAAATATAACCAAATGAAATGTACACTACTGACCACATGTGTTTTGATATGGTAAGGGGATGTAATGTAAGTCTAGCTCCTTCATTCGGCCTATGTACCAAATATGGCATTAATGCAGCGAAAATCAACAGAATTATGTTGCTATCAAGATGGTGGATTTAAATACAAGCAATTAAGACATTATTAATCAACTTACTGTTGTTCATTTCTGTGTATTTTTGGATTTTCTTAACTTTTAAGACAACATGATTTCACTGGTTAAGCTAAACAGATTATCTCTATGATTTTCGAATGATCAAAATTTGGCTAACTTGAACCGATAAACCAAATAATGCAAACCAAATGTACAGAAAATAGTCACACGTTATAAACTACTGTTCAATATAGATCAATATAATGTTCAAATAGATAAAATAACAATTAATGACTACTGTTCTATATAATGTTCAAATCGATAAAATAACAATGATGTAACGAGAAAACCGTGGACCCAATGTTAGGGACATATTTTTTTCTTTGTACCCAACTATGTCCTGTTGTTTGAATAACTAAGTAAAAATGTTGTTATTGGTAAAATTTTCAATGAAAATGTATGAGTTTCGGTTGTATATTTTCCAAATGGCACATCTAAATACAAACCAAAGGTACAAACCGTGTGCAGAGTGAATTATTATGTTTTTATTATCGAAGGGCCTATACATCATATGTGATAATCTCTTAAGTGTTTCAAAGTTTAGTTTTAATTTTTTTTTTAATTTTTTTTTTTTTAAAAAAAAAAAAAAACAAAAAGACCTGAAAAAAAAAAAAAAAAAAAAAAAAAAAACACACAAAAACCCCACCCAAAAAAAAAACCCACAAAAGGGGCAAAGTTCCACCCATGAAAAAACCCAAAATGATGCTTAAAAACCCAAATAAAACCCAAAACCCCCAAAAATTCCTGACTTTATGGATTGGGTTGTGTAGCCTTTCGTGATACATACCACCAATCGTTTTATTAAACGTACCTAAGCAAGTGTATAACTAGCTACATATAGCTTACAGCTAAAATATTTCATGAGTTAGAATGAAAAATGTACACAGAAAAAAATTATGAAAATTACTTATGATGTAATCTAAACCTTCACCGAAAACTCGTCGGCATAATTAATCGTTGAACATATTTTTCAATTCAAAATACAGTAAATAGTAAGTTCATGTAAAACTTTATCACATTTAAAAGCATATTCTAGCCTGAATTCATATTTGCAATCGATAACATATAATTATACGACACGCTCTTATATTTTCAAATCAAACGCTTGAAATTTACATGAGCTCAACACAATTCAGCATCACTGCTCAGCTTCTCATGTTAGAATCAAAAAGCTGTCACCGCCATATTGTGTACGTTTAGGTTCGGGAGTGAAAAGCTGAATATTTTGAAGTACGTTTTGAAAATGTTCGAAAAAATTATGTGAGACTGTGGAATTCGCAGCGGAAAAAGGTTAGATTTCATGAACCACGTCCGAATTCACCGAAAACAACATGTTTACAAGTGCCCGGTTGAAAATTGTGAACTCTGAAAAAAAGTCATTTGACTGCTGTTTGTTCTCTGTCGATGTGTGAAAAAAAAAACGATTGAACACAAATGGAATTTTCTTGTAGAAAACTTCAAAAAAAGCAAATAAAAAGATTGGTATCAATAACTTGCTCGTTTTATTTTTTTAAGCAAAAAAATACAAACAAATAATCCGCTTTTTCGAATCCCAACAAATTCGACCGGTAAATTAAAGCATATTTTAAATTATCAGCGCTTATTTATTAAGTACGAGTAAATTTACAGCTAAAATTTTTCTGTGCTGTAAATTTAAGATCACGCTTAAATTTCTATTGGATATGACGGAGGTAAATTTGTTACATCTAAGTCGTCATAAATTTACATGTTTCGTTCGAAAAGTGTAAAATAATTATATTAAACGATCACACCACATAAAAAAAAAAAAAAAAAAAAAAAAAAAACTAAAAAAATTAAATTAAGATTTATTTATAAGGGTTGTTGTTATTGGATACGCCAAACAAAAAAAAAAAAAAAAAATAATCATTAAGCAACCCCCACAAACTGTTATTTTTATAGTAGAGACTATTATTATTTATGTTTTAAACAAGGATCACTCAATTAGTGAGGGCATAATATTTTCATTTTCGGGTGTTCTTACTAATTACTATAAATAAAATACGTAGGTATAAAGCTTAAATAAATTATCTTCCCAAATAAAATAAACATTTGTGAGACTACTAGTTGTGCGTAATGAACATAAGCTGTTTTTGAATTATTGATTGATTTTACAAGAAATCCGTTGACACAATTTTTAGGACAAAATTGTTGCTATGTTCCCAACTATAACCTAAAGCCTGATTCAAAGTAAATTTGGACGCATTCAAGTGATCAAAACTCAAGACTCAAACAACATACACGGTTGATCAAAACGTCAAACAAAAGGGTATTTATTCAGCTTTCAAACGATATATGACAAGCAATTACATTTTACCGTTTCGAACGAACTGTCGCACTTTACTTGTGATCGATGCGTGGTCAAATCTCTGCCATTTCCATGTTAGGGCGTTTTTTGGGTGACCATTTCCATGTTAGGGCAGTTTCAAAAATAGATATTTTTTTAGTTTTCCCGAAAATGACTTTTTTCAAGAAATCATAACTTTTGAATCACTGAACCGATTTCAAATGCTAATAATAATCCGCCTAGGTCATTGACTTGTTGAAGTATTCATAACCAAGCCTATAACAGCAGAAGTAGGATATACGCATGAATACATTATTATTATGTATGTCGTTATCGGTTATTAGGTGTGCGTATCGGTTGGGTAGTCGTATTGTCCGTGAAAAATGCATTTCCTAAATTTAATTTCTTAATACTCTACTTGATACCCTATGCATCTTTATTAACAATTTTACGAGTCCCAGTGACAATTTATGATACCCAACAGCAATCTATAAATTTGATTCAAGTCTTTGGGAAATTCATGGTAGTCTAGAATCTGAAATTGAAATAAGTGTAGATAAAATAATATGCATATGTTACAGTCACCATAAATCAATGGAGACACATGATAGTCGCATATGAGTATGGTTGAAAAATCCAAAACATGATTATATCAAAAAAATATATCTCGTAAACGAAAAAACATTCTCATTTAATTTTTTGATATATTTTATAAAACAGTCTAAATTTTCAAGAAAAAAAATAAAATCGTACAGCGTCCTCTAGTCGGAAACCATGAAAATCTCAAAGATCAAATACAATCAATGTTTTACAGTTCAAAATTGCAATTTTTCAATGCCATTATATTTTCTTTAGAGTATGTTTAATTATCGTTCAATTGGTGTTTTAACATTTGAAATCGGTTTAGTGATTCAAAAGTTATGATTTCCTGAAAAAGGTCATTTTCGAGAAAACCAAAAAAAAATATCTATTTTTGAAACTGGCCTAACATGGAAATGGTCACCCTAATGCAAAAAAAAAAAAAAAATACATAGCTAATATTTTGTGATAAGGAACAAAAATACTAATTTTCACGAAATTCTGAGACCCACTATATCGGTATTTTATGGAATGGCTGTATGAAGAAAAATTATAGACAGGCAATTTTTAACAACAGACCAAATTCTAGATCT
Organism: Aedes koreicus; assembly: GCA_024533555.2. Classification (NCBI taxonomy): domain Eukaryota; kingdom Metazoa; phylum Arthropoda; class Insecta; order Diptera; family Culicidae; genus Aedes; species Aedes koreicus. The sequence continues at coordinate 123,545 of JAHHFK020005510.1, read as the reverse complement.
ATAGGCCCACATTAGAGCACTTTCCCCTACTAAGATTTTATTTTATTATTCCGTTTCCGTTCCCACTCAATTGTTCTTCAGTTTTTAAGTAAAAAAAAACATGGTGTGGCTTCTGAATTATTCTAATTCTTTGTTCCAATGAATTGAACACTTTTGTTGAAGGCGTATACGACATTTTACTTGTAATGCCAGTCAAGCATCATCTTTTCAGTACGTAATGTACATATATCCTTTGAACAAATAAGCAGCTATTAGTTTGATTTAACATTAAATTTATTTATATTTGCTTATGTGGAATTCACTAGTTTTAATTCTAAATAAATCAGGTATACGTAAACAAAGAAAACTCACTATCAAACTACTACTGTCGCTATTGTTCAGAAATCTGTAATTTAAAGTTGTCTATATAGATAAATATCATCGAAGAACTTCACGTGTTGAGAATGGATTCATAATTATTTTAGCCGGTTGTGTATTTGGTTTGTTCGAAGACGCCATATGCCAACATTTTGCAATACAAAATGAGATTACAAAATTTCACTCATTCCTCCACAGTTTGAACCCAACATGAACCTGTAATGACTTACGATTCGAATGATTCAGAAATCTGATTTTTACAAATGAAAACATAATTTAACATAAATTGTTCTGTTTCAAATTCTAAAACAATGCTCTATTCTCGAGGAATTATTCAAGGGCGTTAATATTTTTCGAAGTAGAACAGAAAATTGATCCATAAATCTGAAAGCGTTTAAAAAATAAACTTATTTCAACACGATTTTCAGCTCATTTTACTACTCAATATTTTTATCACGAATGTTTGGTTGATAACGATGTCCATTAAAAAAAGTTATCCTTGCATTGATTTAAACATCAGTGTCATTTCACTTTTTTGCAACGCGATTTGCAATATTTGAAAGTCTTACCAAATGCTATTGCAACAACGTCACGTTGCAAATAGGCTCCACCCTTGCGCTTTTTTCGTTGCTGTTGTGTATGATTTTGCGGTACATAGCTAAACAAAATTATCCCTAATATGTTTCAAGAGAGATTTTTCTGCTCTATTGAAACAAGTTGTGCTACTTGGGTAATCATTTCTCAATAGTGATGAAGTGTCGAGCTACTATGGGACTATTCATAATAAACCACGTAGACTGTTTTGGGGGGAGAGGGGGGGGGGGGGGTTGACCAAAGTCTACGCTCCATACAAAATTTCAAAAAATTGTATGGAAAAAAGTCTACGAGGGGGGAGGGGGGGTCTTAGATTTTCAAAAATAAGTCTACGTGGTTTATGAACCGGCCCTATACTTATATGCACTAAACAAAGGATACGGGATATAATACAATAGATCAAATTACTGGTCGCAGTGGTTGATGTCCCGAACAGAGGAAAAGAAAAAGCGTTTTGTTTTTCGTACCTTGAAACGGTTCAAGGAAACTGGAAATGTCCGTTTTCTCGCAAAGGAGGCGCCAGACGAACTGCCAGAATGAAGAAAAAGATCAAATGTGTGAGCGAGCTAATAAGACGTAATCCGACCGTGTCTGACCGTAAATTGAGCAAACAATTTCAAATGTCCCCTGCTTCAATGAACAGGCCCCCCCCCCAAACATGATCTGAAAAGCAAGCCGTACAAGAAACAACGGGTTCACGGGTTGACGGAGCGTCAAAAGCAAGCCAGGGTCCAAAGAAGCAGAAATCGTATGGTTCGGCACGGTGACTGCGAGATTTTATTTTCGAATGAACAGCTCTTCCTCCTTCAGGACAGTCATAATCAACAAAATGATCGTGTGTATGGCAAAAGTCTTGCCAGTATTCCAAGAGCAAGGGGCGCCGTTTCACGAAAAGGAAAACTTCCTCTTCTTTTCATAGAACCTAACGTTAACATCAACACTGAATATTACATCGAGCAGGTTTTGAAGAACCATCTGCTTCCTCATGCTTCAATTTCATCACAAGCGAAGAATGGCCTGCGTCTTCACCGGATCTCAACCCACTTGACTACTTTGTTTGGGGTTATATGCTTCAACATATAGACCATACAAACGAGAGGCTTACTTTAGATCGATTCGAGAAACATTTGATTGATATTTGGGACCAAATTCCTCAGGAAATTGTGCGTGCCAGCAGCGATGGATTTACAAAGCGTTTGCGCAAAGTTATCAAGAAAAAGGGCGAGCGATTCGAATTGAATTTATATGGTTTATTTCTATAACATGTATCTTTTAAATGAAAAATAAATGCTATGCTTTGGTTGATTTATTTTGCTGTAATCCCATTTTGACACCTATCGTGCAACTCAAATCGAGCAATCATAAAAAGCATCAGTAAACTTCAATGTTTCGAAATCGAAATCGAGCAAGTTACTGCAGTTGACGGTTCAGGAGTCTAGATGTTTGCTACATGATTATTGCAGCAATCAGCTGTCAACTGACAGTTCACCGGCAGTGTTTTGTTGACAAGAGCCATTTTGCGCTGGTCAAAACAAGAGCAACTTCTCGCTTTCTTGGACTTATTCCTCTAGAAGTGTTTAAAAAAAAGGTGGAAAAGGTTTCGTTTGTTGACAAAAGTGTTCTTACTTGCGTTATTGTACCATACGAGGTAAATATTGCATGATAAACATTGAGAAAGGTCAATACTATGTTTTCCTTGTATTTATGTTATTAGACACCAAAATGGCTCCTGACAACCGTGGATTGGAACAACGAAAGAAAATAATCGATGATTACAAGAGCGGAATGTCACAAAAAACAATTTGTGACATATACCAGATGAAAAAATGGACCGTTTCAAGACTGTGCTCAAAACTTCGTTCAACCGGGAAGATTTCTGTGGACAATAGAGGTGGAAAACCACGGTCCACTACGTCAAGAGTGGACTCTATGATCATCAGATGCAATAAAAAGGATCCTTCCAAATCTTCCTTCAAGGTGCAAACGGATTTACAGTTATCTGTATCGGACTGGACAATCAGACGACGTGCCGTTGAAGCCAGATTATTCTCTCGACGCCCTGCGAAGAAACCTCTGATTTCACTTAGGAATCAGAAGAAAAGACTCCTGTTTGCTCAATCTCATATCGGCTGGGATGTGCAGAAACGGCGGACGGTTCCTGTTCATTGATGAGTCGAAGTTCAACATCTTCGGAAGCGACGGGATTTGCCGTGTACGTCGACCGACTGGAAAACGCTTAGATTCACGGTACTGCCAGAAGACGGTGAAGCATGGCGGAGGCAATGTGATGGTCTAGGGATGTTTTTCTGCAAACGGCCTTGGTCCAATTCATCGAATCGATGGAATCATGGACCGTTTTATGTACAAAAAAATCCTGAAAGATGTTATGCCGCCTTATGCTGAATGGAATATGCCATTTAAATGGATATTTCAACGAGATAACGACCCCAAGCACACCGCCAAAGTGGTCAAACAGTGGTTTAAGGATAACCAAATAATGATGATGATGACCTTATCGAAAACCTGTGGGAGATCGTGAATCAGCGAATTGATCGTGAAGGTGTTCGAAATAAGGATCAGTTGTTTGCACAAATCCAAAAGGCTTGGGCAGCAATTCCACAAAACTTCATTGACCACCTGATCGAGTCTATGCCTCGCAGATGCAAGGCCGTAATTGAAAATAAAGGATTCGCTACGAAATATTGAAAGCGAAATTGAATTTGGTAAACAACACGCGAGGTTGCACTTGTTTTGTCCAGGAGGAAAACATTGACTTTTTATTTCTTTTTATTTTTCATGAATTGTTATGTATAAATAATGATTTTTTTTGTTATAATAAAGATGAAAAGTGCTGTTTCTACAAACTAAAAAACATTTTTCTCCCAATTGACTTTTTATAAACCTTCAATGTAGAGTTTCATGATTGGGATTGACTGGTTGCAAATGTTTTGTCCAATACTGTATTGTAAGACACGCTGTATACAACTATTGGCTATGCTTCTCAGCTGCTTTTATGAATATCTTTGAGATGAAAGAAACTCAGAGAAATTTAGAAAAGAAAAAGAAAATTTTAAAAACAGTTTAATATCCCCAATACTGACAGCCCAACAGCAAAAACAGGTTAAAACCACGCAAAACTCAATTTTATTAAAGCAAGAAAACCAAATCCGTTGGCTGATACACTGGCTGATCTGCTGCCAAAGTTTCTGCAAATATATTTTCAGGTCCTAGTCTGAGCCAAGCTTACATAATTATACCCAGCCGCACCATCCTCGAATGAAGGCTCCCCTGCTGGTGGCGCTGCCACCGCTTTTTATGGAGAAAATTACCTAACTCAACTAACACATTTTCCGCATCCAAACAATCGAGGCATGCCCATTACCATAAGTGAATTCTTGATGCAAAGCATGGCACATAACTCGTTGCATGACCCGTGGAAGACCTCCCACTTAAACTCACCCCGACCCGGATACCGTAGACTGTGTATTTTGTATGCCGTGGCTGTGGCATCATGGTGGCGTCCATCGCCCATCTTTACTTCCTTATACATGTAGTAAGGAGTGAAACTCAAGGATCGGATTGCTGATCTATATATGTCCCACCCATTTGCGACACAAGTGCAATTGTGTAAGCGGTCGTGTACTATCACGCCAAGCCCCAGACGCCAGCATAGTTCATTGACGAACTGCGCACAATGCGAACCATTCGCTTGATGGACTGGACACTACCAAGAGTGTTGTGAATCTCGAACGGAAGCTTGCGTGATTTACAAACGTGGATAGTAAAAGTAACGACGAAAACAATTACGATGCATGATCGTGATACACATAAAATTTCGTAAAGCGGGTGAATTAGTTTCCAATAAAGTCACTCGTTCGTTTGCATATATGAGCTACGTTGATGATCTGCGGTTGTTTTGTTTGATTCAATGCACGCTGAATGGTAGGACTTATTTCAATCAAAAGTGAAAGCTACTGTAACTTCCTGAACCTTTTTAATGCTATCGGTGTTGTAAATATGCCAGAAAAGAGGCATGTTGACGTTTTGTTTGTATTTTAAATCGTTATGTAAAATGTGGTTTATTGGGTAAACGAAGCGTAACAATTGACCTGTTAACTCGAGTAACGTTCGGAAACGGGTCGTTCAGTATTTCTGGCTTCCGAAAAAGATACATACTACCGATTTACTCAACTGCAAACTTTGCATCGTTAATGTTTTTTCGCCGAATGCTGCCAAATTCAACACTTAAATAGAATTATCGCCCATAAATGCTCTATTGATAGTATTCGCAATCTATGCTTGTCGCATAAATAATAAAAAAATAAGTTTGGAAAAAGTTGCTCTATTTTTTTTATATTTTTTTTATTGATGTGACTTGGCATGTCTGAGTTCAAGAAATCAAACCTTACTTAATGCACCAGGGGATAGTTAAACAGGCTTCGCAACACCCATGGGGGTTTTCAATTTTGCCGTACACACTATTAGTGCACACAAGTAGTGAAAAATAATATTCAACAGGATTGGCATAGTGTGGGAGAATTGTTGATTCGTAAGGCTGAAGGAAGTAAAAAAATTTGAAATGTTGTATAGAGGAGTTTTTGGGACCAAGGATGGTTCTTAAGGTAGCTAGAGACCTCTCTTTTTCTGGGAGGGGGGGGGGGGCTCCAATACAAATGAAACACAAACTTATGCATAACTCGAGAGCTAACCAAGCAAATGGAACCAAATTTGGCATGTGAGAGTTTTTAGAAGCAAGAAATGTTTCTATGGTGATTTGAGACCAGTCCCCTCTCTGGAAAGGGAGGCTGCAATACAAATGAAACAGAAGTTTCTGCATAACTCGCGAACTAATACAGCAAATAGAAATAGATTTGGCAATTGGGGATTTTGAAGGCAATACATGTTTCTACGGTAGTTCTAGAAATTTGGCAAGTGGAGATTTTGGAGGAGATAATTGTTTCCATGGTAGTGTGAGACCCCTTCGCCCCCTGGAAGGGGAGAGGCGGGGGAGGGGGTTCCATACAGATGCAACACAAAATCTGCATAACTCGAGAACTAAACAAGTAAATGGAACCACATTTGGCATGTGGAGGTTTTTGAAGGCAAGAAATGTTTCAGTTGAAGACAGCTTAAGGGGGTGGGGGAGGGGGGTCTTGCATACCAGTTAAACACTAATTTCTGCATAATTTGAGAACTAATCAAGTAAATCGAATCAAATTTGACATGTGGGGGGTTTTGATGGTAAAAATGTTTCTATGGTGGTTCAAGTCCCCTCTCCTTTATTAATGGGGGAGGGGGGGTCTTTCATCAAAAGAAACACACATTTCTGCATAACTCGAGAACTAATCAAGCAAATGGAACCAAATTTGACATGTGGGGGGTTCTGAAGGTAATGATTGTATGGTGGTTTGAGAAACCTCCTCCCTCTGAAAGGGAGGGCTCCCATACAAATGAAACACAAATTTCTAACAAACATGAGAATTATCCAGGTTACTAAGACACAAAACGTGTATTTTTCGGGTAAGAAGCATGTTCTGATAGAAGTTTAAACCCTTGCTTAATCAAGAAAAAAACTCATACCGAAAAACAATCATAAACGTGCCAGTTGTATTAAATTTTCATGCATTTAGTTGCAAGCGTACCAGCGCTCGCACCGGGTTCAGCTAGTCTTCTATATATATAAAAATGAATTTCTGTCTGTCTGTCTGTCTGTCTGTCTGAACCTTATAGACTCGGACACTACTGAACCGATCGGCATGAAATTTTGTATGGAAGGGATTTTTGGGACCGAAAAAGGTTCTTAAGATAGTTAGAGACCCCTCCTCCTTCTGTAAGGGGGCTCCTATACAAATGAAAAACAAATTTCTGCATAATTCAATAACTTTTCAAGCAAATCGAACCATATTTGGCATGTGGAGGTTTTTTAAGGCAAGAACAATCAATATGAAACTAGCGATTTGAAATGGTTCACTAGTGTAGATCCTTTTGGTCTGAAGTACACCTTGTAGCCTGCACCTTGCAATTCAGTCTTGCGCTTCTCGGCACTATAAGCTTTGTTTTAGTTTTGATTCGCTGTGTTATTTTGACAGAATATTTGATGGTGTGTTCGTGTGAGTTACGTTATTAAGGGCAAATCAGTTAGTTTGGGACCGACCTTGGGACCGATGTGCTGGTACTACCTGAGCCAAAAACTATATATATTTTCTTCTTGACTATCCAGCCCTTGAAAAAAGCACAAGTGTAAGCGGCATGAATAGATTATTGGGCACACACTAATGCATTATGCAGCAAGACGGACTCACACGTGTGCAACGTTTTAAAGTGCGCGTTTTGCAAGAAATGACAATAGTTTTAACATTTTTTTATATTTTGATTAGGGAACATCCATTAATTACGTCACGCAAATCTTGACTTTTTATACACCCCCCCCCCCTCCCCACATTTTTTGTATGAACCATCGAATTTTTTTTGTATGGATCGTCACGTTTTCTCAAACCCCCCACCCCCCTTACTGCGTGACATAATTAATGGACCTTCCCTTATGTTGTATTACCTGAACAGCTTGAACAGCTCTGAATTCTGAAGTCCGATTGAGTTCCTTCCTCACTCACTGGTTTCGATTTTGCTTCGAGTTGTTCATCAAAAGAAGCTGATTCGTTCCCGAATGTATGCATCGGAAATCCTCTTCATCTACTTCGTCTTCAGATGGCATCCATTCAGGCCCCACTGCAACAAAGGTCACGTAGTTGTGATCTTGAAGCGCAGGTGAAGAGTAGAAAGAGCGGGATTTATAGAAATCCAACATTCTCTCGCTCGGCTCGGCATTGGAAAGCACAAAAATGCATCGATTGATAGATCGGCATTTTTTATCTTTAATTTCTTCCGTGGTTATCGTAGCGGAAACAAGCCTCTTCGAAATGAACCTACAAAACGTTAATTAGAGCAAATTAAAGCACTGTTATGACAATGAAGTACCTGTAAAATAACTAATATTTTCACGCTACGCTACAGACTTGCGAACTGGGTTTAATTTAGGTTGTCTCAGAATTCAGCCGACAGAATTCTATCCATTTGGATCTTGTAATATCATCACCGGGAAAATGCAAAAAACTTAATACCGGATAGTTCCTGCTGTCTTGGCCTCAGTATTGAACTTTACACTTCATGTTGAACAACTTCGAAATGTCTGGGGCAGCCTGTGACCAGCTGCAAAAGGCGAAACGAGCGAAACCCAATGATCAATACATTGTACTACTGTGTTAAAAAAATAAGGTGACTTTTTAATTTAAAAATTGCGCGTTTGAGATATTGTCCAAAATTTTTTTTTTTTACGTTGCTAGGCTTGTTAGTGACATATATTTGGCATTTTATGACATTCTCTCCATAATTAGTTTATTTACGCTTGTGTTTTCTAAACGACCAAAAGTGCTTTCGGCGATTTTTACAATGTCTGAATTTGTTGAGCAAAGAAGTGCCATTAAATTTTGTTTGCGGTACGATATTTCTGCTGCTGAAACGTTGAGGATGATGCAGAAAGCCTTCGGTGAGTCAGCCATGTCAAAAAAAATGTTTATAAGTGGTACAATGACTTCAAAGACGGTCGAGAACGCGTTGAAGACTCGCAACGGCCAGGACGGCCATCGACGTCAACTGATGAGCAACACGTGAAGAAAATCAAAGAGTTAGTGTTTGAAAATCGTCGATTAACAATTAGAGACCTTGCCGATATGCTTGGCATCTCAATTGGATCGATTCAATCGATTTTTAAGGATCAATTGGGCCTCAGAAGATAAAAATAGCGTTTGGTGCCGAAATCGCTTAATTTTTTTGAAATTTTATTTTTGGTTTTTTGCCAAAAATTCGACTCATATCGCTCCACAACCACCGTATTCACGTGATTTGGCTCCGTGTGACTTCTGGCTATTCCCAAACTTCAAAAGACCACTTCGAGGACACCGTTTTGTATCGATTGAAGAGATTCAACGAGAATCGCTGCGCGCATTGAGGGACATCCCGGAAGCCGACTATATGGCCTGCTTCGCGGATTGGAAAATACGCTGGCATAAGTGCATTTCATCAGAGGGGGACTACTTTGAAGGGGACGAAATAGATTTTGATGAATAAATAAAGATTTTTTGAAATATAACAAAAGTCACCTTATTTTTTGAACACAGTAGTATGTATAGTATTTGTTTCTCCCTCCCAGGGTAAAACGTTGTAGCGGTTTGAGGAAATTGACGTTAGCAGCAAATCGTGAACTGGCCTATTTCATATCGTCTTCCCACACATGCACGGAATTGCACGCATACAATATTGTTAGTTTGTGTACGGATTGCTAAGCTAAAGAAAACATTTTCATGATCGGAAAGCAACTCGCATGCTTTTGATAAGTGCTGCAGAAATGTCGCCAATATAACTTGCCCACACATCATCTTTTCATCATTTCAAATCAGCTTATGATACAATCGATCGAGACCAGCTATGGCAGATTTTGCACGAATATGGATTTCCGGAAAAACTGACGCGGTTGGTCAAAGCAACGATGGATCGAAGGATGTGTGACGTCCGAGTATCAGGGACGCTCCCGAGTCCCTTCGAATCTCGGAGAGGGGTTACGGCAAGGTGATGAATTGTCGTGTTTGTTGTTTAACATTGCGTTGGAGGGTGTGATTCGAAGAGCTGGGATAGAGACGAGTGGCAATCTTCAGGAAGTCTGTCCAAATATTTGGCTTCGCCGACGACGTTGATATCGTAGCACGTAACTTTGAGACGATGGCTGACACGTACATCAGACTTAAGGCTGAAGCTGGTAGGATTGGGCTTGTGATTAATGCATTAAAAACAAAATACACGAAGGGAAGAGACACACGAGAAGTCAATGTTAGCATCCTACCACGAGTTCAAATCGACGGTGTTGAAATCGAGGTAGTAGACGAATTCGTGTATCTGGGCTCATTGGTGACCACCGATAACGACACCAGCAGAGAGATACAAAGGTGCATTATGGGTGGCAATCGTGCCTACTATGGACTCCGAAGGACGCTAATATCGAATAAAGTTCGCCGAAGTACAAAGTTGACCATCTACAAGACATTAATTAGACCGGTAGTTCTCTACGGCCTCGAAACATGGACATTGCTAGTGGAGGACCAACGCGTCCTTGGTGTCTTTGAACGGAAGGTGAACCACGAATTGCACCAGTTGCTGGGAGAACCTCCCATCGTACACATCGCTAAAATCGGTCGACTAGGATGGGCTGGGCATGTCGTAAGAATGTCGGACGATAGCCCTGTTAAAATGGTTCTCGAAAACGAACTTACGGGTACAAGAAGAAGAGGCGCACAGCGATCAAGGTGGATCGGTCAAGTTGAAGGCGACCTGTGGACTCTTCGCAGACAGCGAGGCTGGCGAGGTACAGCCATGGACCGATTACAATGGAGAAAACTTCTGTGTACAACAGAGGCCACACCGGCCTTGGTCTGATTGGTAAGGTAAGGTACGCTTTTAATAAGTCCCTTTATTCCATCGCTATGAATTTTCGAAATCTATTTATCGTTTCTGAAGGTAAGTTCCGATAAGAAGTAAACAGAGATATTAACGTTTATTATTAGTTTTAAAAAAAAAATAAAAAAAAATTTTTTTAAAAAACACCAGCGAAGATAAACCAGGTTAAAACACCACCCCCCCCCCCCCCCTTTTTAGTGGGGGGGGTATTATATGGGGGGGTGGGGTATTAAAATGTAATTTGTTGTAATAATTATAATTTGTTTTTGTTGTTTGTAAAAAAAAAATACTTCTCCAAAAAAAAAAAAAAGAAAATAAATAGTATAAATTTCACACTCATTCGATATTCGCCTGGTTGACGCATAGCTTCGTATAAATGGCAACTATACTCGCTTAGTATAAACGTGCAATATAAGGCGCGTAATATAATGTTGAAAAAAATGTGTGTAGTTTTAAGTTAATTTTTTTTAAAAAAAGGAAAAAATGTTTTCCCGCCCGGACTTGTTTTTGTTTTGTCAACTAATGGGTGTTTCGATCAAAATTTGATCGACTTAAACTTGACACCTTTCCTTTCATCGTGCATTAAAAAAAATTGCACACCCCTCATTTTGAAGATATGTGCGTGTAGCATCATGCTTTTATTTTGATTTTGAGATTAGCACTTTAGTTATCAAAATGTTATCGAAGGAAGAGAAGCAACGCATCAAAATTTTGCACGTGCATGGCGAAAATCCAAACTATTCTCATGCCAAGTTGGCGAAATGGTTGAATGTGGCTAAATCAACTGTTACCTACGTATCAAAAGTGTTCGATGAACGTTTGTCGACAACCAGGAAAGCTGGATCGGGGGGAAATCGAAAGCCGGAGGCCACAGCGACGACAAAAAGAGTTGCCGGCTGTTTCGAGCGGAACCCCAACCTCTCCATCCGAGATGTCGCAAAGAAACTGGGAGTGGCGCCTCCAACCGTGGATAAAGCTTAAAAACGAGCTGGAATATCGACTTACAAGAAAGTGGTAACTCCAAATCGCGACGATACACAAAACACGTCGGCCAAAGCACGATCGCGAAAGTTGTACACGACGATGTTGACGAAGTTTGATTGCGTGGTACAGGACGATGAAACTTACGTCAAGGCAGACTTTAAACAGCTTCCTGGACAGGAATTTTATACGGCAACCGGACGGGGAAAGGTGGCAGATATTTTCAAGCACATTAAACTGTCAAAGTTCGCGTCATAGTACCTGTGGCTTGAAGAGCAACGTTTACATTGCGACCGGAACCGTCAACCAGGAAATTTATCTGAGCGAGTGCCTACAAAAAACGTCTACTGCCTATCCTGAAGCGACACAATTGTTTCGTTCTATTTTGGCAGGATTTGGCATCTTGCCATTACGGAAAAAAGGCCATGGAGTGGTATACTGCTTGCAACGTTCAAGTAGTGCCCAAGGACAAGAACCCTTCCAACACGCCAGAGCTCCGCCCAATCGAACAATATTGGGCCATCGTCAAGCGGAACCTTAAGCAGACTCAAAAAGCTGTTGTGAGCGAGAAACAATTCAAGGCAAACTGGCGTTCTGCGGCGAATAAAGTGGACCAGGAGACTGTACAAAATCTTATGGCAGTTGTAAAACGAAAGACCCGACAATTCGCATTCGGTAGAAAGGAAGATTTTTATTTCTCCTGTATTCTGTATTAATTGAACTTGAAAAAGAAAAAGAATTTGACTCACACACATTACTGTTTGACCCAATTTTCTGATCGGAACACCCTTTACTAACCTACAAACTAATGGCACCGAAATGTTTTAAATCTGGCGGTGTGAATAAGAACTGACTGACTTGATTGTCTGAATTGTTCGAGGGGATGTTCCAGGTTACATGTGGGTCTTGAGCATATAGTAACGTTGAGCCACATGCAGACATAGAGTATGTTTAATAATATTGATTTAAATAATCGATGTAAACCAATTGGAGCTGTTTTGGTGGTTATATTTAATTTGATATGACGTAATACCAAGTAAAAAGAGAGATTCGATTTAGTGCCATCGATTAATTTAAACATCGAATGCTGTTGTTTGGTGAATTTAGTTCACTGATTTGAAACCGGCTAAATTGAGGGCAAAACTCACTACATGTGCGCCTCGAAAGCACATTGTTTGTTTGAGAAAAAAAAATATCACATTGAACACAACTAGCAAAGTTTTTTCGGGAATCGATGAAATGTCGACATCATGAAATCACAATATGATCGCGGTAAATCAGGGACAATAATGTTTCGTAGAATTATCTCTCTCAACTTTACTAAGTTTAAACTTTATGAAACGTTACTATAGTTTTTATACTATGCGACATGTAAAACCCGTGAATGATAAAAATGATTACATTTTAAACTATCGACAATTAGAAAAATCTGAGAGTGTAGATCACAAATTTGAAGTGCAACAGTGGCCATCGAACTCACCTGATCCAAACACAATAGAAAATCTGTTGGAAATAGTGTACTGCCGAGTCAGAACGAGTATTTCATACCGAAACCTGTGGAGTGAAATTGCTCAGTTGCTCAATTCATGTCCTACATTGCAATCTTAAGAGGTGATATGTTGTAAGGCTACTACTGCTTAAATGAGGAAATAATTGATCAATCAATGTATCAAATCAAATCAATGCATGCTTTTACAACGACTGAAATGGATTCGGCAACTTGATTGTGATCTAGTTGAGTCACAAAGCAGTTATCTCAACCAGTTTGTGGACTTCCTCTCTGTTTCAAATGGCTGGTCTGCCTTTTTATTATTATTTACATACATTTACTTGGTTTAAATTGATTTTCGAGCAGAAATATAAGCAATATAAGTAGTCTTAAATTTCTTCATTCGATAATCAAATTTGTCTCTATATCTCGAAAATTGACCCAATTTCCACCCACCAGCTATTTTCAGCGTTATATGACGATTATAAAACCCAAAATATATGTTCGTTCACCGAAAATCCAAAGCCTTCCATACCCCTAGTAACTCTCACTTTCATTGCCCATCTCGGCCACTATCGCTCGAGTTGGAACGTGTGGTCTAGAATGTTAATCGTCCACCTGTGCCCAACAATGCGCAAAGAGCGGTGAAATTCATTTCCAATCGCACATACCTCCATGCGAACCACGTAGCTTCCGCTATGTGGATCTGATTTCCCCGCTTATCAAAACTTCAGGCCAACCATGGCTTCAGCAGTGACGGCGACGATGAGAGCTGCAATATACGAGGACCACGTAAAAATTTCAACTCTTCGTAACCATAAATGTCAACGAAAAGTGTGATAGTGCTTTTCTCCTTCGTTTATTTTTTATTTTTTGGCGCGGAGCATAATCGTTGAGGGGGTTGAAAACGACACTTCGCAAACCACCAAAGCTACCACCCCCAATCTTACGAATATGCTCGGCCTGTCGTAATCAAGAGGTTGCCCGCCCCCCTCATATTCGCGTTATAAAATCCAATGTAATGAATATCAAACAATTCATATTGATTTGACTGATCGTTCGGTGCACACAACAACCGGACAGTGTAGCGGTGGTGTCTTGATTTCGTTTTTTCAGTTAGTTAGTTAGTTGATTCAAGATGCGGTCGTTCGCGGTTTTGATCCTTTCGACAGCCGTCATCGGGATGGTTGCCGCTCAGCAGCCCCGATCTGCGGCCGATGTTGCCGTTGACATCTACAAGACCTGCTTGGCCGATGTGAACATGAAGTGCGTCAAATCGAAGGCGCTTTCCTGGCTGAGCACGGTAGCCGAACAGGACGAAATTAAAATAACCGACACTTTGACCATTATTCGAACTGGAACTGATGATGAGGAGGCTCCTGAATCCAATGACCAGCAACGAAGCAACAAGATTGTTCACTTGCTGAACAATATTGACGGATTCCTCTCGACCCACGCTCTGAAGATGGGAGTTCCGGAGGTTCTTCAATCCGAGGAAGCCCGTGCTTTCATCCCCGAATCCCTTATGAAGGGAGGTCTCGCCGAAGAGCTGGTGGTTCCACTGGCAGAAGGAAATGTTGCTGAAGGTAAGTGTTTCTAAACGTTGTTGTGTGATTTGTTCAATCCAGTGACATCTTCTATACCACAGGCCGTGGCTTTGTTAAGAAAGTCATGATTCCCTTCCTGCTTGGAATCAAGTTCAAATCGACTGTTTTGGTTCCATTGGCTCTGGCTCTGATCGCACTGAAGACCTGGAAGGCTATGACCCTGGGTCTCCTGTCGATGGTCCTGTCCGCCGCGATGGTGATCTTCAAGTTCGCCAAGCCAAAGATCGTCAATTACGAGGTGGTCCACTACCCACCACCGCACAGCCACCACGTGGACCACCACATCGATCATCACCATCTTTCACATCCACACGTGCACTGGGAAGCTCCACCTGCATGGAAGAAACGGTCGCTCGATGCTGCCCAGGAACAGGCATATGCTGCTCATCTCTAGGATGAGATGATCCGTTGGATGAAACTTTGTGTGCATGAGTCGTTAGACGAATCCAAAGCTGTAAATTATTTATTTATGAACGAGCGTTGAACCGGACGAATAAAATATTTATTTTTGTACGAAATCAAGCTTTGAGTGTTTGATTGTGAATTGAAGACTGAAGGTTACTGCTGTCCTGCCAGTTAAGCACGATTTTGGGGAATCAACTTGGCCAAACTTCGTAGTAAATATCGCCGTGGCAATCATACAACGATGATGCTCCAGGATTCCATGAAGATGAACTTAACTGCTGATATTGGAGCAGTAAACACGATTATTACTATTATTTTATTTTTTATTATTATTATTATATATTTATTCGTCAACAGATAAATTTTTTATCCCAATGACAACTAGATAACACTAAATTACATACAATAACTAACACATACATCTTCGGAAACAACGCTTATTAACATCACGGGATACATTAAAACTAAACACGTTATAACAGCTGTTGAAAACGCGACACATGCTTAGCACAGGTTCGTGTTTGCCGTAGTTGGTCATTGAGTGCTGGTTTATAAAGAAAGATTGTAAACGTAGATTTCGTCGTCGAGTGTTGATTTTCAAGAGACCAAGTAAAGTGGAACAGTCGATGTTTCCCTGAAGGAGGTCACCAACAAAACACGCTTTGGCCGCCATACGCCTCCCTTCCAACAATTCCAGGCTGATGAGCTTACACCGACTTTCATAACTTGGCAATCTGCGAGGGTCTTGCCAACGAAGATGTCGCAGAGCAAAGCGTATAAACCTTCGCTGAACGGCTTCGATCCTCTGGACTGCATTTTGGTAGAAAGGGAACCAAACGACAGCACAGTACTCCAAAAAAAAAAAATGACGAACCAAAGAGCAGTATAGTGCCTTCAGAGTTCAGACAATAAACGTCTTTGAAGTTTTTTTGCGAAGCGGAACATGAATCCTAACTGCGATGAGGCTTTGTAGGCAATGTGATTCTCGGATGACAGTTTGGAGTCGAGCATTACTTCCTGATCCTTGACTGTTGTTTCATGTTTCAACCGTGTTCCTCGAAGGATGTAGTCGTGGAGATACATCGCACGTTTTCGGCCAAAGGAGATAGCCGAGCATTTTGATACATTTAACGACATTCTGTCGTCGAACACTTGTAGTTCCTGCTTAAGAAAATCGGCGTCTTCTGGACATTTTATGACGTAGTACAGCTTTAGGTCGTCCGCGTAAGATAATTTCAGGCATCTGAGGACCTAGTTCACGTCGTTCATATATAACAGGAAAAGAAATGGACCAAGGTGGCTGCCTTGCGGAACGCCGGATGTTACTGAAAAGCTGGACGAGGCATAATCTGAGATCTTCACAGACATAGTTCTACCAGTCAGGTATGAGCGGAGCCAATTGATCGTGGACCCCCATTTTGTCGTATTTGGAAATTGCAATCTGATGGTTCATTTTATCGAAGGCCGCAGAGAAATCTGTGTATAAGGCGTCTACTTGATGACCGCGTTCCATTTCACGGTTGACGAACGATGTAAATACGGTGAGGTTGGTCACCGTCGAGCGCTTGGGCATAAAACCGTGTTGTTCGGGAGAAATAGTATGTGATTAGTCATGGACCAGCCTTTGAAGAACAATTAGTTCGAATAGCTTGGATACAGCACTTAGTGCAGCAATCCCACGATAGTTGGCGACGGATCGTTTGCATCCCTTTTTGTGTATTGGGAAACAAACGACTCTTTCCAGCATTCAGGAAACACACCGGAAGTTAATGACAAACTGAAGACCATAGCCAGGTGCACAGCCAGTGTGATAGGGCAACACTTCAGGACAATTGAAGGAATACCATCAGGACCGCATCCAGTTGAGCTTTTCATCTGCTTCCCTGCTATAATCACTATGGATAGTGAGTGCAGAGCCAAATACAGACAAGCGATATCCGCGACAGAGTCAGCTTCGTGAGTGCCGTCAGTCCTGGTGGAGGGTAAACCGGTTTCCTTCCGTTGTTCATTCACGAACCGCCAAAAGCTCTTCGGTTTCGTTTTGAGACGACTCTGCAATTGAGACTGATGAGAGTTGTACAAGCTGTTATGGAGGTGTTTGTATTCGTCGTTGGCGCGTGCGTAGTTTGTCTCAGAGCAGCCCTTTTAACTCGTTTCAAATGTTTGAGGTCGGAATTAGACCAAGCAGGTTTGGGAGGCTTACGGTTGAGTTCCTTAGGCACGAATTGATCAACGGCGTACAGCAAAATACCACACATGGTCGTGTTCCAATTTACGCCGGCGAGAAAGTTGTTCATTTCCTCGAAGTCAGCATGGGTGAAGTCATAATAAACGTTTTCGATGTCGTCATGGAAGCTGTACTTAGGATTAAACTCCAATGTCAGTAGCAGAGGGGAATGATTTCTTCAGCTTTTGACAAGTGGAGCTTGAAGAACGGAACATGTTTGACCCAATTCTTCGCTAATGAAGCATAGATTCAGCAAACGGTTATTCGCGTTCGGAATGCCATTAACTTGCCGAAGTCTGACGGTAGAACAAGCATCAAGAAAGGAGTGCGAAGCCGGTCTGATTGACGAAACAGGAATTTTCTGGATAGCGGAAGCCGCGATCGATGATCCATGAAATCGTGCTGAGGTTAAAATCTCCCACGATGACGATGTTGTCGCTGGGTCCCATTTGTGACACGATCCAATCCAAAGAAAGAGCGTGCTTTTCGATAAGGCTGCTGTCGCTAACACGATCGGGGGGAATATAGACCACACAGATAAACAGAGTCCCGGTTTTAGTGGATATCGCCACCCAAAGATGTTCAACCGTTGAGTCTTCTGGAGGCTTCAGAAGTCGAGATTTGAATTTTGAGCGTACGGCAAGAAGAACTCCACCACCAGATTGCTTGTTACTGTTGAGCGACGATTGGTCTAGCCGGTAGACATAATACGTGTTGTCGAACAGTTGCTTCGATAATGTGTTTATATTAAGCCAGGTTTCCGCCGTGAAGGCGTAGACATCGTAACATGCGTAACTGCATGCCAACTGGTACTCGGCGAGCGAACTGTTGATACCACCTACGTTCTGGTAGTACAGAAGGGCTTTCAATGAGAGCAGAGGATTCGGCAGGCAACGATCTAAAAGATGAGGCAGCTTCAGCCCGAGCAACGTCATTAGATGAAGGAAACTTGCCATAGATGGCAGCTTGGAGAGCCCTGTCCCCATCGCTAGACCCATGACCGGGACGACTTTGACGGCTGGAATTAGCAATTAGAACATCGTTGAGACCGGCAGTGGGCACAGCTGAGCTAGGAGAGTCCAGGGCTTCCATACTGCTTCGTGACGTGCGCCCCAGACCGGTTGAAATGACGGTCGATGTGTGTTGATGACAGTTATGTATCAGGCTGGCGGGCGTTGATAACGGCGGTCTAGTGAAAGCATCAGCAGGAGAAAGAAGGCTGTAATCGGAAGATTTATCAGGAAGAGTACGCTCTACAAACTGTGGGTACTTGCCTGAATTTGCAGCTTGGAGAACCTCTTCGTCAGAAGCGACATCAGGACCGCAACGACTCCGATGAACGACGACAGCAAAAGGCTGGACTATTTCGAACTGAGAAGAGGTCTCCATGGTACTGTTTACTGCGCGTCGCGGTATAGTTATTCCTCCTCCATGGTGCCATCTCCCGGCGCCAACTGAACAGTTCGGGACGTACGGTTTCCAAATGATGCAAGAGTCGACGTTTGGGAAGGTTTCCAAAAATTTGCGGCTGATCTGCTATCCTTAAATACCCGGAAATAGATGCCTTTCGGCCACGTTGATGAAGAGAGAGCTTGTTATTTCAAATCTTCACTCAGACTAATTTTGAAGGAGATGAAAGACATTGAGCAGATGTCCTTTCCGTTGGCTACTAGTCTTAAAACTTCCACGTCGTCGGTGCCAAGGCGATGCGTTGCTAAAGCTCGTACCTGCTCGACGGTTACATCCCGGGAAATTCGTGAAAGGTATTGCCAAAACTTTCGGCTAGAAGCTTGATTTACGGCCGCCAAATTGCCAAGTGATGGAGATACTGACTCGGCTGAGCCACACATGAGAGGCTCTTGTGGAGGCTTGTTCGATTCAGGTCTGCCGAAAAGTCGACGACGAACGGAAACATTAGCATTATCGGTGCGCTTCGAAGACCTCGGCGTTGATAAGCGCAGTAAAGTAGTTCCGTAGTTCGTTTTTCAGCTCGCTCATGATTTCCAACTTGAGGCTTTCGACGATTTCGTTATGCTTGCTGAGAACAACTTCTTGACCAGATTCGTAGGCGGACTGAATTGAGCTGCCAACACGCATATCTCTCATCAGAATCGAGCACGATTTGCAAAGCCAAAATAACTGACAGTATTTGCTGATTTAATCCAAAACAGATGTGGAAGTGCCGCCGCATCGAGCATGATATTCCGCATTGCAAAAGCCTTGGTAGGTGAGTTTCATTTCTGAAATCTCGCTTTCACAGGATTTGCACGTGCTTTTCATTTTGTGGCTAGTAGAACGAATGAAATTATTGCTGAGCGTTAGCATGGTGAAAGAAGTCGAACTGCCCTTTTTTTTAACTCTTTATTTATTCCAAATTTTACATTATTTTACATTCATACATTAACCTAGGTGATCCTGCTAAGTAATTAACATTTCAACCTTATTTGCTATCATTTATATCTAATTGTGTAAATATTATTTTTACCTTGTCCTTGCCTTTTACCTTGTTACCAGTATTTGAACTGCCTTTGGTTTGGAGTAAGTCGAACTGCCTTTGGTTATGCAATCAACAAGCATTGCGTGGTGAAAGAATGCGGGAACTGGCAAGCAATTGCTGCCAGAAAAATCTTCCAGATGGCGAGGCTGTCGAAAAAAAAGCATGGTTCCACTTGCAAAACCACAACAATGCACTCACATGAACAAAACAGCAAAACATGACGACAATGTACAAATTTTTGTTATCGCACGCGAGTATAGGTCGCAAGACATTCAAAACGGTATACTGATGTAATTATCACGAAAGATTACACAGTTAAAAGATAAATAAAAACAGTCGATGAAAACAGCGAATCTAACCAAACGCCCAGTGTTGCCAAAGTTACGATTGAGAATATTATTCTCAAGGAACCTCTCAAAATTTTCGATTCCTCGTGGCTTTATAACTTCCCGTCTAGTGAGGAATCTGAGAGATAGTTCAGAAAACCAATCTGAGAGGTTGATGGTGTTCGACCAAGTCGTCGGATGAAAACAAAATCGACCATACTCTAAAACCGATAAGTTCGTTGTTCAGTTCAACTTTAAGAGGTTCTTGCGACTGGGCTCCCCACCAGGTTTCGTTTATTGTTCGGAGAAAGTTGACCCTGTTATTATGCTGTATATATTCAATATGGGATCTCCAAGTGCACTAAAAATCGAACCAGTTCCCAAATAATTTACATGACATAGAACGATTTATTGTTTTACCCAAATTTAGAAACTTTGGTTGAGCTGGGTTTTGCTTCCTAGAAAAAAAAAATCAGTGGGGTTGTGTATAACTCACGACCGGTTGACGTAGACTAGGTTAAACCGTTTGAATAGTTTCTTTAGTTTCGTATGCGGAACATTGGAACGTAGGTACAGTTCTTATGGGACGTTGGGTTAGCATAAGTAAGTGAGTAAGTATGTAGAACATTCTATCATTCGCTTCATAGAAATTATTTGGCAGCCGTGGAAATGGATGTTTGGATTGAATGTTGGTATGATGAAAGGGCAACGGCTGTGCTGGCTGTAGTGATGGTGTTGATATGATCGACCGGCTGGAGACCATTATCCTCATCGCGTTACAGATTGTCCAGGGTCTGTTTGGGAATTCAAAGTAAAAAATTAATGATATTTTTGAAAGTTGACAGTCGTGAAAACCTCCAACTGAAAAATCTCCAAAATCTATCGAGAAATGTTCATGTTTCAGTTATTTTCATATTTCCATTTGACCCCAACGCTTACCGTCTGATTAAAATAGTGTGGGTGTGATACTAGTAGATCGTTGGATCAGCAGTTTGTTAGAAAATTCTACTGCACACTCTTTAGAAAGCTTTAAACGATGAGATAGCCTCGAATTGAAGGTTCTACTCCAGCGTCCCAACCAGCAGTTGGTAACGCATTACTTCTGGCTGCTTTCAGTTTCGCCCGATTACCACAAGCTCGCTCGACATCGGTACATGGTCGTTTCGTAGGATTTTCCGTATGTTCGATCTTAACGCGCTTCAGAAATTTGCGCATACGGTTGGCACCAGCAAAACGATTAGGCATCGTACTTATTCTCACTTTCACCGTTTCTCAAAACTATTTTTTTCCTAGAAGTAAAACTATCCAACGCGAATCGTTAGCACAACAGAATAAATATTCATAACAGTACTGATTGGAATGTCCAGCAAATGTTACTTCGGAATATTATGTTCGAGAAACAAAACGTTGTCCTTGATAGAAATTTCTTGATATTTGCTGGAACGCAACATTCCTTAAAATTTTGCCGATTGATGAATATGTACGCGAATTATTTTCATGTTTTATTTGAAAAAATTTAAATACTTGAGTAAATAAAATGTCAATCGTAAAAACCTCTAGTTGTTAATGGCGGAAATCACAAAACTAAATCAATCAAGAAATGGTCGAATTATTAGCGTCCGCTGTTTCAATTTTTTCTTACCAACGCTATTTGTAAATTTAACGCAATGCTCTCAAAGTTTGCAGGGAAGGGAAAACTGATTTTTTTGACGTAGGACTACGTCTGTGTTTTCAATACTGGGGTACACGTTCGAATTGCGAAAATTTGGAGCGTCACGAAAAATATATAGGTTTTGAACGTTAATAACTAAGTCATTCCACGATTGATTTCCAAAATAATTGCACCAATCTATCGGAACATTTTCTACGCTTCGATTTAAATATTTCAAACTTTTTTTTAACATGCAACTAATAAAATTAACGCAAATATGAAGTGATGTCTTATAATATCGATTTTTCATAGTAAATTTACCAAATACACAGTACTTTCCGCGCACAGACTTCATATTTAAGTAAGGAACGTCTCCTAGGCAGCCATGAATGTTATATAAGGGGTACACCTTCGCATTTTGATTTAGTTTTCCGGCGGTCGTGGAGCTGTGCAGCGTAGGATCTGCAGTTGGATCGTAGTTGGCGGCAGCACTGGCGAGCAGTCGCTGCCCAGAGAGGCGTTGGTGCAGTTGGCTGTTGCCGATGCTCCCGTCAACTTCGCTGCGAGAAACATTGCTGCTGAAGCCTACTAGTTGGCGGGAAAAAGCCGCCCGTGACAACGAGACAAGAATAAATCATCCCACGTCACCTGCAGATGGCCACCCGCAATGAAGATGAGATGAACCAAGAAAGAAAGTCCAAGTTCAATCGCGAACTGTTTCTCCCCCGTCAACTAAATCCGTCCTTTTCAGGACGACCAAATTAGTTTGCCAACTAAAGAGTTTATCTGGTTGAAATTTTCTCTTGTGATGTTTGAAATTAATTTCAATTACCGCGCCCCGGCTGAACATAGCATTCATTAAACGTCGGGTCCCGTAGTAAATGACAAAGAAGGTTGAACAACCAATGGACGGAATTCGAGCCGAACTGCGTCACTTCAGACCGACCATGTGGTTGAGTTCGTTGTAGTTCCTAGCTATGCATAGCGGATTAGTTGCTGGCGGTGGCAAGCAAATTAGGAAAGGTTCGGTTAAGGAAATCATCCGTCTTGCGTGTAATAATTAAAACTAATTATTGTGGCGCAATAATTGAAGTTCGTCCTCTTTGATGCTATTTGTAACACATTGCCTTCGTTGGTACCGCCTTCTTTCGTGCACTAGCATCCGATGCTTTTACCTAACAGCTTTTAGCAGAACATTTTGATTCAGTCTTACGACAGTCGTTAAGCTGTGCAGTGGCTTTAGGATCACAGTTTGCGGCGGCGAGCAGTCGTTGCCCAAAGAGGCGTTGGTGCGATTGGCTGTTGTTGCCGATGCTCCCGTCAACCTCGCTGCGAGAAACATGGCTGCTGAAGCCTACAAGTTGACGAGAAAAAGCCGCCCGTGACAACGAGTCAAGAATCAATCATCCCGTGAGATGAACCAAGAGAGAAAGCCCAAGTTCAATCGCGAACTGTTTCTCCCCCGTCAACTAAATCCGTCCTTTTCAGGACGACCAAATTAGTTTGCCAACTGGAGAGTTCGTTTGGATGAATTTTTCTCTTGTGCTGTTTGAAATTTCCATTACCGCGCCCCGGCTGAACATGGCATTGCTTTTTCCTGGAGTAAATAGCAAAGCGCGTTGAACAACCAATGAACCAACAGATCCATAACTATCTTCTACGCGTTAGAGATAGTGGCCCTCTCAACTGTAGAATACAGATACGCATACGTAGAGTGTAGTTATGTACTTGAGCATTATATACTTGTAGACACGAAGAGTAAAAGAGAAGGAAATGGAATAAACGAGTTAGTTAACGATAGCCTACCAAACGACGTGGTTGTTTTATTCAATCTTGGGATCCGACACTACATTTTTCCACGAAAAAAATTAATTTAAGTAAATTATTTTATCCTTTTTTGGTTTTACAGTTTGTGAGAAAAAGTGGAAGGTGAGTTATTGGATGATGCTCGGATACAAATTCCGAATTGAAAATGAGATTGTGGCGTGTGGTTAAAAATTCTTGCAAGTTCAAAATGGCGGCACACACAAAAATTAAATTGGTGTGAATACATATATCTGGAATCAGATTGCAAATTTCAAATGAAAGATCAATATCAAATGATTATACAGAGTGGAAATTGTTCTAATAGCGATTATTGAAGGGCATGAAAAGAAGGTTTAAAAAGGGTAAGTATTTAGCGAATGAAGTGCAATTTTGTTGAAAATTTTTAGGCGGATAAAAGCAATTGATTTTGAAAAATGCCTTTAGGATTTTGATTACGTTCTTGTGTAGAAAAAGGAAAAAAAAGCATTGAGTAACAGGAAAAAATGGCTGTCGAATCCGAAATCAGGCCATGGAAGGATACTACTGTACTAGTGTGTAAGGTAAGTCAATTGGATACCATTACTAAATATAAAGCTTGCTATAGGGAAAAAACGGTAACGCAACTGGGTGCGAGTAGAGAAAAAACGCAACTGTGTGCGTAGGCATCAGAGTGCTATGCTTGTGTAAGTAGATCTGGTTACGCAACTGTGTGCGAGTATGGAAGAGTAACGAAACTGTGTGCGAGTGAAAAAAAAAAACGCAACTGTGTGCGAAGAGCTGGCCGATATAGTGACAAATATGGTTATGAGCAAATCTAGTTACGCAACTGTGTGCGAGTATGGGAAAAAAATAACGCAACTGTGTGCGAAGGATAGGCAACATAGTGCCAAGCTTGCCTCGTGAGCAAGAACCGGTAATCAACTGTGTGTGATAGAAGCGACAAATGACGCCAACGGCTAAATTATATACAGCAAAAACGTCGCGACTGTGTGAGAGGTAAACCAACGGATGTCTTTAAACTTGAGGGAAAACTTTCGCTCTGTGAGAAATGAAGGACGGCAACTGTGGGTCATATGTACATGGGAGATAAAAATACGGAATCATGACTGATGGGGTACATAGCAAGGAGACGGATGATTTTCGAAGAGATGTGTGAACGAGATTACTGATGATACAATTAAAATGAATGTACGTACAACTGTGTGCAATAAAATCGAAATTTAAAGCAACCGACGGATTGGAAGGTGACGTCTTAAAGATTCAAATACTGTATATAGATATATGGGTAGAAGTGAGATGTTTCGTAATAAAATCAATTTTGTAAATACGAGTTTGATTCTAACTAATACACGAATGAGAAGTTTTAACTGTGGGCGTTCAGTATATTATTGTAGAGTATACTGTTATAATTTCATTATGATACGAGAGTATACTTAACTTCGGAAGTTAATATGCAAATCTTACACTCTATCCGGTTTAAGTTTATTTGATATATATATTTTCCGATGAAAGAATTCTTAAATAATATTTGCATGATTCTAGATATAGATTCATTACTGATGAACAAGCTATGGATGGAAATAAATTATTTACCCGTTCTGATCTTAATCTTCCATTTTTAGAATGGACTCAATCCGGAGAATTAGACCCTTTGAAATGGTAGCCGAGAGATCTAATTTACCAACGGAATGGCAGAAATGGAAGAGGAAACTAGAGCGTTTTTTCGACGCTACTGGAGTGTCTTCTCAGTGGGAAAAGCGTTCGTTACTGCTTCATCTAGCAGGATCGGATATTCAGGAGATTTTTTACCATTTGCCAGGAGTCGATGATATTCCGAAAGTACTAGTTGATCCTCCATATTATGATGTGGCGATGAAGAAGTTAGACGAACATTTCGAACCAATGCGTAGAAAAAACTATGAGAGACACCTTTTCAGACAAATATCGCAAAAATCCGATGAAAGATTTGCTGATTTTGTTTTGCGATTGCGGATCCAGGCTAGACGGTGTGAATTTGACAAATATGATGTCAGGGAAGTGAGCGACAGGATTATTGAACAAATCGTGGAGGGATGCAAGTCCGCCGACCTTCGTCGTAGTATTTTGGCTAAGGATTTGTCGTTAGAGGACATTGTCACATTGGGAACAACATTGGCAGACGTTCAAGAACAGATGAAACAACTGGATCGTAACCAATCGGAAATGAAGCAGACAGGAAACTTTCATCATGGAGTGAGTAGAGTGTTCAGAAGCGGCCCTTTAACCAAATGGAGTACAATCGGAGGTCAGCGTAGCAAAACTACATACAGCAGGATAAATCCAACAAAAACGACAGACAGAAACTGTTTCGCTTGCGGGTACAGGGGGCATCTTAAAGGAGATCCTTCGTGCCGGGCTAAAAATGCCAAATGTTTGAAATGTGGAGAGATTGGACATTTCATAAATCGGTGTTTAAAGCGTACCAACTCAATGGACGTTGCGATGCCAAAGCCAAATCGTATTCGACTAGTGAATGATGAAGAGGAACCGAAGGAAGAAAATATTTTCTTCGCAATGGGGAAAAACACGTTTGGGTTTATTGTGGGTGGAGTGAAAATTTCAATGATAATAGATTCTGGAGCGGCAGCCAATCTGATTGACAAAGCTACCTGGGAGCGAGTTCAGAAGGCAGGAATTGTTATCAAGGATTATGCATCGAAAGCGGATAGGAAATTATTTGCCTACGCCACGGAACTAGCAATGGATATCATGGGAATGTTTACTGCTGAAATTCAAGCAAAGTGGATGCAAAGTTTTACATTATTGAACAAGGAAAGGGCAATTTGTTGGAAGACCGCACTGCGAAAGAGTTGAATGTTCTAAGAGTTGGATTCGATATCGGTTCGTTCGATGCTTCTTCAAAGCAAAAATTTCCGAAAATAAAAGGAGTTCTGGTCGAAATTCCGATCGACACAAAAGTTCAGCCGGTACAGCAGGCGTATCGTCGGGCACCAATACCGTTGGAAGAGCGTATATTTGAGAAGTTACAGTATCTCTTAGATAAGGATATAATTGAGAAAGTAGAAGGACCTTCCCCATGGGTATCTCCTCTTGTACCTGTACTAAAGGAGTCAGGTGATGTCAGACTTTGTGTGGACATGCGACAAGCGAATCGAGGAGTTCTACGAGAATTCCATCCGTTTCCATTAATTGAAGAGTTACTTGGAAGCGTGAGTGGAGCAGTCAAATTTTCGAGAGTGGATGTTAAAGATGCATATCACCAACTGGAGTTGTCGGAAGGGTCCAGGGTGATCACAACGTTTATAACGAAGTATGGCTTGTTTAGATATAAACGCCTTATGTTCGGTATTAGTTGTGCCCCTGAGATTTTTCAAAAGGTTATGGATACAATAGTAGCAGGACTCGAAGGAGTAATCGTTTACTTGGATGATGTTATGGTTCACGGGAAAACACAAGAGGAACATGATAGAAGACTTACGGCTTTGCTGAATCGTCTTGAGGAATATGGCGTCTTATTGAACAAGGACAAATGTTTATTTAATGTGGATAGGATGGAGTTTCTTGGTCATCTACTAACTACCGAAGGTATTAAACCAACTGATAATCGAGTGTCGGCAATCAAAACGTTTAGGGTTCCACAAAATGTGTCTGAGTTAAGAAGTTTCTTAGGTTTAATAACTTACGTTGGTAGGTTTATCCCTCACTTGGCTACAAAAACAGAACCACTAAGAGCGCTCTTGAGAACAGGGAAGCAGTTTGTTTGGACGGAAAAAGAACAAAGAGCTTTTGAGGCGATCAAATCATCCGTTTCCGATATAAATTATCTTTTTTTTTTTGACCCTCGGGATGTCAGTATTCTCATTACTGATGCTAGCCCATCCGGACTAGGTGCCATTTTGCTCCAGGATGACGTTAATGGTGAAAGCAGATTATTGCATACGCAAGCAAGTCTTTGTCCGATCTTGAACGGAAATATTTTCAAACGGAACGAGAAGCTCTAGGACTTGTTTGTTGAGTGGAACATTTTCAACTATATTTGCTCGGAACTAAGTTCAAATTGGTAACAGATTGTAAACCTCTTCAATTTTTGTTTAACCACCGATCCAAACCTTGCGCACGGATAGAACGATGGGTTCTTCGGCTTCAGTCCTTCAACTACGAAGTTATTTATGAGCCAGGGATAACAAATCTAGCCGATACATTGTCCAGACTTTCAACGTCGGAATCACAGTCATTTGATGTAGGAACGGAAGAGTATATTCACATGTTGATCAAAACACCAGCTCCTACAGCAGTTCCCGAGGAAGAAATTATGTCAGAATCTCATAAAGACGATCAAATCAAAGAGGTTATCAAAGCATTGAATACTGGGTGCTGGGCAGACCTGTCGAAAAATTTTCAAATGATACGCAGCAGAGCTATACCAATGTGAAGGAGTCCTATTGCGAGGTGATCGTATAATCATTCCTAAAGTATTACGTCAACGGGTTTTGGAGTTAGGTCATGAGAGTCACCCTGGTATAGTAGTCATGAAACGCCGGCTACGTCAAAAGGTATGGTGGCCAGGAATGGATTCCGAGGTGGAGAACTTTGTTAAAAGCTGTAAAGAATGTATTCTTGTGTCATCATCGGGACCACCAGAACCATTGATACGATCGAAGATGCCTGACAAGCCTTGGACACACATTGCCGTAGATTTTATGGGACCACTTCCTTCAGGCCACAACCTTTTTGTAATGGTAGACTATTTCAGCCGGTTTATTGAGGTGGCTATGATGAAGGAAATTACGGCTAAATTAACGGTACAAGTATTGCATGAGAGTTGCTGTAGGTATGGTATTCCAGAGTCAATAAAATCCGACAACGGCCCCCAGTTTGCGAGTGAAGCGTTACAAAGTTTTTGTAAGGAGCATGGTATTAAACTACGAAGAACCACTCCTTACTGGCCTCAAGCGAACAGAGAAGTTGAGAGGACCAACCGTGCATTGAAAAAGCGACTTCAAATAAGCCAGGAGACCCCAGGAGCGGATTGGAAATGGGACCATAGAATGTATATGCTCATGTATAATTCCACGCCACATTCGACAACTGGAGTAGCTCCATCGCTGCTTATGTTCGGGAGAGTCTTACGTGATAAGCTACCTGCAGTGCCCCAGTCGGGCATGATATTGGTTGAAGAAATTCAAGATCGCGACCGCGAGAAGAAGTCAAAGGAAGCTGATTACGCCGATTCTCGGCGACATGCTAAACCCAACTTAATCAAAGAAGGGGATGTAGTTCTAGCGAAGAGAATGGTTAAAGAGAACAAGCTGGCAAGTAACTTCAGCCCAGAAGAGTTAATCGTTCTTGAACGCTGTGGGACCGATGTTAAACTATACTCAAGAGAAACTGGTAGAATATTTCATCGTAATGTATCTCACTTGAAGCACATGGCAGCTGGAACAACCAACGATCCACTTGTTGCCGAATTACCACAAGTGCAAACGGAAAACAGTTCCACGCCGATTCCAGCAAACCCAGCTTCAGCAAGTTTACAAAAATTTACAACAGGTGAATCAACAACAGAAAGACCACGCCGAGGGAGTAAGCGACCAGGGTACTTAGACGATTATACTTTGGGAGCAGTGATGGACTGTTCAGAAAGAGGGGAGTTGTAGAATACAGATACGCATACGTAGAGTGTAGTTATGTACTTGAGCATTATATACTTGTAGACACGAAGAGTAAAAGAGAAGGAAATGGAATAAACGAGTTAGTTAACGATAGCCTACCAAACGACGTGGTTGTTTTATTCAATCTTGGGATCCGACACTACATCAACCATCGTAGAAAATACAACCGGGGTGGTATCATAATTAAGAGCCACCAAATGCTTTCTAGAGAGTGTACAATAGAATTGTCTTGGCCCTTTTCAGGACTGACTTAACTCAATTAGCGGATGGCCCTGACGTGTATGGGAATTAGATTGCTGCGTAGTCCTACGTCACCTTTGCACACAACCCCATTGGGCTGTACCTTGTAGTTTTTTGACGTAGACTACGTCTTACGGGAAGGGTAGGGTGTCAATTGAAAATCTAGAAATAAGCGACCGTCACGAAATATTGTTACAAATTAAACGCTAATAACTTAATAAATGCTCGATAGATTTTCAAGACTTTTACATCAATCGGTTGTAAATTTTCCCGCGTATCAATTCAATAATCAAAAAATTTCCGTTAACAATTTCAAGCTATTGAAAACAACCAAAACCTAAGGTGATGTCTTATAATGCCGATTTTTCAGAGTAAATTTACTAAATGCACTGTACTTTACTGTCACAGATTTCAAATTTAAGCAACGGAGGGCTCATATGCAGCACTGAACGATATAAAACGGGTACGCCTTCGCAAATTAACTCAGAAGTGTTGCAGTACTGGAGCTGTGCGGAGCAACGAGCCAGTATTCATTGGCAGCTGGCGATGGCATGTACCCTGGAGGGTGCTTTATTCGGCAGAGCGGAGCGGCAAGGCGCCAACTTTGGAATTGGCTGCTGGCGGTGGCGACCGTTGCTAGGCAGCCATTAATTATGCAGTGGTGTACTAGGCAGTCAGCTACCAGCCTGTGTTGTGCTTGTGTGTGTGATCTTGTTGGTAGCCATCTTTGGTAAGGCGCAACGTGAAACGGCTGAAATAACCTGCTTCTTCAAAAGACCGAGAAGGTTTTAATTACTATGCGGACAGTTTAAAATCCGTCCTTTTCAGGACGACTAATTCAATTTTGAAAGAGTTTGTTTGATTGGATTTATTCAACATTACTATCCAAGTTCTTACCAATTCACAGCCAGCGGTGGCTAAAACAATTTAAGTTCCCTCTTCGTTGTATACCTTGAGCATATTGTGTACATTGTTCTACTGGCTGTCGTCACGGAACATTGAAACACCGGACGCTAATAACTCGATCGTATTTTGATTGATTTATTTGTGAGATTTTTGCTCAAATCAACTAGAGGTTTATACGATTGCCATTTTATTTACTCAAGTGTTTAAAATTTTACAAACAAAAGAAGTATTTTATTTCGCGGAAAATTTTAAAGAATGTTGCGTTCCGGCAAGTATCAAGAAATTTTTTACGTTTGATTTTCGAAATGGATATTCCGAAGTAACATTCTCGGCATACTCCAGTTAGTACAGTTATGAATAGTTATTCTGTTGTTTTAACGATTCGCGTTAGATAGAGTTTTACTTCTAGGAAGAAATAAATTTTGAGAAACTGTGAAGGTGAGAATGAGTACCGATGTCTAATCGTTTTGATGCCAAACGTTTGCGCAAATTTCGGAAGCGCGTTAAAATTGAACATATGGAAAATCCTCCGACCATGTACCGATGCCGAATGAACTCGTGATTATCAGGCAAAACTTAAACGTTGCCAACTACTGGTTGAGATGGTGAATTTTGCCAACTACTGGTTTATAATGCATACTAACATACAGCGTCCTCCTGCCCGGTCTGGTCTAGAAATGTTTCGTTAAGGAAAAACTATTTGGGTTGCAATATAGTTTGAAATAAAAATTTAATTTTCTGCATTATCTAATGCGTATAAAGGAAATGCTAGATTTGACTTGAATTCATGGAATATTTCATTAAAATGTAAACCTGATATCACTGAAATCAGGTCTGTTGTATGAAAGATTGCAAACAATTTCTTTTTTACGCTTGTTTTGTGTGCTTGTAATTATGAATTTTGCGCGTCTGCTAAAATTCATTATTATTTTTTCTGTGAATATTCCGCTAGGAAACTAACGAAACTAATCAAACGGTTTAACGTAGTCTACGTCAACCGGTCGTGTGTTAAACACAACCCCACTGATTTTTTTATTATAATATAAATAAAATCAACATAAAAACCTCTAGTTGTTAAAGGCGAAACTCTCAAAACTAAATTAATCAAAAAATGGTCGAATTATTAGCGTCCGCTGTTTCAATTTTTCGTGAGGGCAGCCATTTGAAAATTTCACTCAATGCTCTAAAGGTTTGCAGGGAAGAGAAAACCGATTTTTTTTAGCCATCTTCAAATCAAACAAACTCTCTCAAAATTAAATTAGTCTTCCTGAAAAGAACGGATTTGAAATGGTCCGCATTTGAATTCAAACCTACTCGGCCTTTTGAAGAAGCAAAGCTACAAATAAATCCCTGGCAACCGACTGCTTTGCCGAATAATGCATAATTAATAGCTGCCTAACAACGGTTGCCTAGCCAACGGCTTGCTAGCAACAACCTGCAGCGCAATCAGCTACCTGACCAATTTGTTAGTCGGCAGTGTACCTTCTTTGATACACAACCCCACTGATTTTTGTGTGAAATACCTCATTCAATAATTATTGGAATTCTGTCGACCGTGGTGGAAAGACATTTTAATTGCGGATTTTTAACACTCAACGTTGCGTCATATCTACATATATATATATCGACATTATCTTCAAATATATCAATACCATCACCATATATATCTGTATCATCTACATATATTTCTATATCAGCTACATACACAGTTCGAAAAAGTAGTGTAAATTTCTGTTCAATAACATGCACATAAATGGAGCGTCACAAAACATCCACATTTAAATTATAGATCGTGTAAAGTCCAGGGACATTCCATACATTTTCGATAATGTTGTATGCAAAAGTTCTTCATTGTTAGAACTATTTCATGCAAGTTGCTGCTTCGTGTGGAAGGAAATACAATTTCACTTGCTCTAAAATTTACATCACAATGAAGATTCAGATTTTTTTTCTGTGTAGTTATCTATATCATCTACATATATTTCTTTATTATCTACATTTTATTTCTATATTATCTACACAGATAAAAATAAACAATGAATTTTCTGCGTTATCTAATGCACATAAAGGGAATGCTAGATTTGGCAGAAAACAATGGGATATTTGATGTAAATTTAAGCCAAATAACGTCTGAATCTAGCCTGTTGTATGGAAGATTGCAAACATTGTTGTATGGCGCATGAAAGATTGCAAACAATTTCGTCGTTTACGCCTCCTTTGGCTTGAAATTAAACGAGGGGAAATTTTACACGCTTGTTAAAATTAATTATTTTTTTCTGTGTACATGTATATCTACATCAAATCATGATATGGCTACCAACTGGTTCATACCAGAGGACTGAAGAAAGCGTTAGTTCTTGAAGCTTGCCACTTGTGGTGTGGCGCTAGTAGCGATTTTAACATTTTAAGCTTGGTTCACAATGGATTATATGTCTTTACAATATTTCTTCTACCAAACTACTAGTATCAGTAATTTAGATAAAACAGTATACTACCTGGTTGATAAATTTTATCGTTGTGATAACCACTGCACTAAGTAGCAAGTTAGCAACACGGGAGATGTTTCTCTCGAATCAAATTAACGACAAAACATGACAACTTCCGCCGCGAATATTGTGTATGCTGCATATAGCCTTCAAGAAAACCGATCTGTCAAATTAGCACCACATGCAGCACCAAGTTTTCGGCTTCACGATTGTTGTTCGTGGATGACAGCCGCTTCAGTCCTGTGGTTCATACATGTTTCCCTCCGAATTCCCAAGAGCTTGGCATAGCACACGACTGCATTAAAAATGGCTGTCCAGCCAGCCACTCGCCAGCGACAGCCACTAACCCATCATTCTCTCTGGTTGCATGCCCGCGAACCCTCCTGCAGGGCACTTGCAACTGCCAGCTGTCAGGGCAATACTGGCCATTGCCGCTCTGCATGGCTCCGTGGTTGCCGAGCGAATGAAGCAAATTTAAAGGTGTCTCCCTTATATATCGTATGAGACATTCATTACTTAAATTTGAAGTCAGTGATAGGAAAGTACTGTGAATTAAGTAAATATAGCCTGCAAAACAAAATTATAAGATACCACCTCTTATTTGGGTAAGTTTCAATAGCTTAAAATTGGTAAAAGATAATTTTGATAATTGAATTGATTTCCAACTTATTGATGTAAACATTTTGAAAATCTATCAAGCATTTATTAAGTTATTAGCGTTTAATTTGTAACGATATTTCGAGACGATCGCTTATTTTTAGATTTTCAATTGCCACCCTACCCTTGCCGTAAGACGTAGTCTACGTCAAAACATAGGGTTTTATTATAGCTTATACTAGATTTCTTGGCCCACTGGGACGTCATTGAAAAAATAGTGATTTTGTAAGTTTCCATTTATTAGGTTCTATTTTTACAGCACTACAATAAATAAATAAATAAGAATCGAATAAATTAAATAAATAAATAAATTACTAACAAATACACAGCGCCAGTGTCGGTCAACAACGCCATTAAATTAATAAGCTAAACATAATAACCTGAAATGATTCGGTGCATTGATCATCGTCTCTTGACAACGAACCCTGACGTTTTTAATTGTTTAACTTGATGGTCAATCAAAATTTGACCCCTAGATAACTACTAATAGAGTGCTGGTTGATAAACCTACGTACTTCTCATCTTCTGAAACCTCCTATCAATTGTTACTTTATTCCACTTCCATCACCTGAATACCCTCGTTTATTTTCTAGAGCTATAACAGTTTGACTAACAAGACATATCTTCTACTGGAAAATAACTTATCAAACTCCTTCTCCGTGATTCCACACGACTTCTCCGACTGTTTTCTTATTTACAGGGGTTATTAGTTTTGCACGTTTATTGATCGTTCAACTATGGCCAGTAGTAAGCCACGAAATTTCTTCGGATTGCGGGATGCACAAACTTTCAGCACTTATTCAATCTCACACACCATTTTAGTTGTTGTTTTGTCATTTTTTTCATGCTGCACTGTTTTGCACTGAGGTATTCCGCACTAGGTTTTGTTTTGAGCAACTTGTTATTTTGTTGATGTTTCATAATGCCGGTCATCTTCTTTTGTTTCTATTGGGTTTACTTCTTCTTCTTGTCAATGTTGATTGTACAGAGCGAGTAAGTTTGCCGGCAGTCCCGCTGGTCCTGGCCATCGCGGGCCGCCTGCACGTACCGATAGAATCGAATCACGGCTGCGTTCGTCGAGGTGGGTTTCTGCAACTCCGAGGCGTCTCTGTGGGTGGTGAGAAAGAAAGATGCGTTAGAGAGTGTCGGTTTTGAACGAAAGCGTTAGTGTGTTTGGTTGCCTATCAGTAGGCGCGTTGTGTTTTGGGAGTATAAGGAAAGAAAGAAGCTAGCGAAAACGCCCCTTAGCTAATAATATCTTACGCTTCATTGCGCCCTTCTGCGGGTCGCCCCATTTGATTTGATTGATAGTTTCCATAAAGGAATAAAGCAAGATTTCATCCATCACCACTAACGATATGGAGGTAATGAAAGTGGGTGTTGAAGTGATAGCAATTTTCGAACAAATGAAACGGTTCATCGCTTGTGAAGCGGTGAAGCGTAGAAGTCCAACGATTGGAATGGAATGCTTTGGTTTTGACTTCGAGTTGACGTGATTTGTTAGCGGAAGTTCATTGGAGTTGAACGTAATATGAATCATGACATAATTATCTTTCAGAAAGTTGAGTAATCATCCCAAACTTTTGCTGTACACATTGTTGCTTTGCATTTAGGTTATTGAGGATGTGCGTTCATAAAAGAAGCGGCCTGTTTGACAGAAATTTGCGTCTGTTCTTAAATTGACACGACTATATAAAACTCATAATAATAAACTACATATCATGACCACAAAACTATATAGAATTCATAATAATAAACTACAATACATGACATCAAAATAAGTTGAGGAACACAAAATGATATTTTCAAAATGTTACTACTGTTCATGCAAATACAAATGTCTCTTGATGCCAGTTTTGATCACAAGGACCTAGTTACCATAAAATTAGAAGATTGGAAATTCAAATTTAATAAAAAAAAATAGTTTTTCAAGGCCATTAATTGTAATGGTAAAAGCTACACAGACAAATTTAATGAGTTTTAACAGACGTGTAATTTCGTTTAATTGCAAGCCAAAGCAAGCGTAAACAACGTAATTGTTTGCAATCTTTCACATAACAGACCTGATTCCAGCGGCTTAAACATACCCGAACATACAGAAAATTTAATTTTTTTTTCAAACTGAGTAGCACAATCATTACCTGCAGGATTCATATGGTTCCCTTATCTCCAAATTCTTTTGAAAATTTAAAATAAAATTGTGCAAAACCCAGTCGTTGACCATCGTCAAAAAATATTATACGGATGCTAAAAAATGTCGCCAGGTTTATATTAATGATTATTTTTAGCAAATGAACTCCGTGTGAAACGCTGAGAAAACGTGTATCACTGAAAAAGTTGTATTTGAAAACACACAGAAAAAAATAATGAATTTTAACAAACGCGTAAAAAATTTCCCCTCGTTTAATTCCAAGAAATTGTTTGCAATCTGTCATGCGCCATACAACAATGTTTGCAATCTTCCTTACAACAGGCTAGATTCAGGCGTTATCTGGCTTAGATTTACATAAAATATCCCATTATTTTCTGCCAAATCTAGCATTCCGTTTGTGTGCATAGATAACGCAGAAAATTCAATGTTTATTTTTATTTGTGTATTACATCGTTTTCCTGTACGCTAAATGTTCCCTATTTTAAGACTGCTCCAAATTTTATGGGCATTACATTTACGAAAAATGAAATTCGATCTGTTATGCATTTCATGTAACATGAAATAATCGTTATCATCACGCGTTGTCTAATATTGTTACAACATCAAAGACAACGATTTTGTGAATAGAAGGTTTTTAAATTGTTAAATTAAGTCTTATGACTATTTTTCAACGCATTATGGATTAGATTTGAGGTTGCCAAATATATTCTGGAAGCTGTTGTTGATGTAGCATTTGGAACGTGATTTTGAGTGTGACAGAATTTATTATTTTGGGATTCAAATCAGGATGTAACATAACATAAAAAAAAGAAATATTCATATTTATCTCTGAGTCATATAAGTATTTTGCTTCGGAGAACTCGTTATGCATATAGCGGCCACAAAAGAGATAGCAAAAGATTAAGCGAAAGCATACGTTGAGTGAATCAGTTCAATTGGATACAGGGCAGCCGAGAAATTCGATCAGGGGGATGACACAACTCACCATGCAGTAAGATATCTGACTACAGGTAAACCACGATGCACATGCACAGCTCCATCAAAGGCGGTTACTCCTAAATGGCAAATTAATTCAACAAACATACACGATGGATGTGTAGAGCAATGTCACTTCTGATGTTGATTTGCACAACAAATTTGTCATTTTAGAGAAATCGGTATTGGAGGAGCTTAGTGTCGTGCTTTGGTATATGCTGCTTCACTAGATTTATGTAAATCTAGAGACTTTTGCCCCACAGTGCTTAAACGATTCCAAATCGCATACTGCGCGTCCTTTTGATATATAAACTAATTTGGTAAGAAACTGACTATCCACAAGTCATATGAAGTTTACATGTCAAATAATGACAAACTTTGCGTTCATTGTCTACTATCCTATTATCAGACCTTCCTGATGAAAAGATCTATAACTCGCTTAATTGGATTTTTTTTTCACCAACCCCTCTGTCGAAGATCGGCAACGGTAATCGGAAGAACGACAAATAGAAATTAATTAGTTAAGTTGAATTGCGGATCCATGTATTTTTTCCTATTTTTTATCTCTCTCTCTCTCTCTCTCTCTCTCTCTCTCTCTCTCTCTCTCTCTCTCTCTCTCTCTCGCTTTTCGCCCCCTCTCTCTTTTTTGTTCTCTCTTCTGGGTTGATTACCAGTACGCCGGGGTCCCCCCTCTCGCAAACTTATTTCGCTATTTCAAATTTATATTTCTCGATGGTTAGTGAATGAACATCGAATCGAACTCCATCAGATTGCTCACAGCAAGTAAGCATACAAACTGATGTGATGAAATCTTCAATATCTAGTACAGATACTGAGTTATATCAATTCTAAATTTTGAGGTTATGGCTGCCGTCGAAAATGCTTCAGCGTAAGCCCTTAAGAAATAACATCCATATGACACTCGAGATTTTTCGATGGCTAAGTTGACATAATTTGAGTATAAGCATGAACGTGATTGACCGCCCGAGGTTGCTTTTCCGTTATTGTGAGATCAGCTGTAATTATGCAGAAAACAAACAGATGATGCTTGAGACTAACATCCGTAATGTGTTTAAACATGCACCACCCGGATGCAGATCAAATAAAGAATGTGTAGACGTGATATTCGCTTTGTTTGAAGCCGATGAACCCACTGCACATCCACGAGAAATCATTGTGATGTTGAATAAAAGTGGTGAATTGGCAGCACGGTTTGTTTTGGTAGACAATGCGGTGAATTCTTGTTGAAATTCTTAAACTAGCCTCAATACATACATAAACTGCCCTGCAACTGAGATTTTATAGTAAAATTAACTATGTTGCCATAATTCCGTGCTCACCCATTAAATTCGTGTTGTCAAGTGAATAATTCAAAATGCAAAGCGCATGCAAGTTCATCATAAATCTTCAGCCGAAATTTATAATAATAGGGCAATGATCATCGCAAAATGGTGAGCAAATTTCGCTAGGAATGGCGATCAATACACTCTCAGTATCGAAGTAAGGTTTATCCATGATTCTCACCAAGTAAGCTTTTATAATTCTGATCAAGATTCGATCTGGGTTCTAATCCGATCCGGCTTTGCTAAAGGTACTGAACATTATTTCCTCGAAGCACTGAGTAAGATGTTATCAGAACTCTTTGCAGAATTCACTCTTTATCAGGAGCAGAAATTGAAGGTTCATTCAATCGAAATCTCGAAGTAAATTAGCACAAATTTGGCAAAAAATTGCAGAAAAATCTGATCATTTTTGAATGGCGAACGAGACACTCGCGCAGCTATATTAAGGTATATATGAGTCAGTGCTGTGAATAGTAATTTTGTCCATTTGGATTAACTTACCAATAACTTGTTTCAGAAGCTGAATTTATGAATATGGTGTATGATAAAATTGTAGCTAGAGCGAGTAATGGCGCTAT
This sequence comes from Aedes koreicus, assembly GCA_024533555.2. NCBI lineage: Eukaryota > Metazoa > Arthropoda > Insecta > Diptera > Culicidae > Aedes > Aedes koreicus. The sequence goes on along the minus strand of JAHHFK020005510.1, from coordinate 85,092 downwards.
AACCACAAGCCATAGGGAGCTAGGACTATAGTTAATGCTTAAGTCCCAACCGTTCGAAGAGAAATGGAGCATCACTTAACCTTCTTAGACTAGATGCTACCAACGACCATTGTTAAATAAATTTTTGTTCTGTACACCAAACAGGGAGTTCTGTTTAACTGTTCTCTCCGACTATTCATTTCTTTTTTTCCTTTTAATATCTACTGTAAGCTACGTGGGTTTCCCGTGTCTTCTTAAGGTAGATACCAAATCCTCCCTATCAACAACGATTGCATGGACGTGACCAGGTGAGCGATCGAGGAGTGTCTTCCTGGAGATTATTGCGTGATGAAACGTATCAGTAACTGGCATGCAATGTCTTCAACGAATTATTCCTCATCGTAGCTCCATTCACGAGGTGTGCAAACATCAATGCTAATGTTAATGGTGTATGATAAATTGCAGCTCTTGACTAATTCTACAACTTTGTCTAACTGTTCGTTGCCTGGTATATAGAAAGTGTTATAAATACAGTCTGGTTCAAGTGATATTCAATGATAAATATCATTTAAATATCCCGATATTGCGCTCTCACGTCTTAGATTTTTAAGTTAGAGCAATATTCTGTAAGGCAAATTCATGAAAATAATCAAGCATCACAATTTCATCATACGAAATATTTTTAAAATCAACTTTGTGGACGAGTTACCGGCAAATTAATTGGATCGAAATGACTATTTACAGCACTGGTCTGAGTACGAGGCACTAGGGAATACTGCAAGCAGTAGAAGAAATACGCGAATCAAACGAAGAATAAGCAATTACATCGAAATGAAAAGGAAACCTACTCAAATGCTCTTCATAGGAAATTCTGTTAAGAGGTTCGACAAAATTAAAAAATAAAAATGTCAAGCTTTTTCTAGAAAAATTTAAAAGAATTTCACTCTTTTTTAAATTAAAGTGAACAAGCGAAGCGTTACTTTGAATTTTCCTAGTTTTTCAAATATTATGTTTTAGGCCACTTGTAGTCATGCTACAAAAAAACAAACAAACTGGGTAGTGTTTTATTTACACTGTCGGAGAGGTAAGTCGAATGAAGTTAGCTCTGTACTAAACTAGTTACACTATGATCAAAAACTACCGGTAATTTGTAATTTAATAGAACCACTCACGTACAGTTTCTTTTTTGTTTTTTGTTTTTCAGTTGGTACATTTTTAACTGACATCTCTCAGAAATTTTAGCGCGATCGAAGCATTAGTGATTACAAAAGTGAGGCAAGTTTTTTTTTCATCTATTCTAAGAGCATAAGCAGTACGATTAAGTTTCCTGGAAAATGATTTGGTTAGATAGATGGTAAGAAATTCAATAAATGTCCTCCGAAGACCTAGTTTTGCAAAATCAGGAAGTTTGATGTGTCGCAAGCCAGCTTTTGGTTACGATTTGAATGTGGCCATATTTCCGGAGGAACTCGGATCCCGCAGTGCCTTCCTAAGTGGTCAGTATGGCCAGGCACCCTCAAAATGTCCTCCGAAGACAAAGTTTAGCAAAATCATGAAGTTTGATATGTCGCAAGCCAGGTTTTGGAAAAGATTTGAATATGGCCATTATCCCGAAGGATCAAATTCTTGTTAATATTTGTTTTCAGGTTATTCTCCATTGCACAAATATACATATATGCATAAGTACCGATTGAAACCAAGAGTGTAGGGTCCATTCACAAAGTGTGATGGTGGTTTTTGATAGTGAAGACAAGATTGTTCGAAATGTTCGAGAGTCGATTCGGACCGATTTATACCGACAGTAGGGATGCTGTTGGGACCACTCACAAAGTGCGATGGAGTATGTTTATTGCAAAGAAAAGGTAATTTAACAGCACTTAAAAGCCGACTTAGACCAATTTATATCAAGGGTACGGATAATGTTGAGACGATGTACAAAGTGTGTTGATGGATTCTCATTTAGACGATATGGTTGTCAAAAAGCGCTAGCAATCCATTTCGGACCAATTTATATCTGCAGTAGGAATGCACAGCCACTCACGAAGTGTGATACAGGATATTCATTGAGACGACAAGATTCTTTAGTAACGCAAGAGCCACTTCTGACCGATATACACCAACTGTAAGGATGATGCTGGGGTCACTAACATAGTGTGATGGTGGCTTTTCTTTGAGAAGACAAGGCACCTACAGCAACGCTAAAAAGCCTATGTAGACCGATCCAAAAGAACAATCTATTCTAATCCACCTAAAATTACGGTTGAAGAATTTGGTAAAATCTAGAGTCTCGAAGCATATTAATCGTAGCAAGCCGCGCTTGGAAACTGACGTGTTTTGTTTTTGCTGCGTGCTTTTCGCGAAAAATAAAATCAAAAATATAATCGTAATCCAACCTAAACGAACAGTGAATTCATGAAATCTACACATGTTTTGTGTAAGATGTAGTGAATATAATCGATTCCCTCCCAAAATTTTGATGATTATAAGCAGTTTGATGATGTGAATTGATGATTATAAACAGTTTAGAAGTCGATATAGAGTCGCCTCATAGCGGGGGATTTTGATTATTGACTGAGTGTGGAGAGAGAAAAGAGAAAACCAGTGCAATGTAGAAAACGGCCATTTGCTGGTCAGAAGCAACCAATGAAGCTAAAGTGGCTGGCATTTAATTTCAGATGCACTCATCACGTGGTGTACAGATGGTGAGCTGTGAAGTTTTTAACGTAGGACTACGTTTCTCTTTTCTATACCGGGTGTCATTTCAAAATTTTGAAAAATGAGAGCGTTACGCAATAGTGAAAGGTTTTGCGCTAATAACTCTCGTTTGACTGAACAGAATGACTTCATTTCAACACAATTTGATCAAGAAAACTTACAAATGTTTTGCATTAAAATTTCAATAAAGTAATATTAGTATAAGTAGTTCGATTTATCACTCAAAGATGACCTACTTTTGCTCCCATACAAATCTACACATGAACAGGTTGAAAATATAGTTTTCCCTCTACGGGTCTTCAAAAACGGGTAACAAATTGTCTTCTGTTTATTTCATTTAGGTTTATTCCATGTTAAATACAGCCCCTCAGCTGTAAGCTGTAGCTGTGCCTGATTTTATAACTGAAACCTGTCCCCTTTTTTGAATTTTGCTTCGTACTGCATTTTCGTGCCTCTCTTCTTTGGAGGCAGTGCTATCAACACCTGTATAAGGTACACGATTTGAACCAAAATGATTTCATAGGGATATTCAGGTTCGATTGATCGATGGTTCTGTTTTTTTGCTCTCTCGTTACGAAGATTTTTGCTCGATTTTTCTTTATCTCATCCGTTTTCTTGCAATTGCGCGTCTGGGTCCTAAATTATCGCCTGCGCTTCCTCATCTACAAACCAGAAGAAAGCGCTGCAAAGATTTTCAAGTTTCCCCGCTCGACCTATTGCCGTGGCAATGAGTCGTAAACTCGATAATCCGCGCGAACGCCATCCGCTTCCGAAGCCTTACCGGAGCCGGGAACTGTCCAGCGCAAAACAATGTTTGTGACAACCAGATTAATCGAACCATCCCAACTATCTTGCCGTTGGCCATTCACAGCGACGAGGACTTTAATAAACTACTATCCGGATTGAATACAGCACATTATGGTGTCATGATGGCCAAATAAACCGAAAATAGAAATTAATTTCTCAGGCGTATCATAACCATCGTCCTTTTCAGGACGAGCAATTTAATTTTGCAATAAAAGAGTTAGTGTTTGAGGGTAATTCCGAGAGTCGATGTGACGTTTGTCACTTGGTGAAGTGGGAAAAGTCACCTGCAGTGACGTGCCTCTTCTGGGAAAATCAAATGGAGAATCACGTCACTGCAGGTGACTTTTCTCACTTCACCAAATGACATACGTCACTTCGACTCTCGGAATAACCCTCTTGAAGTGAAATGTTCGTGATTTATCCTGAACAACAAGTGTTATCAAAACTAGTAAATTTTTTATTGTTTGAGGCATTCAGTCGAGAGTGGTGAATTCGGCTGAGATTTTCCATCAAAACCGAACTGATTTTTTTTTCATTAAACTGAACCGAATTTCATAAAAAGGGACGGGTCAAGCAAATAAATAAAAACATTTTAATATTAACCAACTATATGTGTTATGATATGTATAAATAAGATGATATCATTATTACTATGCACCAACGCGGTCCTACGTGTTCCTCGCGGTTATTCCCCTGATGTAACCCACCACTAATTTTTTTTTTTCGTTGCACATGATTTTCAAGTTAAATTTCTTCTCGGAAGTGCTTTTTTACTTGTGATTTTCATTTTATTGCATTTGTGCGCGAAGTACTAGGATGATGTGAAATTATTTCGCCCAAAAGGGGGGGGCTCCTTCCCCAAGACAAAAAAGCCACCCTTTTCCCCCCAGGGAAGCCGTCCAAATGAAGACTGTACATCAGCAACAATTTCCGGTGAGATCTATCTGATTATAACTAAATTTGAACAATACTGCTAAATACGTGCCATCCTCAAAACAGTAAGATTTGATGATGGAAGTGTATGCACAGTACCTATATCCATTCGATGTTTGTACTGTGTTTATGCAGGGCTTGTTGTAAGTGAAATTGACCTCGGAATGGACGTGAGTAACCAGGCATTCTGAAATGGGTCACTGGAACCCAACAGAGCTATCACCTTCCAACTCCCGGGCTAAAAATGTTTGTTGAGTCGACAACAGTTCCTTTTACTGCAAACATTTTTCTTCCATAAAAACACTGCCGAACGGTGGGCGTTGGATTGTATATGCACACACATACACACATATAGAGTCTCGAAGCATATTGTGACTTAAGGCAACTTTTTGCATCTTTTTAATTCCAAGCTCATCTGTTTTGTACCAACCGGGGGAGACTTGGTTCTACATCCTATGATTTTATTATCTCGAATCCGCTCAACCAAATGCAATGTTTTGTGATAAAGTGTTCCCGTCTCCCGAATTTGGCAGATTGGCAGGCAAGCGGTAGGTTATCACCTGGTCTTATGAAGGGATTACGAGTAGACGCACCCTAACAATCTGACTTGTCAGCACATTAGCCGGCAACGCATAGATCACGCCACCAGAATATTTTGTAGACATCATCAATAAGCTACGACAAATCGAGAAGCACGCTAAGTCAGTTTCGAGTCAGCAGTTTAATATATTATAATAATATATATGCAGCCACCGTCTGTACACCTCCGTAATCTCCCATGGAATGACCTGAAACCTTATCTTCTAGGCGCACTGATATTCAGCAACCTGTTGTATTTGACTTATTGCTTGGCAATATTGACTGTCCTTAACTTCTGCAAGACGTTCCCCTGTATGTTCCTCCCAACTTGTCGCCGTAGCTGTACATCGGACTAGTTATGGTTTTAACAACCCACGCAACCCCGCTTGCCTGTGAGCCTTTTTTGACCTTAATGCACATTTCGATTTCGTGACCAGCAAAAGTACTTTTAGAAATAGTTGAAACATTAGAAATTACAGAAGTCTGCACTTACATCAAAGATAACACACCAATAAACTTTGCACAATAAACAATATTAAATAGGATCAGTACAGCAACAGCCAGTTAAGAATTGATAGATGTTGCGGGAGGCGTTACGACCGTTAGTGACAAAACGAAATCTTCCATAGGGATGCTGTAGTAGGTTGACACTTCTTTTGTATGATTATTTTGAGAGAGTATAAGTGGAAGTAGAATATCATAGGATATATAATTGATATGTATTAAACAATAATTGAATGTAATTCCATGCATGCAGTCAACAATTGGATGAGTTAAAGTAAATAAGTTGAGTTTAAATTGAGTTGAGTTGAGTGGAGTTGAGTTTATCGCAAGTCTAGAACTTAATTGTTTTAAAACAAATCCCTACTGAATACTTAAACTAGAATTAAAATTACGTTTTCTAGGTTAGGTATTGCTGCGCTTAGTGGACTTTTGGTCGCGCTATTAAAATTATTTAAAAGAATAATACAATTAAGGAACTGTAAGTAGATGATAAATCTTATTCCCCGGCTTACTCATTACTAAAATCTTACAAATAACTTATACTAGGTAAAGTCACTAGAAAGAGTTTCCACAGGCATAAGAGATGTACTGTTTAACAGAAAGTCACTGAATTGTGAGTATGTATTGATTATTAGTTAATTTATTTTTTCTTAAAACAGATTTATATTTAACTTTAAAGCCTTTGCCGAAATAAACGGAATTGCTAAGAAAAACCGTGACGATAGCTCTACATCTTTTGCTGTGCCAACAATAGAGTTAACGTTAACTTAAATAGTACAGGGAGGCAACATGGAAGTGATACCCTCATTTGTAATCTCTTCGGTTCAATTTATACCATTATTGGTGAACCTCTTGTATACGTTTGGAAACAATGACTTGTAGTCAGTTCATTTGTCAGCGTTAAACTGAATTTGTGTTCTTTAATTTACGAAAATAATAATGGATTCACGTAGAGAACGAATTCGGATCCTGCTCGGTCAGCGAGAAAAATGGCGTATGAAATGAAATGACCTTGGATATGGGGCTTTTGAAAAACAAAGGATTCACGGATTGACACGCAAGTATATTGCCGACAAAGTTGCCAGATTGGGGGCGCTGCTTGAGACGCATACTGGTCATACCATATTTTTTTCGGATGAAAAATTGTTTACTTTGGAAGTGTCTCTGAAGAAACAAATTGATCGTGTATATGGAGCAAGTCTTCGTGAAATACCAGCCGACAAACGAAGGGTTGAACGTTATTTACGTGCTTCTGCGGTGAAGGTGTGGGGTTCCGTATCGTCAAAAGGAAAATTACCCCTGTTTTTCATCGACAGAGGCATGAAAATAAACAAAGAATACTATTAACAATACGTTATCAAAGACCAACTACTGGTGGCTGGGTTCGATTCCCGGTCTGGTTTAGGATTTTTTCGTTAAGGAAAATATCTCGACTCTCTGGGCATAGGGTATGATTGTACTTACCACACAACCATACTATTGCAAAAATGGTACCTGGCATCGAAAGCTCTCAGTTAATAACTGTAGAAGTGCATTTAGAACACTAAGTTGAGAGCAACCAATAAGCAAATTGTGAAAACAATAAGCTTGAAATGCTAATTAAGAAGAATATGGCATGTTTCCAAATTTCGATTCAAGTACGTATCAGGCTTCTTTGTCTCTGATGTCACAAACGGCTCTGACCACGAATTTATCGGTAAAAATTAACTTATCGGCATCATCGACGTCTGAACTTCACGCACGGTGCAATATTGATCTCCCAGAAGCGTCTCAAGGCTGACTAAAAGTTAATAGGTACGCCCCTCATGCGCCGCTAGTACGCCTCTAGTGTTGGAAATCGAAAATCTTGGGCAGTCGTTTTTTAACACTTTTATAGAGAACAACTGGTGAAAGTTTGATCAAAGTAGTCGATCGCGTTCATAATTAACGTCAAATGGAACTCGAAAGAAGAAAAAATATTGTGCGGAGTGGTCCGGTCCCAAGCTGACTAAAGTGCTGAAGATGCCGAAAACAAAAGTTTGTCGAGTGCTCAAAACCTACAAGAAAACCCTGAGTATGGGATGAAATCAGCGGAACTACGAAAAAACTGGATCGTTAGCTGCACAGCAAGGTGTTGAGGTGCGTTAAAGCCAACCCTGGCCAGTAAATATCCGAACCGGCACATGAAGCAGAATTCCGTGGCCAAAAAGCGTGCAAGGCTCTTGTACGACCGTGTTTCGATGAAACACAAGGGCTGCACTTTGATCGATGACGAAACATTCGTCAAACTTGATTTTAAGCAGCTACCCGGTCAAAAGTTTTACATCGCGACTTGACGTTTCGATGTGCCGCGAAGATTCAAGTTCATGTTTGCCGACAAGTTACTGAAGAAGGTCATAATTTGGCAAGCGATTGGCAGTGGTGGCCTGAAAACGTCATCATTCGTCACATCTTCAACGATGGCATCCCAAGTTTACATCGAAGAATGCCTGAAAAAGCGTGTATTGCCGTTCATCCGCAAGCATAGGGGGAAATTCATCTTTTTGACCGATTTGGCAAGCTGCCACTACTCCAAGACGATTCTGGAGTGGTATGTTGCCAACAAGATCGATTTTGTCCCCAAGCTAATGAATCCTCAGAATTTCCAGGAATTTCAACCAATCGAAAAATACTGGGCAATTTCAAAGCAGTCAAGGACATCCAGCAAATGCGGTCAAAATGGAAGAAATGCGCTGATTCCGTGTCCGTTTCAACTGGCCGGGCGCTGATGGGCTCCATCAAAAGGAAGGTTCGAGATTTCGTTCGAACTGGAGAAATGTTACCGTCTAATGCTGTAAATTTGAAGTTTTATTATAAGCACTGTAAAGCTTTTTAATGAGCTTTTCAAACTTATTGAATCACGAATTACAGGTTTTTTTTTGTGCGTACCAATTTTTTTTTATCCTCTCTTTCCACCTTCCCCCCCCCCGGTTTTACCAGTAGACCCTTTTTTTTTCTCTTTTTTAGCATCTTCTGCTCTTTTGAGGTTTTTAGATGGTTTCTTACCTTGGCACAATGGACGTTACCCACACTCTTAGAAATTATGAATTTTACACGAGACGTAATTCCCGCTTGTAAAAAGTCGTGGAACGTAAACAAAGATTTCGTGTAAAATTATGTCTCTTGAAACTGACAAATACGCAATTCGACAAAAAATGTGTTTGATTGAATTTATTTTCTCATCTCTTTCAACTCATTCTTATGTGCTAAAGAACGCTTGCATGTGTCGGTCTCAGGGGACAGAAATTTACCTGACATTTTGGTAGTGTGCAGCTTATTGGCAACATCTCGAACATAACTGCTTTTTTAATTCGAAAAAGCCATCATGATCTTCCAGTCCATCCTTTGATCCATTGGTCCTGGTTTTCAACCAAATTTCGGTGCTTCCGCAAAGCTACATTTCCCACAAAACTTTCGGATGGCATTTCGATACGCTCCGATACTCATACATTTCAGATTCTCCAGTTGACTTAACAGTTGTTAGTGAAATATTGGCAATAGAGCACCATTTGTGCTCAACGCTTTTCGGTAGAAATGCCTCGCATTTTGATGACTCCGTTGCAAAAATCCAATTCCAACACACAAACTTGTTTTTCAGAATGTAAACAAAGACACACAGTGAAAAACATACGCTCTCTCCCGTCATCCGGTTTCGTGCTTATACTTTCTGGGACACCCTATATTTCCGAAGTTAATTCAAAGCTTGGTGTGTGGATTGTGATTTGACGTGTACATGTATGTGTTATCTCTTTCGAATAAAGATTTAAGAACACATCCAAATGAATTCAAAACCGAGTCGTATTGAAATTAAAGATTCAGATGGTACAGATGGTAACGATTCTAGTTATTATATATATTTATTATTATTTTTAAGGGTGTACTCTTGTTAATAAAGCCATGTTTTTTATTGAAAATGATTTTTCAAAAACGTTATCACCAACCTGGAAGTATAATTTTACCACCCCTTGGACGCGTACGTTATCATCGAATGAGGCATGACCTGCTTAATTTGTACAACATTGCAAGCAATTTGCGTGAATTTATGCCACTTTCCGCGGAAAACTACGCTCTAAAAATAATGAATGCTACGTGTGACGTAATTCACATAACCTGTTAATATTTTAAAAATAAAAATGAATAATGACTGAGTTTTAAGTGCATTTGGATGTTTTCTTGCCGGATTACTGATATAAAATCAGCATCAAGCAGCAAATACAGGGTGCGGCAGAAAATAATGCGAAAATGTTCAAAATTGAGTATTGGGTTACTTCGTGTAGCTAGTGACTAATGTCTGTCGAAAGTGTATTTGTTTATGTTTACTTCCAAGTGCTGCATCCAAACATTCTATTTGTTTTATTGCAAATTCGTCAAAATGTTCGCGAAAGAAGTGATCACCTGTTTGTTGCTCGCCCAGAAGAAGCCGAATGAGATTGCCAAGGTGGTAGGATGCCATTTGACAACAGTTTACCGCATAAAAAAGTCCCTGCAGGATGGTCCTAAGCAGCGGAAGCCGGGAAGCCGCTTTGCACGCACGCCGAACGTGATCAAATCGGTCCGTGCAAAAATTGCTCGCAACCCCGTGCGTTCCATAAGAAAACTTGCAAAGGAAGCCAATATTTCGGAGAAATCCATGCGGAGAATCATCAAAGAAGACCTGCATGCATCTTCCAGAGCCAGAGTGAAACGCCACTTGATTACGGACCGGGTCAAGGAACTACGAGTGACTCGTTCCAAGAGATTGCTGTCCTTGTTGAAGAAGGAAAAAATGATAATCCTGTTCTCCGACGAAAAGCTTTTCAGCATCGATGCTGTGGCCAACAGCCGCACGGACCGGTTTATTTCACCGCAGAAAATGGAGAACGTTCCGGAAAAAGTGAAATTCAAATTTCAAACCAATCATCCGGATGGTGTCATGATGTTTGGCTTGGTGGCCTCCAACGGTTTGAAAATGCCACCTGTTTTCATTGATTCTGGAGTTAAAATCAATACCGAAGTGTATATCGGCATTTTAAAGGACCAAGTGCTTCCCTGGGTGAAGGCCAACTTCTCCGAGGACCAAAACGTTGTCCTACAGCAGGATGGAGCGCCGTGTCAAACGTCCAATCGAACCCAACAATGGTTGAACGATAACATGAAGTTTTGGCCGAAGGATTTATGGCCCCCTAGCAGTCCAGATCTTAATGCGTTGGGTTATTCGATTTGGGCATATGTTGAAGCACGAGCCTGCAAAACACCACACCCTAGTGTGAAAACCCTGAAGTCAACCATAACACGCACATGGCAGTCAATGTCGGAGGACAACGTCCAAAAGGCATGCTCTGGCTTCCGGCGTCGGCTCGAGGATGTTATTAATAAAAATGGAGGACACATTGAATAAATTTGTTTAAAAGGACTTTATAAATATAACTGCACTCGAAAATGTTGATATTATTGCTTGAATTAGTTGAAAATGGGATTTGAAAGAAATAGAACAAATTTTCGAATTATTTTCTGCCACACCCTGTAGTGCCAATGGCAACAATACCTTCAAATTAGAAGATTAAATCTTCTAAAGCAAAAAAAAAACATGTAACAAAATTTCCCCAATCATGCTATTAACCTTACAACACTGTTTCGATAGTGCATCGCAAAGCATCATTATTACGGTGGCAATCCAACTCGCGACCTGCTTCCGTTCCGTTCGATAGGACCACACCCGGTCATTACACTTGTTTCGGGGCAATGCTTTGCAGTTTGAATTCGAACTTGACAAAACTTTCATCGTCCAATTACCATCATGAACATCGTTTTTCGTGCACGTCAATTGGAAATAAAAAGCTTAAAGATTTGGTGCAAATAAAAACATTGCTGTTGAAGATACTTTTCCTCACTACGAACCCGAATAGAAGAGGTAATTCGGTGTTGGAAAGACTGTGATAATTAGACGCTCTGAGAGAATAAAAACATCGTCGGATAAAACAGATGTGAGATTGACATGGTTCCTACTCCAATGAGAGCAGATTCTGTTGGTGCTGTTGAAAGATTTGGATTGAGCTCGTCGTTTATTTTAACAGTCAATTAGGTGCTGTTTGACCGGTTGGATAGCTTTCACTAAGCTAGAAGCAGCGAAGATTGGTGTCAAACAACCTAATTTGCATTGAATCTGCTTTGAACGATTTCCTCAATTCTCATAACAGCATAGTGTATCACTTTTACTTCAATACTTAATTAGAATTCCCTTAGTTTCCTTATTTGTTTCTTTTCGAGGATGTTCCTTAAGTGGCACGCCACTTATACAAACCAAACAATGGATTTTCACTGCGAAAGCAATTGAAAAGAGTTCATCAAGATTTTTTTTTCCAGATCCATTTAAAATAAAAACTCAAGTAACCGAACAGTGGCAGTGGCCTGAATTGTTTAAATGTACTCAATTATTGATTACCGGCAATCCAGAAATTGAGGAAACTAGAGCTCATCTCAATTATGCAAACCTGCAAAACAAACAAAACATCCAGAACACTCGAAGGCAAACCCCATCGAAGCAACCGACAATTCGGGTTGCAAATTCCGATATCATTCTTTCATCTCATCGCCGGCTGCCGACCGTGTTTTCCCACATCCAGTTTTGATTTGAGCGTTCCATCTCGCACCTTACGACCTTCCACCTTGACTGTTGTTGGTGAGATGAAAATAATACCCATTAGCTGCAACGGAAAGCGAAAACTCCCGCCAAGCCACGCTCGCGTCTCTAATGCAGTGAAGATGATGGTAATCATTTGCCATCCAGCATAACATTGCTAATGTCAGTTCAGTTGCTTTTTTTTTTAATATTATATCAGCCGCGACGTCATAGAGCACAATTCACCTCCGGCGGTGTCTTCGGATGGTGGCTGCCAATGAACTTGGTATAGCACTTTCACGATCACGACCAGACACATGCGCTTGATCATGCACACGCAAATTCGATGCAGTTCGTTGTGGGGCGAATCCGAGCTTTCGCTTTCTGGTTTGAATCCGAACAAAATTAAACCCCCAGCTCCCCGCAGCCCCAACGAATTAATGGTTTGCGTAGTTGGGGATGGATGCTAATGGTGCATTGCAAACATGGTTCCGTTGATGCGTGTGAGACAAAGCTGTGACATCAGACAATCGTTACCGAGAATGGTGTGCGATAATGCAATTTGTGGCAGAGGTAATCGAGTTTATTGTTCGTTGAAACGGGAAGCTGTCACATGTTTCCTATGGGAAATTTCCTTGATGGGTCGCGGAATTATCTGCGGGCATGTACCATGGGCGTTTTTGAACCCACTAGAAAAATGTCATGCAAATTTCGGTGCCCAAGCAATTGAGACCGACACAAGCGTCCTTTAGAACATAAGTATGAGTTTTAAGAGACGAGAACATAAATTCCATTGGACACACCTTTTGTCGAGCTGTGTTTGCTTCGGTTTCGGGAGACATAAATTTACATGAAAAATTGGTGATTGTTGCTCGATGTATGTCAAAGCTGAACTACGTCTCGTGGAAAATCAATGATTTCTAAGTGTGTAGGTAATTTCAGTTGTCTACTATAGTCTGCTTCATATACTGAGAGAGTGGTAATTCCTGTGCATGTTTTTTAAACATGTGTTACTTTGGATGGGTTAATCACCAACCCGGGAACAACTTGACATTTCTAGTATATTGTCACTGAAACTCAAAAATTTGGTCCGGTGGTACTGTCAAACCGAAAAAAATCTAGCTTATCTTCTAAAAAGGTCGGAATGCGGATATGACATGCGATATTGTGTGCGATTAAAAATTTTAATGTAAAGTTTGTTCCATTTTTTTCCTCCAACAACCACGAAATAAGCGGAAACAAAAAACAGTGTCGTACATGATAACATCACGCACCGAAGGAAGGGAGAGGTATTAAGTGTAACAATTGGTACAGAATTTTGAACTGCTTCATATAAAACGCCAAGGGGAAGAGGGAGCCGATTATCGTTTCCTAAGGGGAGTGGTCAATCATCATTTGCGCAAGAGTTTCAAGGAATCGTTCAACCATGAAGTCCATTATTTTTGAATATTTGTTTGTTAGCCGTATGAATATTTTTGAAAGCGAAGTAACGTCTTGGAGGCAAAAGCGATTGTTAGTTTGTTTGCCAAACCAGTGATATAAAGTTCTTTGTGTAGAGCAAATTTAATTTTTTTTTAAATTTCTTAGATATTTCAGGTAACAGATTAAGTCATATCGATGGTTTTTCATTAAGTGTTGCAGAGCTCACCATTCATTCTTTTTCGAATTAGGTATTTATAAACAAGATATACTGGTACCAGTCAAAATCGGGAAAATCTACTTCCGAAAATCGATTTGACTTGAGAATTATATGCGATACCTTAAGTCGGAGATATTCCTGAAAACAAAATTCTCTTAGACCAATCTAGCATCCAGAAACGAGCAGCTACTCGATCAGATTGATACGAGTGCAGTTACAGTTCATCAGAGGTGTCAAGGATTCGTTTTTATATTATGTAACGCAATTTTCGGCAATTTTCAAACTCCCTCACGTAACAAGATAGTAAATAACATGTGTAACATAAGTCCTGGGAAAAATTCAAAAGCATGGTAGTTGAAATCAAACAATCGGATTTTAAAATGCTCTTCAGGGTATTTTATTCTATTAGTAAATTGTTGAAAAATATATTTACAGTGCGCTCAATGGACCATTATCTTCGATTTTACGCAGTGTACGGCGAACATGTTGAATCAGGTTCTGGACGGTGTCTATGTCTATTTCATTCATCTTCCGCTTGATTCGATTAACCAATTGTTGCTCATTGTTAGCTTCCCAGCCATTGTCGTACACCATACGTTTGAGAACATCCCAAAAATTTTCAATTGGACGAGCCTGAGGCACGTTAGGTGGATTGTCCTTTTTCGGTACAAATGGTATGTTTTGCTCAGTTAGCCAATCTAATGTTTTTTTCGCGTAATGACAGCTTGCAAGATCAGGCCAAAACATGATTTCGTCGTCAGCGTGATATTTGTTGATGAATTGCTTCAATTTCGGCAAGCATTGGCTGATATACACGTCAGAATTGACAGCTTTGGCCTTGTTTGGGCATATCAAAGGCGCCGAGATACCCTTCGATGACATGGCTGCCCACACTAACACCTTAGGCTCATATCTCGATATGCTGGCATATTTAACATCGTCTGGTGTTGTTTCAATGTTAGCAGTATAGAAACCATCGTTGCCACTCAATTCATGCTGCGAAAACGTGAAGTAAGATTCATCATCCAAAATTATGCACTTTCCGTTTGCAAAATGCTCGCGACGAAGTGCACGGCAGCATTTTGGTATTTTTTCGAGTTATTGCTGTGTATATTTTGGTGCACGCTCACGTTTCCGATAGATTACGTTATGTTTTCTCAAAATCCGATGGACTGTCATGTTTGAAACCTGAAATTTTCGTGCAAATTTGCGTGTTGATTGGCCAACCTTGTTTTCAGCGCTTGACAGCAGTTTTTTCGTTGTTCTCGCACTCAATTTTGTTGGGCGACCACTTTTCTTTTTAAATTCCGGTTCTCTACCATCCCGACAATCTTTCAAAACACGGTTGATTTTGATATTGCCTCGTCTTTGAACACGCTCAAAATTTCACTTGTACTAAGCCGTCCAAAAAGGTTGGCGACTTGTGCTCGTAAATCCAGCTTGTACGACATTTTCAATGGAAACTACTGCGCAATTTGAGTTTGACAGTTCAGTACGAACACAGATGAACGTGACAAGTACATTGGTTGACAGTGTTCACAAAATGCAACGTGGAGTAACACTTTCGAAACAAACAACCGTGGTTGAGGAAACGCCGCGGTTGTACCTTTGCTCGGAGGAAAGCCGCGTGAAAAATTTATTACAATATTTAAATTACTTATAACTGAAGTTATACCGTGAATATAGAAATAGACTCTTTTGATATGGTACGCTTGCTTGTTGTTTTGTAACCACTCATGAAGCAACACAAAAACATGCTGCTCCGAATAGAAACCTCGGTGCATCTGCCAGGGGCGACCCCAATGTTAACGTCGCGGGCGACATCTACGATTTGCAAGTGGTTACACGAAACTAAGTTAATCTGTTATGTTGTGAGGGGGTTGTTAATCACCGACCTGTTTGCTCATTTTTCTTTTAGAGTGTATACAAATGTCAACACGGCTTGCAAGTTTGTTTTGAATTTTCGTTCGTTTGAGACTCGTGGTAATCATGAACGTGATTCGTCGTTTTTGAATCATTTAAGAACCTGTAATATTTTAAAGAAATTGAAACCACTCAGAATAAACGAAACATTCATCCTTCGCACCATCAAACGCTAAAAAAAACTGGTTCTTGGAAAATACCAGTTAGACCTGGTTGTAAACGCACTGTCAGCTGTCTGGGAGCCATCAAACGAGTGAGAGAGCGAATTCGTCAGAATCCTGGTAAGTCCGGCCGATAGATGGCCAAAGAACTGAGAATTTCGCAATCAACGATCAGGATTATTTTGAAAGACGGCCTTGGCCTGAATCCATACAAAAAAAAAAACAACGGGTGCATGGCTTGACTAAAAAGCAGACGATTATTGTGAAACTCTCTTTTCGGACGAAAAATTGTTCCTGCTACAGGATCACCACGAACAGCAAAACGATCAACACATCTTTCTGATATTCTTCGTGATAAACTAACTGTTCAAAGGTCCCAGCATGTTTCAAGGGTGATGGTTAGGGGCAGCCATGTCCAAAAACTACACTGCATGCCGAGTTTCTTTTTACCACGCTAGCGCGTGCATTAAATACCCCACTTTGACTGCTTGCTTCCAGACTAACACGCAACGCGGTGGGTACAACACCAATGCTCGTGTTTTGGCTTCGGACATCGTGTTGGATGTTTCGGAAAACACCACAGCCGAGTTTTTCCGATTGTGTCCGATTGCGGAAAACACGCGGGGTTAATATATTTTATTTCTAGCCATGCCGTGCTTGTCAAACTCAATCTACTTATGCGCCCGTCACCCAAGAGCCAAGAAAACAAACCAATAAGTCAAATTATTAGAATCATCCGACGAGCATTGCTCTATCTGTGGATATGTTGAGAGTTTTTTTTTGTGATCGTAACCACTCGGCTCGGGTATTTTCCCAAAAATCAAAAACGGTGTCAAAAGCAAATCACGAGCTTGTACACTCGTGTCGCGTCCATTTCGTTGCGGGTTCATCTATAAGCACGAGACTAAAGTGGTGAATTATAGCCACAAGGTGGTGTGTTTGCAGTCAAATTCGGCTCTCATGCAGAACGGTCTGATGTTTTCACCAAGGCTGGTTAGGGGATGTTTCTCCAAAATCTTGAAGGTTCCATTGCTGTTAAAATCAACAGTAAATATTACATCGAGAATGTTTTGAAGAACCATTTGCTTTCCTTCGTCAAGAAACACTACTAGACTGCAACATACTGCTTTCAACAAGACTCTACACTGTCTCACCAGGCGAAAGCTACACAGGCTGATTTTAATCCTCTCGACTTCTATGCATGTCCTATATTACAGAATGGGCAAACTGGGTAATACCAAAGCACTAACCGCTGAAATTTTTAAGAAACATTTGGTGAAAATATGGAATGACGTGCATCAAGATATCGTGCATGCCAGATGTCCCGCTAAAACTAAAATAATTTTACTCGTGATGTAATCCTTGTTACTAGTAAATATTTTCTTAAATTTTAAATGGGACTCTAAATGTTTATGTTGACTTATTCTGAAATCCTAAATCCAAACATTTAATATGATACATACCATCCCATGCAACACCAAACCGTCATAATAATTTGCAGCAACTTGATTGGGACCAAATTGAGTCACATTGAAGTAATTTTTACTGGTTTGCAAGAAGTGTGCGTGCGCTGCTAGGGATATCACTCAAAGTCACGTTTCTTAAACTACAGTTTTCCATCAACTCCTGAAATATCTCACGTGAATTTGAATTTAAGTTTGTAAAGTGGCTAGATAAAGACGAAAAATGTGTTATTATAGACTGTTCCAGAAATTATAAGCACACCTAATGTTAACGGTCATTTTGAATTGAATGAAATTTTTCATACTATTTTGGCTGCGTTCTTTTGTTTACACATTTCTGAACGTCATAGCATTAAAAAATAAAGTTTAGTTCCTGGTTGACTTTCAAAATCCGAAGATAAAGTATCGTGCGCAAATGGTACACAGTGACTGGAATCTCTTTCAGAAAATTGCCCAAGGAAGAGGATGTGAGAGTGGCCCGTTGTGCTCTGTGAGGTACCGAGTCTTATCAGAATGTGATATATTATTGGTAATAGCTTAAATTGTAACTATTGCATTTTGAAATTAACCACTTCTATAAATAGAATGTTGAGCTTTCAACGTGATGTCACTACTGATGCTCTAAATTACTACTTGCGCTTCGCTGTGGATAACTTTATAAAGAAAATATGCATACATTACGTAGCATTAGGGGGGGCATTTATGAAGAGGATTTCGAAAGTAGGGACGAGACATATATTTCGATTTGTTCAGTTTGAGACCGTGCCAGGACCCGCCCAGCTTTCTTTCAGTTTGTTGAGCATTACGTCACATACTATAACTATTTCATACCATTTTAAACTAAGGATTTACTAGGTACTCTTTGGTACCCAACGCTGAAAATTGCAGGAATGCTAGTTCAGAAGATAATCTTTCAAATACAACCTGTTTAAGACCCCGCCAGAACCCGCTCACCCTTTTTGAGACGGTTGATTATGACATCACACAGACACTTGAATCACCATATATCAAAATATGGTCACCAAAGAGCACCAAAGGTGTTCAGCAAAAATGTGTACTTTAATAATTCCTAGAATTTCTTAGAACATATTGAAATCGTCAAATTTGAACAAAGTATTAATTATTTAAAAAAAAAAACAGTTTTAAGGTAGTGCTGAGAGAAAACCAATTATAATTCTTTAACGTTAGGCTCTAGAAACTTACTGTCTTCAGCAAGTCTTCAGTCTTTTCTTAAAATTACTTGTTCTACAACTTTGTCGAAGATAACCCGTTATCTCGAAGCTGGAAAAAGTAAGAATTTGAAAGTGTAGTTAAGCCCTTATGAAAAGTTATGCGCAATTTTTCAAAAGATGTGGAATAACATTTTGAGTACTCTTCTGAAGACACCGTGTCGATAAAATGATGAAAAAAGGGTGAAAATGTTTTTGACCGTCTTTTTTTCAGAATTGTGCCAATGTGGAGCGGTACAAACTGCAGATAGAAAACATGGAGAACAATGCACCGAGCGGTGGTCGGAAATCCGGTCTTGTGAGTCCTGATATGGACAAGAAGATCAGGGATGCCTATGAGCAGAAACCATCGGCTCCCATTCGAGATGTGGCGAAAAAGACACACCTCGACCTAACGTGATTTATTAACAACCACGACGTCAACACACAAAATAAAAAGAACAGAACCAACAGGAGAAAAAAAAAACAAGCGCCGCCGAAAACCAAAACCCCCGAACAATACGATACAATATTGTTGAGAAAATCTGGGGGGCGAATCATCGACGCCGAAAAATATTAGGAAAGGGGTTATAAAACCCTTTTCGGACCACAATACTTCACTGTACGTAAGAACAGGGATATCCCCAAAACGGAGAAGGCCATTTTCACTTAAACATTTCGCAAGAAGGTGATGGTGTGGCAGGCAATATGCGAATGCGGCAAAATATCTAGCCCGTTCGTAACTACAGAGACAATGAACACCCAGAAGTATATCAAGGAATGCCTCCAGAAGCGTTTATTGTCGATGATCATGCAGCATGATACACAGATAAAAAGGAACATTGAATTTTCTGCGTTATCTAATGCACATAAAGGGAATGCTAGATTTGGCAGAAAATAATGGGATATTTCTTGTAAATTTAAGCCAGATAACGCCTAAATCTAGCCTGTTGTATGAAAGATTGTAAACATTGTTGTATGGCGCATGAAAAATTGCAAACAATTTCGTCGTTTGCGCCTGCTCTGGCTTGGAATTAAACGAGGGTAAATTTTACGCGCTTGTTAAAATTCATTATTTTTTTCTGTGTATTTTCTTTTTTCGTTCCGCCCCACCCCCCAACCCCCCGAACTTTTTTTTTGCGCCCCCCCCCCCGCCCGCCCACCTTCTTCCCACACCCACCACACACACAAAAAAAAAAACAACACACCACAAACATTTTCATTTCAACAAAAAAGAGATGTCTTGGTTATAATTAGAGATTTTGAATGAAGAAGAGTAAAATGTAATATGTAACACCAGTGCTTATATAATTTGCCATAAAATAATTTAAATCAACACATTTTTAATATTTTGAAACAGTCCATAGAAACAGTCTAGAGAGCCGTAGTTTTATCCGGCCGATATTTTCGGTTTCATTGTCCAGCAAATCCCTAAGTCTAACTCTTTTCATAGTCGAATTTACACGTAATTTGACGGGAAAGGTACCGATCATAATGTTTTGGTATTAAGTCCATGCTTTGTTCAAAAGTTTTCGTTAACAACAGCATTCATGAGAAACTCTTCGGAGGGCATCGAGGCGTTTGAACAGTTGGAGAAATGACGTTGTGAAAAAAAAACTTTGTCATTTTGTTTGAAGCCAAATTTGTTACTTTTACTTGTGTGACTAATGAGCCGTACCAGCGATCTCTTTACCTGGTCAGTTCTCACAACGCATATTATCATTGCAGGGCAATCGGAGAAAAGTACTGTGAAATTTGCAAAGATTGAAAATATCGAGACAAATTCTCGTTCCATTCGCATGAAGATCACAACTTTTAAAAACATAGAAAGCTTCCCCCGAAGGTTCTTTGCGTTGAATTGCGGAGCTGATTGGGATTATTTTTTCACATCAGTTAAGAAGATTATTTCAATATTTTTACGTGGATTGAGTATATCAACAGTATATAAGACTATCCTTCGATTAAATTGTCTCTTTAAAATAAAACAATGAAAAAAACTAGCAACTTTCCGAAAGACATTTATAATTTTGTCATCAGTGAAATGGAATTAAATTTTTGGCTGTCAAAACGGGTTTGGCTGTAATAACTTCAGGTGACTTATCAAGAAGTTGCCAGTAGAAAGAAAGGTAGCTTCGATCATTTAATATCAAAAATTGCATCCGAAGCTTCTAACATTACAATACCCTCAAAAGCATTTTAAAAACATAGTTTTATGTTTCATAGAATACTTTAACGACATGTCATGTAAATAATCAAAATGAATTTTAAACTTCATGTTATTAAAAAAATAAATTTACGTCTAACTACTCGCTCCTTTCGCAAATTTAAATTTATATGATTTTGTATATGAAGTGTGTACTCATACTGCCAGAGTGTAAACTTTCTTTGGAATTCTCGCCTTCATCTGCCGCACACTGGTCCGGTTAACTTCAGCCGTAATTTTGTCCACCATCGAGCCAGCTATGCAGCGTCCTGAGTCGTCTTAACATTTTCCTCTAACTTTCGCCTGATAATTCTGTCAATACTTTAATACTTTTCTGGTCAGAATTTCACTGGAATTCTTGATCGCATCTAGCCGTGCTTCGAAACTGACGTTGTTTTCGCGAAAAAAAATCAAACAATAATTCGTAATTTAACTTGAACTAACAGTGAAATCATAAAATCTCCGCGTGCATTGTGTAAGATGTAGTGAATATAATCGATTCCCTCTCGAAATGTGTGAGTGTCAATAGTATTTCTTCGTTTTTGTTTTGTTTTTTTTTTTGTGCTTCGCCCCCGCACCCGGAAGAAGAGTTACATCAGCTTAGTTTTGTTTGTTAGTGCTAGTATTGTGACACCCGGACAAACATTATTAAGTTAGAGTGTTTTTGCGCTTTATCGCGAGTGAATCGATGATTATTAGCAGTTTTGAAGTTTTATATAGACTTTAGAGTTGCCTCATAACGGGGATTTGCATTCTTGGCAGAGTGTGGAGTAAAAAAAAGAAGACTAGTGTAATGTAGAGAACCTCCATTTGCTGGTCAGAAACAGCAAACGAAAACAACGCGCATGGGGCGGGGGGGAAAGCTTGCACATAATTTTAGGTGCATTCACCGCGGGCGTACAGAGTTTTGTTATGCCGGTTGCATATCTAGCGGGCGGTTTAGCAACGTTAATTTTTGCGCACATTTAATCGCGAGTGCATGAAATTAATTACGAATCAACATCGACAATTTTTATTTTTACGAATGAACAAGATAGTGTGATTGAGGAGGCGGACATGGGTGAGATCTATCTGATTATAACTATATAACAATAATCTTATTTTCAAATAATACTAAATACGTGCCTGGTTTGGAAATTTAATATTTCCAAATCTGGAAGTGTGTTGCAGTGCCCTTATCCAAATGATATCGGTAATGTTTACATGCGGGGCTTATTGTATGTGAAAGTAACCTCGGAATGGGCGTGACTCTCCAGACATTCTGAAATGGGTTGCTGGATCTGCAGTAGAGCTATCACTTTCTAGCTCCCGGATGACAGCTGCTTCCAATGGTCATTGAATGATTGTTGTAAACAGATTTCTTCCATAATACCATTGCCGGCCGATGGGTGTTAAATTGGTCACACACACAGAATTTTACTGGAATTCTTGTGAGCCCTAATGAATGGTAGTATTGATTGCTCCAAGGACTATTGGTTGTACAACTTCAAGTTTGTCGTTAGTTTTGTTGATGATGAAAAGCTTCCTGTCGAAAATAAACAAGCACCAGGTGTCTACTTTGGCCCAATTCATAGTCGTAATCCTTTGAATTTGGGACGAAATTCCGATGGAAGTCGTGCGTGCTACTTGCGATGGGTTTGAAAAACGTTTGAAGCTGGTCGAAGAGGTTAAAGGCGGTGTTATTCCGTGACATATGCTGTAATTGATCTATGTAAAGGCTAACTAAAGGTAAATTGGCACGCTCCTCACCAGGGCCCTAAATCGTCGTAGCATTAAAATGAGAATGAATCGCTTTTGTATTTATTTCACTCCACTTCAATTAGCTTTCATGCAGTGAATGAATCTTACTTTCACCGATTCACTCCCAATTCACTTCCTGTCAAACGTGAGTAAGCTTAAATTCTTTTGCGATCTAGCCACCGTCAAAAGCGTATTAATAGAAATTCAAGCATACTTCAAACGACATGGTGAACGACCGTGAATCAACTTCGTTGAAATTGATTTGATTTCATCGGGGGTTGGTTGGCGAACAAAACATGCGTGCTAGTGTTTCTAGAAGTATTGTTATTTGACGATGCACGCATTGATGTAACTTTGCTCGACATTAAGCTCCCCGAGCTGACAAGCGCGTTTCTGTTTGAATGAGACATATTGAAATTACATTGGTTGCATTTGCGCTGAAGCTGTGAACACAACAGGGATCGCATGAAGGCAACATAAGTATCAGCAATTTCATTTATCATTTCATAAAATGGTTGATTATTGTTTTCGATGCTACAATTACTTTATCTGATGGGAGATCGCAGCAAGCCGTGCTTTGAAAATGACGTGTTTTGCTTTTGCTGCGTCGTTTTCGCGGAAATAAAATTAAAAAATATTTCTTCATTCAACTAGAATAAATGGTGAAATTATAGTTTTTCCTAGTACTTTGCCTAGGACGTTGTGAATGGAATCCCTCTCATAGTGTGTTATGGTCGTGTTTCTTGAGATGGATTTTTTCCCCATTTTTCTGTGTTTTTAGTGACCCGCTCCTGCATCCGGACGAGCTTTCCAGCATCAGAAAAAGAACATTGGTGAGGTCGTTTTATATTATCAAAAATATACCTTAGCTTATATTCACGCCAGGATCAAGAATTTCCATTTTTGATTCTGGAAATGTGAAAACTCTTAACATATCCATTTGATGTGTGAAGATTTTCATGCGGGGCTTATTGTATATGAAGATGACCTCAGAATGTACGTGTATGAACAGGCATTCTTGAAATGGGTCGTTGGATTTTCAATAGAGCTGTCACCTTCAATCTCCAGGGCTAAAAATGTTTGCACATAGTGATCACATGTAAATTACTGAAGAAATGCAGACAAGTTTCTTCCATATAAGCACTGCCGGTCAGTGGAAGATTGATTGTAAACACACACACACACACACACACACACACACACACACACACACACACACACACACACACACACACACACACACACACACACACCCCCCCACACACACACACACACACACACACACACACACACACACACACACACACACACACACACACACACACACACACACACACACACACACACACACACACACACACACACACACACACACACACACACACACACACACACACACACACACACACACACACACACACACACACACACACACACACACACACACACACACACACACACACACACACACACACACACACACACACACACACACACACACACACACACACACACACACACACACACACACACACACACACACACACACACACACACACACACACACACACACACACACACACACACACACACACACACACACACACACACACACACACACACACACACACACACACACACACACACACACACACACACACACACACACACACACACACACACACACACACACACACACACACACACACACACACACACACACACACACACACACACACACATATGCAATTACTTTATCTGATGGCACTGATTCTAGTATTAAAAATAATGAATACCTCAGAAATGAAATTCATGCACGTATTGCATGAATTTCAATTGTCCTGCTTCATACTAGTTTGACACCGAAGGCTAAAATAAACACCGATGAATAAGCTTGGTCGAAAATGATTATTTGAAGATCGTTTTGCTGAAGCTGACTAAGAAGTGGCTGTCAAAAGAAGATAATGTGTTTCAATTGAAAGGGATGAATCTTAAGTTCATCGTCCCACGACGATTTTCAATTGAAATTGAAATCTTTGACAGTGGTTTGTTAACACCTCTATAGACAACAACTGGTGCTAGTTTGATCAAGTAGTCGATCGCGTTCAGAAATAATGTCAAATGGAACTCGAAAGAAGAAAAAGATATTGTGCACAAAAGGCTGAAGATGCCGAAAAAAAAACAGTTTCGAGTGCTCAAAACCTTCAAGTAAACCCTGAGTGTGGAAAGAAATCAGCGGACCTACGAAAAAACAGGAACCAGGGATCGTCAGCTGAGCAGCAAGGTGTTAAGGTACGTTAAAGCCAAACCCCGGTCTTTCGATCCAAGATGTGGCCATAAGGTACACTTTCAACTTTCAAACGGTGCGGAACATCCTAGCCAGGGAAGGATCCGAACCGGCACATGAAGCGGAATTCCGTGGCCAAAAAGCGTGCAAGGCTCTTGTACGACCGTGTCTTGACGAGCTGCACTTTGATCGATGACGAAACATACGTCAAACTCGATTTTAAGCAGCTTCCCAGTCAAAAGTTTTACATCGCGACTGGACGTGGGGATGTGCCGGGAAGATTCAAGTTTGTGTTTGCCGAAAAGTTCGCGAAGAAGGCCATGATTTGGCATGTGATTTGCAGTTGTGGCCTGAAAACGGAAACATTCGTCACATCCTCGACGATGCCATCGCAAGTTTACATCGAATAAAAAGCGTGTATTGCCGTTCATCCGCAAACTTCGGGCAAAGTCATCTTTTGGCCCGATTTGGCTAGCTGCCAATACTCCAAGGTGGTTCTGGAGTGGTATGCTGCCAACAAGATCGATTTTGTCTCCAAGCTAATGAATCCTCCGAATTGCCAGGAATTTCGACCAATCGTAAAATACTGGGCAATTTCAAAGCAGCAACTTCGACGAAGCCGCGGGGCAGTCAAGGACATCCAGCAAATACGGGCAAAACGGAATTAATGCGCTGATTCTAATCCGGAGGCAACCATCGATTCAACCAAAGCGATTTCCTGTTCAGTCGATGCGTTGGACGGCAGCAAGCTGTTGATCTCTTCATCGTAGACCCATACCAACTGAGGTAGGTTGTAATCTCCAACGAGATCCTCAAAAGGACAACCCCGAGAGTATGTTGAGTATAATAAATCCAGATAGGTACCTAATATCGTTATTTATCTCTGGATGAAGTACCTGATCATGCATAAGGATGCCAATAAAGTAAGACCTCCTGTTCAAAGGGTTGGGTACACCAAATAGCACATTCCGTGGGCCTAGAGTAGGCAGGAGTCACTCCAGAGTCACTAGGCGATATATTCGATTTAAATACAATTAACGAGATTAATTTTGCTCGATGATGGAATCAGTTTATTTCACTTAAGCAGATATATGACCCTTCATGTTACAATAGATTACTTAACATCATGTTAGTTCATCATTTGATACGTTAAATTACTGTTTTCGGGTGTATTTTAAGAGTCAAACCCAAGTTTCGGTTACAATATGATATATTTGACAGATAAAAATGAAAAATGAACCAAACAGTACGGTAAAACAGGGATATTCAAGAGTTTGGTACATGAAAACCGAGAAAACTCGGTAAACTGAACCGAGCATTCGCTGAATATTCTCAAATGTCAAACACTTCTCTTCGAGTCAATTTTGCGACGGCGAAGTCTATCGAAAAACTCGGTTAAAACTGACTCGATAAGGCCTGAAAAATCGTCAGCCACTTTTTCTCGCGTGTGCGTGAAGAATGTCTGCGAAAATTCTCAGTATTGTGTTTTTTGTAAGGTGAACATGGAAAAAATAACCGAGGGACTACAACAGGAGAATGCACATTTGGTAAGGGAAGGTCCATTAATTATGTCACGCAGTAAGGGGGGGGGGGGGTTTGAGAAAACGTGACGATCCATACAAAAAAATTCGAAGGTTCATACGAAAAATGTGACAAAGGGGGGGGGGGGGGGTTATAAAAAGTCAAGTTTTGCGTGACGTAATTAATGGACGTTCCCTAATGTATGAGGATTGTTTGCATCAATAAACATTGTAACTGAGAAAACTGGTTTTATTACTATGAAATTCGAAGCTACTTCAACCAAAATTCCAGCTCTGCCATAAAAAACTGAATTCCGTAACTGCAACAAAAAAAGTCGGTTTGTTTGACAGCTTTCGGTAAAATTTGAGTACACCGATGTTCGGTTTTTGCTGATTGGATTTATTTTTGTCAACCGAGTTTTTCGGTAAATTTGACTGATTGCTAGAAAGTAAAAATTTAACGAGAACTCGGTTGTTCCAATTTGTACCGAACTGAGCGTTTAGCAGATAAAAACACGGTTGGAATTCAACTGAGTTCAGTTTTATTTTCTAAGTGTGTATATTACGTGTTATAGAGTATCTTGATATCAAATGCCACGAACGTTATTTCTAGTGAAAACTAGATGTATAGATGCTGATATCAAGATAGTCTGTATTACGTAAAATAATTTGTAGTGTGAACGGGGTATAAGGGATGAGTAAGAAATTAGTCTTCTTCAAATAATCGTAAGCAGTTAAGCATGTAACAAGTAGGCACTGAAGAATTATCCACCCTACTAGAGGAGACCGATTCATTCAGTATACGATCAGCTGTCAGTTTTGCTCAATTCTGTTTTCATCAAATAGAATGAAAGCAGAATGGAAACGAACAGAATCGAAATAGTTCTTTCGAGGTATTCGCGTGTGTGTGTGTGTGTGTGTGTGTGTGTGTGTGTGTGTGTGTGTGTGTGTGTGTGTGTGTGTGTGTGTGTGTGTTGGAGTGAGAAATAAGTGCAGAGAAAATCGATTCTTACCATACTTGCTTAGCAACAGAATAGAAACAACGTTCACGACAAGATAATTACATAAATGATAATGGTTAATTACTTTTTGACTTAGCCATGGAAATAAGCTGAGAGGTAAACTGTTTTTGGTACAGTAAACTCATGATCAAAGGATATTTACTAGAATTTGTCAAAGAAAAAAAGAACAAATATATTTTTCGTTCCGACTTAATAGGGCACAATAAGCGTACATAAGGATGCACAACTAATTAAGGAAAATGTTGCATCACTTTGAGACAATTGAACCAACATTCAGATCGGAGATTACTTGCTTTTCTCAAGATGGGATTATTTCATATCTCATAAATTCCCACAGCGAAAATTCCAATAAGCAAATAAAAGGAAAAAAAAACATACAATAAAATGTTATGAGAGCAGAACTCTTTCATTTGCATATAATCATTTGCATCACTATCCAACCGTATTGCACCTACCTGCTCAGTTCCGCCGAAACGTAGTTGCTGTGTGGGCTGTACTTGATTGGCGCCTTGTACATGGCGCAAACAAGCCGTTCGCGGCAATTTTCATCTGCTACGCCTAGCGAGTTAAACACCTTATCCAACCGCTGCAGAATGGGACTGTAGAATGGATCGACGGGCCGCGGAGTGACACCCTCCTGCATGAACGCCTGGTGATTGACAATCTGTTGCTGTTTGGCGATTATCTTTTGCTCTTGAGCTATCCTGTAGGCTTCCTGCCGCTGAGCTTCACGTATCTGAAAGTTAGAGAAAAGATATACGATTGAGATTACTGCACTCATAGATCTGAATCTTTTGAAAGGAATTTAATTTGTTTACGAGCAACAATTTCACCCTTGCCCATGAAAATACCACGGCATCCATTATTTATCCATTGTATAAGGAAAATTAACCTTTTGTCAACCGCAATGAAATTCCTCCTCTTTTTTTCTCCTAAATTGCCGAGAGCGAATCATAATTCCGAGGGGTGGGTCAATAAACTTTCCACTTTGTTCAAACCAGTAAGCTTTTAACCATACACAACAAGAAAGTCATAACCAAAACAAAACACGCATTGATGATCAAAATCCAATATGTACCTACTAGGCATATGACACACTTTCCTTTCGAGCAATCGAACCATTATCCCATACCAAGACGCTGCTACTAACACCATCGGGCAGCATCAAACAAGGCGCGCATTGTACGAGCACGAGGAAAGGTTGAAAGAAGCTCCTCAACATCTTCATTCATTCATCTCGACACTCGTCTTATTTTCTCTACTTCCCCCTTTTTTCTCTGAAACATCCGTTCATGCCTTCGTGATCAAGTGGAGTGTTCGCACCGAGAGAGAGAGAGTGAGAAAGACTCTCTGTTTGGATTGCCCGGCTATGCTTAACTTACCCACTGATCATCATCTGTAACCATAAAACTAACGATGAAAAAATTAGCTAATGACCGCCAGGGTCTCCAACTGTAATTGGTTTCTTGCTCCACCGCCCGAGAAGTGAGCATTGATGGATAGGCTTGGACGGCTGGAACCGGCACTGGTTCCGTCAATGTGGAGGCAGCGCCGTGAGCCGTCGGTCGACAACATTGTGATCAATCTTGATCAGGGTTTCACTTTCTTCCGAGTGTTTTAAGGGTGATATAGAAGCTTGGAAAAAGTGCTATGTCATGTTTTTTGCGGCATTGATGGGTAACTGATCTTTCATTAGGGGAAGGTTATTCTTGAATTTTATGTATTGCATTTTTAATTTTCTATAAAAACCATACCGAAGGAGGGACAATATAAAAATTGAAATTGAGCAAAGGATCTTCTCAATGGTAGAACAAATCAAACGGAATTTTTTTTGCCATGCTGTCCCATGAGCATTGGGCAAGCATGGAGGTTCTCTTAGAAACTCAATTATAGTTCTCTTCATAAATTCGTTCAATTTCTTCTTAAAATTTGTTTGAAAATATCTATGTCGTTTTTCTTAGAATTCCCTCATTTTTATGATTAAAATCCTGCTACGGTCTGTATCTGCAATAATCAGATCACCCAGAATGTGTACAGGGTGCGGCAGAAAATAATGCGAAAATGTTCAAAATTGAGTATTGGGTTAATTCGTGTAGCTAGTGACTAATTTCTGTCGAAAGTGTATTTGTTTATGTTTACTTTCAAGTGCTGCATCCAAACATTCTATTTGTTTTATTGCAAATTCGTCAAAATGTTCGCGAAAGAAGTGATCACCAGTTTGTTGCTCGCCCAGAAGAAGCCAAAGGAGATTGCCAAGGTGGTAGGGTGCCATTTGGCAACAGTTTACCGCCTAAAAAAGTCCCTGCAGGATGGTCCTAAGCAGCGGAAGCCGGGAAGCGGACGTCCGCGCTTTGCACGCACGCCGAACGTGATCAAATCGGTCCGTGCAAAAATTGCTCGCAACCCGGTGCGTTCCATAAGAAAACTTGCAAAGGAAGCCAATATTTCGGAGAAATCCATGCGGAGAATCATCAAAGAAGACCTGCATGCATCTTCCAGAGCCAGAGTGAAACGCCACTTGATTAAGGACCGGGTCAAGGAACTACGAGTGACTCGTTCCAAGAGATTGCTTTCCTTGTTGAAGAAGGAAAAAAATGATAATCCTGTTCTCCGACGAAAAGCTTTTCAGCATCGATGCTGTGCCAAGAGCCGCACGGACCGGTTCATTTCACCGCAGAAAATGGAGAACCAAATCAAACATCCGGCTGGTGTCATGATGTTTGGCTTGGTAGCCTCCAACGGTTTAAAAATGCCGCCTGTTTTCATTGATGCTGGAGTTAAAATCAATACCGAAGTGTGTATCGGTATTTTAAAGGACCAAGTGCTTCCCAACTTCTCCGAGGACCAAAACGTTGTCCTACAGCAGGATGGAGCGCCGTGTCACACGTCCAATCGAACCCAACAATGGTTGAACGATAACATGAAGTTTTGGCCGAAGGATTTGTGGCCCCCTAGCAGTCCAGATCTTAATCCGTTGGATTATTCGATTTGGGCATATGTTGAAGCACGAGCCTGCAAAACATCACACCCTAGTGTGAAAACCCTGAAGTCAACCATAACACGCACATGGCAGTCAATGTCGGAGGACTACGTCCGAAAGGCATGCTCTGGCTTCCGGCGTCGGCTCGAGAATGTTATTAATAAAAATGGAGGACACACTGAATAAATTTGTTTAAAAGGACTTTATGAAGATAACTGCACTCGAAAATTTTGATATTATTGCTTGAATTAGTTGAAAATGGGATTTGAAAGAAATAGAACAAATTTTCGCATTATTTTCAACCGCACCCTGTAGTGAAACACGCATGATATAATCTAATTTAAAACAAACGCAGCCCGTACGAGACAGGATCTTGGAAATAATTGAGTTAGATTACGTCCAATATTTTTTCTTCCAATACTGATGCTTTTCGGTCGATGATTTGACAATGCATTCCGGTCGCACCCTCCTTTGAAGTTGTCAACTCACCATTTGAAGTCCTCTTGTAATATACTTCAAAGTTTTGGGGTAATAAATAGGATCAAGCACCTGATTTAATTGTATTATCATTTAAGTTTAAAAAATAAAATAAAAATAAGCCCTTTCCAAATGGTAGCCTTGATTTTTCAAACATTCAAAGATCCTTAAAAAAATCCAAATTGTCATTATAATTAAATTTAATTAGCTTCTGTGACGTGTTAGGACCAAATTATAAGACGAGTTCGCGTGATACACGGTATAAATAGGACATGAAAAATTAATTGTAAGAAATTTTTTTTTTTCCTTAAAGGGCCCATCAGGGTGATTTTACTACATTATTTTTAACGTGTAAGAAAAGATTTTACAATTTTTACAATTTTTACAATTTTAAAAGTCAAGATAATTTTCTAAAAGCCACCCATACATCACTTTTTTGTAAATCTTGTCCTTTTTGAGTTTTGTTGACATAAAAAATTTGTTGCTACAAAAACTTTTATTCCTCAAAAGGGCCCATTTTGCACAATGTAGCGAACTTTTAGACAATTGTATTGTCTTTATTAAGAAAACAATTCATCCAATTCTAAGATAGCAATATTTTTGCAAATTGACTTTAAATTTTAAAATATTTTTTTTTAGCGTGTTAGAATCGGTTTTACAATTTTAACATTTTTTTTTCATGAAAGTTAAGACGATTTTATAAAAGCCACCTACACATCTCTTCCTTAGGGCCTGTTTATAAACCACGTAGACTCATTTTTGAAAATCTCAGAGCCCCCCCCCCCCCTCGTAGCCTTTCCTCATACAATTTTTTGAAATTTTGTATGGAGCGTAGACTTTGGTCAAACATCCCCCTCCCCCAGAAAAGTCTACGTGGTTTATGAATAGCCCCTTATTGAGTTATGTTGATTTAAAAGAAACGATCAAAAACCTTTAGCCCTTTTCAAATGGCAGTCTAGATAAATTTTGAAAAAAATAAAGTATGTAAAGTTGCTTGAAAAGACATAGTCTACACACTTACAAAGTTTCATTGGATTCTGAGAGGATGCTGCCAAACATTGGATGAGTTGGCGTGAAATTCGTCAGTGCTTATACAGATAAAATGAAACATTGAATTTTCGGCGTTATCTAATGCACACGAAGGGAATGCAACATTTGGCAGAAAATAATGGGATATTACATGTAAATTTAATCCAGACAACGCCTGTATCCAGCCTGTTGTATGAAAGATTGCAAACATTGTTGCATGGCGCATGAAAGATTGCAAACAATTTCGTTGTTTACGCCGTTGTTTGGCTTGAAATTCAACGAGTGGATATTTTACACGCCTGTTAAAATTCATTATTTATTTCTGTGTATATAACTATGCTTTAAATGGCATTGTACTTAATCGAGTCGATAATGTCACAGATTTGGGTGTGATGCTGGATTATCAACTCACATTGAAAATGCACTATTCGGAAATAGTAGATCTAAAAAATCGCCAACTTGGATTTATTTTCAAGATATCAAGTAAGTTTGACGACCCTCTCTGTTTGCGATCCTTGTATTGCTCGTTAGTCATATCTATTTAGGAGTTTGCTTCTATCGTTTGGTCACCGTATGATGCAGTGTGGATTTCACGAATCGAGTCAGTACAGCGTAAAATTGTAAGGTGTGCTCTTCGTACTCTACCGTGGTCCGATCCATCACGGCTTCCACCTTACGAACATCGCTGTGCTCTACTAGGTGGATAGACGCAATTTCAACCAAGCCATCTTCTGTGCCCAGATTTTACGTTCCAAAGTAGACTGCCCTGCATTGCTCAATCAGCTCAACATCTATGCCCCTCAACGAGTACTGCGATCTAGAGAGCTATTGCGCCACACATTTTAAACGGAAAATAATTAAATCTGCTTCAAGCTTAGACAACATTTTGAGACCTACTAGTATAAAGTAGCAAGGTCCTTACATGAAGGTTTGTTCCTCGTCGAACGAATATATAAATATAAATAAATAGATATTTTTAACTTTTTGATCTAAAATAGACTTCTCTGACTTTTCTATTATGTGAATAAGAAATGCGATGTGTACGAACATCAATTTTTCTCATCATATATATCACACCCCATCACCTCACACTTAAGCATTTGGAGAAGTCTATATTCAGACTATAATACTTCTTTTAAATTAACACTGTTTTATTCAACCACTTTGACAGCTGATTACACGGCCTTTTTTATTTGAACGAAGTGCATATGAGTAAGGAGCTTGAGTATTTCCAAAATGTTGTGAATTTTAATGCACAGGAAATATTTGTGCGATTGCACTTTAAAAAAAAGCAGTATCCATACACCCCTCTATGGGACTTTGTATGGGAGTTAGTTTCCACTTAATCTTTTTAGTGTCATTTAATAAACTTATTTTATTTTATTTGAAAATT
Organism: Aedes koreicus; assembly: GCA_024533555.2. Lineage (NCBI taxonomy): Eukaryota > Metazoa > Arthropoda > Insecta > Diptera > Culicidae > Aedes > Aedes koreicus. The sequence continues at coordinate 51,914 of JAHHFK020005510.1, read as the reverse complement.
GTGATGAATCGCCTATGTGATCACTAAAAATGATTTTGTGCTCACAAAATAAATCTAATTTGACGGAATATAAAAACCGACATTTATTTATTGATTAAACAACCCTATTTCTAAAACCTGCGTATGCATTTCAGCATTAACCTTAGCTTAAAAATTGTTGTTTGGAAAAATTACGTTGCATAGAAAAACTGTGAAACAACAATTTTTAGTGAATAATTAACCTAATTGAAAAAAAAAATAACACTGAGGAAACACTTTTTGTTTTGCGCAAAAAATTTGATAACACTAAATTTACTAAAGTAACTCGAACCCTCTTTTATGCTCTTTATTTTTTGTGAAATTTTTTTAAGATATATGAAGAAATATCGGCATTGGCATGTCTTATCGTTTGTCTTAACCTATTATCAGCAGGGGAGTAAATGAAATCGTGAAGTTTTTTTTTGGCGAAGCGGGTATCATGAAAATGAAGTACCTTTACGAGAAATCTCAGAACTTAAGGACTTTAGTAACCCCCATGACGATAAGACATGCAGAAGCCTTCATAAATTTAAAAAAATCAATTGCGTAGTCCTTTAGCCTTGGCATGGATTACTTAGAACTATCTGATCATGAAAATCTTTTTAGTGAGTTAAGTTATTTCTTTGTAATTACGTTATTATTGCATATTCGTTGAAATATTTGCGTGTGTCGCCTACTTTTTGCAGTCCAGTGGTGTCTGAGTACTAAATTATCTCCGTGATTGGAATCGTAAGTTACACATAAAACTAATGGAAAAACTGTCAAATACACGAAACGCAAATGCAACGTAAATATTATGGACAGGCCTTCAAAATGAGAGGTATGTTCTCGGATATTAGAACCAACTGTTTTTCAAAATGGGTTTGAAACTCGTAAATGTTATTTTGACTCTAAATTTCTTGATCAGCAACTTGAATTTGTGTAGATTTTTTATATTTTGACATGTCCGTAGGTTAAATGATCTTCAAATGTTTCATATAACGTTTTACAAATTCATTTGACAAATTAATTTAAAAGCGCAGACAAACATTCAAGCTGGAACAAAGTATAGCAAAATATAAGATTGAAATGAAGATACATAAAAACACTAGCAGCTTTTGCTACTTTGCGAATCGCGGTTCTATACAGCAAGAGAAAGACAATAAAAATTTACCATTTATACCAGTTGATTTGACGTTTCTTTAACACTATAAAAATAGGATGAGTGGAAACAAATAAAATCGAGATACTTTTTACACGACAAAATTTTTCACTTTTCATGTCATTGAATCGTTCTAAGTTACCCTCCGTTCCGTGATGACATGCTTGTGATATTCAGCATCCTTCAGCATGCTGGTAGTATTCAGTAAGTTTCTTCAAAAATCGTCTTTAAAAATTGATAACAGATGATAACAAAACTATTCAATGTTGATAACTTATTTTGTTATGCGATAACAGGTGAGTTCAAAATGATATCTGAGATAACAAAACTTGTTACTTATTTGATAGCAGTTTGTTATTTTACTTTGCTAGGGTAGCTTGACACTTGTTGAAAGGGTTGTGACGTCCATACGCTACGCTTATTATTGTGATAATATAAACGATAAGACATCATCATGTCAAACACATTTTAAAACCTTTTATGTGATCAAAAATATGTTTTAAAAACATCAATTTATTGAGCTGTTTTGATCACATTCGAGTAAAAAATTGAGTCATGTTTACTAGAAAGTTTTGCTCCCTTAGCTCAGTCGGCAAAGGCGCAGCTACAATGCAACATCATGCTGGAGGTGGCTGGGTTCAACTCCCGGTCTGATCTAGGAATTATTTGTCAAGGAAAATATCTCGACTCCCTGGGAATAGGGTATGATTGTATAGTACTTGCCACACAATCATACTAATGCAAAAATGGTACCTGGCATCGAAAGCTCTTAATTGATAACTGTGGAAGTGCATTTAGAGCACTAAGTTGAGAGCTATCAATAAGCTAATTGCGAAAGCAATAAGCTTGAAACGCTAAGAAAGAAGAAGGAGATACTAGAATATCACATGAGTAACGAGAGAAACGCATTTTTTTGCGACAACATCCTCTCAGCGTTTATATGATAAAAGATGTTTTTCATTTCATTCCTCGTACCCTTGCACAACAACATTTCTAGATTACTAATCGAGAAGATGCTTTTAATGTTACTCGGGAATCGATCGAGACCTGCTATGGCAGATTGTGCACGAATGTGAATTTCCAGGAAAACTGACGCGGTTGGTCAAAGCAACGATGGACCGAGTGATGTGAATCGTCTTAGTCTCAAGGACAATCTCGAATCCCTTTAAATTTCGGAGAGGGTTACAGAAAGGTGATGGATTGTAGTGTTTGCTATTTAACATTTAATTGCAGTATGTGATTCGGAGAGCGGGGACGGAAACGTACATCAAACTTAAGGCTGAAGCACGTGGAACTGGGCTTGTCATTAAAACGTTAAAGACAAAATACACGGGAGGAAGACATTCTCGAAAAGACAATGGTAGGCTCCCACTAACGTTTGCATTAAAAAATGGTCTTTTTTCGGATGGAGATAAAAAAAAGCTTAGACAGATAATTGCTTTTGATAAATTTCCCATGGAAGGTAATTATTTAAGCTTACTTGAAAAAAAATTCTACGCCCTTGCGAGCAGCCTTCCGGCAGTTAACCGGAACATTCGCCATGGTGGACGAAAACATGCGTGTAGGCATGTTTTTGAGTTCTTTCTTCGATTCATTTATAAATTCCTCCTCAGTTTTCGCGACAATATTGTTGGAGTAGATCTTACGCTTTCGTTTGGCCCAGAAATTCTCGACGGGACGCAGCTGGGGGACGTTGGGCAGGTTCGGCGACTTGGGTACCACATCGATATTCAGCCGCTCCATCTTCTCCAACGATCGCTTCGAGTAGTGGGCCGATGCTAGATCCGGCCAGAACACTGCGTCTTCGCCCTTATGGTATTTCTTGATAAACGACGCAACTTACGGCAGATATTTCGTACTATAAATTTCCCCGTTCACGGCCAGTCCGGAGCGAAAGAAGAGCGGCTTTGACATCCCCTTCTCGCTGATTGTCAGCTACAGCAGCACCTTCTTATGGAACTTGGTGTGTGAAATGAACTTCACCTCGGAGCTCACTTCCTTCGTAGGGGAAGTAAAGTACGAAGTGCTCTGCCAGTCGTTGCCATCCATGGTGAGATAGGTCTCGTCGTCCATCACCACCGCCACGTCGTGATTCGCCGGGAAAATCGAGTTGACCATCTTATTCAGCCGCTGCCGCTGCGTCATTGCCTGCAGCTCCGAAACCAGTGGACGCGACTTCCGCTTCCTGACATGTATGTTCATGTTTGCCGGGTACTTTTTCACTGTTTGGCCGGTTGAACCGACCGACCTACCGGCCAAGCGCATGCAGCGATGCAGCCACTTTTCCCTTGGTCTTCCTCTTCAGCATCCTTTGGAGCTTCTTGTCGCTCAGGGTCGTCGGCAGTGCGGAACCGGGCTTTCTTTCGATACTCTGATTGATGTCTAATAGCGCCAAGATGCTGTAGATGCTGAAACGGACGTATCCAGCGTCCACAAAGTGTCGCACGATGTCCATTTTCGACGTGGTGGGGTGCCGTTCTTTAAACGCGCACACTTCTGAACGGAGTTGCTTCACTGTTTTTGCCATCACGGTCAGAGCTCGATTGATAGAGCTGTCAAATTTTGTCTGCTGACTCATGGGTTACTATGATTGATGCTGCATTTGTAGTTTTGTCAGTGCGGGTGAAGGTAAAGCCATGAAAAATCGACAATTTTTATCATTTTTTTTAAATGCAAACATTACGTGTTCAGATCCACGGTGATGAAATCGAAGCGGTAGACCAATTTGTGTATCTGGGCTCATTGGTGACCGCCGATAATGACACGAGCAGAGAGATACGAAGGTGCATTATGGTTGGCAATTGTGCCTACTTTGGACTCTGTTGACCATCCACAAGACGCTAATTAGACTGGTAGTCCTCATCGGCTACATGACATTGCTCGTGGAGGGCCAACGTGCCCTTCATGTCTTTGAGCGGAAGCTATTGCGTACAATCTATGGAGTGCAAATGAAAGATGGAATGTGGAGGAGGTGACTGAACTACGAATTGTGCCAGTTGCTGGGAGCACTTTCCATCGTTCAGACCGCAAAAACCGGTCGACTACGGTGCCCAGCCCACCGCTCCCAGCAACTGGCACAATTCGTAGTTCATTCGCCTCCTCCACATTCCATCTTTCATTTGCACTCCATAGATTGTACGCAATAGCTTCCGCTCAAAGACATGAATGGCACGTTGGCCCTCCACGAGCAATGTAGCCGATGTCGTGAGAATATCGGACGGCAGGCCAGTTAAAGCTATGTCCATTTAAAATCCGGAATAATAAAATCATCTGTATCTCGGTAACGGATTGACGTACACATAAGTTTAACACATCAAAACAAAGGTAATTCACTGTATTTTAAAAATATCAATACAAATCATTTCTTTTCATTTCTAATGAAAATTCGCAATTTCTTCTTTATTCCTCCCATCAAACCTCCGGAGTCAACTTCCTTGGCACATTTGTTCCACATTTTGGTCATCTGAGTCGCGTTCCGAGCCGTTTTTCCACTTTTCTAAAGCTTCCGCTTCATTATTGCCCAAAATCTCTCGATGGGCCGAAACTGCAGGCAGTTGGGTGGATTTGTGTTTTTGTCGATGAAATCTACGTTATTATCGCGGTACCACTGGATGACTTCCCGGCTGTAGCGGCAACTCGCCAAATCTGGCCAAAACTTCACGGGACCTTTATGGGCATTTATGAAAGGTAGTACGTGGTTTTTGAGGCATTCTTCCTTGTACAGCTCGTGCGGTCGCCATGAAGAATTTTTGGCCAGGAAGCTGTCCGAAATCCATTTTGACGTAGGTTTCACCACAGAAAGTGGGCACCTAGGTTAACAAACCGCTGTAAAAGAATTCTTGCAGCGGTCACTTTCCATGCCGCTGCAACACAATAAGTGATTCCGGATTCTAACTGGACAGAACTTTACAGTGTTAAAAGCTTAAATTTTGGTTCGGAATTACCTTTGGATCATCCCAAGATTGCCTTAGAGACGAACAAAGACCCATATCTTCAACAGATTGTTGCATATATGCAGTATGATTACCCAGAAAGAATAGAAAAATGTCATCGGGATGTTTTTTCTCATCATCAACATTTGGAAAAAGTTGAAGGTTGTTTGCTATACAGAGATAGAGTAATCATTCCTGTCTCCCTTCAAAACAACGTTTTAAAAATGCTTCATTTTAACCACCAAGGAATAGTTAGAATGAAACAGCAAGCTCGTCGCTGTGTATACTGGTTCGGTATAAATGGTGACATTGAGTCCTATGTTAAAAATTGTGATATTTGTGTTAAAATGGCTGTTTTCCAGGTCAAAATTTAACTTCTGTGGGGATTCCTACTAACAAACCGTTTATAAGGATTCACGCAGATTTTTCTATTTCTTTGGACATACTGTATTACTTATTGTGGACAGTTATTATAAATGGCTAGAGCTAGATTGGATGAGATATGGTACTGATACAGCTAAAGTGTTGAAAAAGTTTATTTTTTTGCTCGGTTTGGTTTACTGGATGTGCTAGTAACGGATAATGGTCCACCGTTCAATTCCAAAGATTTTGTAGCACTTCAAAGTATTCAAGTAAAGAAAAGCCCACCATATCATCCACAAAGTAATGGTCAAGCTGAACGCATACTTAGAGTAGCTAAAGAGGTTTTGAAAAAGATTCTTCTTGACCCAGAAATGAAAGCCATGAAGATTTTCAAGACAAGCTTCATTATTTTCTTTTTAATTATCGTAACAGGTTGCTTATCTTCGGGAGAAGGAGTTCCATCAGAAAGAATTTTGAATTACAGACCTTAAACGATAATGGATCTAATTAACCCAAATAAAACCTTCAGAAAGAATTTGGTTCATAAGAAGGTTGTTAACCAGACAATTTCTCCACAACTACAGGAGGATATAGTAAGAGATCCTTTGGCTAGATTGGCTAAAGGCGACATGGTTCTTTACAGAAATCCTAAATCACACGAACTTCAAAGATCGACTGAGACAGTCTTTCAGATTGCAATCGGTTCAAACGTAGCCTCGACTCACAAGGAAGGACCTCAAAGCCGGCGTAATGTGGCCTTGCCACCACAGGAAATTTCTAGGCGAGGTAAGAAACGTTAGGCTGGAAATTCTATTAAAGATGAAGAACCATTCTATGAATTCGATACAACCATGGAACCGCCTACGCCCGCCAGAAGCGAATATCATCTATCTCAACTAACATAGGGCTCCGAAGCTTTGAAGAAAGAATGGTTGTTAATCCGAGGCGATCTTGTAGATTAAAAGAGCGAATAAGGTTAGATGAATTTGTGTATGATGAATGAATTTTTTCCTATACTGTGAATATTGGAAGCTCGATTAGAAGTTAATTTTCTCAAGTTATGTGCAAGGTTGTGATTTAAATAACTTTACTTTCTGAATTAGAAAAAAAAGAATTGTTATTGCGGTCTGATAATTTATTTGATTCAAATTTAAGAATTCTTCGAATAAACATTCGATATAGTTTATTATTATCCTAAAGGGAAAGGATTATTATGTCCATTCGATTTAGTTCGGAAATGCAGATAGGGCATTAGGTGCCAACCTTGTTAAACCAAGCAACAGATATCTTTTGTTTACGTTTAGCATTTAAGAAGTGGTATGAATAAATGAGTGAGCCTTCTGGTGTTGGACTTTTAAAAGTAAACTTGTGTCCTTTATTTAGAGAGTATATTATATAAAAGGGAGGCAGAAAAGGAGGGAATTAACCCAGTTTGGGGGAGATTTTTCCACCTTTCCCCCCCCCAAAACCCGTACACACAGGGCGGCGGGCCCACTCGAGAAAATCGCACCCCACACCCGGGAAAAAAAAAAAATCCCCAAAAATACCCCACCCACCACAAAAAGAAGCGCCACAGAACCCAACAAGGAGGACCAATAAAAAAAAAGGTCACCCTCTGGCCCATCGTAGACGTGGCTAGCAAAGTGCAGCCATGAACTGAATAGAATGGAGACTACTTCTGTGTACAGCAGAGCCCACCCCGGCCTGAAGCTGATTGATAAGGATGATACCAATTATTACTTCGTTAATTACACTGTTTAACGAAAGTTTGTTTTCCTGCATAGCTTTCATACGTTATCGAAATCCAAAAAATGCATAACTTACTATTTAATTGAGATAAATTCGTCAAAGTGTCTGGATATTGGTACCGTCTGCATATTGAATCATCACGGCCTAGATCAATACGGTTGCACAGCCCATAACATTTCGGCATGATTGACGATCAATATAACAATTTTATCAAGCGAGCAATCCTAACTATCCTAATCCTAATCCTAAGTATTCACAGCCCATGTTTACATTTTCAATTAAGCTCACAGCAAGTCATAAAACCCTCTTCTGTCGAAATGTAGTTGTGGTGTTTGTGAGCTACGTTTTGACTGCATCCTACGCATTTTATGGCCATATTGTCTGAACAAAACCCTCAAATCTAAGCTTCACAAAACAAGAATGCTTTCACTCACCGGCCACAAGAAAACACATTTTTTATCGCTTTTTTTATTTTGAAGTACCTTCCTCATATCTAAACGCGTGCTGCAAATCGGAAAGCTAATAATGATCAACTGACCACCGTAGCTGGCAGCGGTAATCAACGAGGGGTTACAAAGTTAAACACTTGGTGTTTTAATTAACCTCGGATGGTGGCATGTAATTTGCGTGGTTTAAGGGTTTTTCCCTCGACATGATGCACAGAGTGCATCACCTGACACGTGTGGTTAACAGCCCGTGCATGGAACGTGCAACCACTGTCACTTTCAACAGCTGCTAATTGAATTAACCACGGATGAACCCGCTCAGAGATTGACCTCAATGGTTTTGAAAGATGGTTTTTCGAATTCACTTACCAGTTGCTCTTCCGCTGCCATCGTTATTCCGGACGGGGCTGAAACGTAGGCGGCTGCAATCGACGAGGCCGCACCGGTGGGATTCCGTTTCAAGCCAACCGACGAGAAACTGTGAGCTGATGGTCCGTGAGCCGAGGGCGGTGGTCCGTACACGGGTTTCGGGTTAAATATTCTGATCGGCAGGCGAAGTTCCATGAATCCAAGGGAAATGAAAGATCATTGTAGATTAATATTGTAATATTGTGTGGGAACGAAGGAAGTTGCTCTCATATTGATTTTTTTCAAGGAAGTTCACATTTATTCAAATTAGAGCTTAGTAGGAGAGAAACTTTCTTCTCCCCGGCATTCGTGTGTGGATTTGAAAGCGGGACATATTTGTATAGGTTGGATTAAGACATGAGAAATCGAACAGGAAAAAAAGAAATTAAAAGATGTGTGCCCATCTTTTTTTCTCTTCTGCAGCGAAGAGTAAAAATGGACACGCACTTCTAGATGGTATGGTGATGGGAAATATGGAGGTGGTTATAATTGTGATCGATAAAATAATAGTAGGTAAACCCCGGCCTTCTAGTGCGTTAATTGCAAACACAATGAGTGGTTTTAGTGAAATTTTGCTTGATTTATGGCTACGTTAGTTAAGGCACCATTTCCTTCCTCGGTCATGCATTTGTTAGTCATGGATGAACGATTAGTGCGCACATTTGGAGCGGAAGATGTCGGACTGCCGTTGTTATCGTAGAAGTCGTCGTCGTCGTCATCGTCGTCGATCATAGATAACCATTTTTCAGAAGACTTATCAAAAGATATGATCTGTGCGTGGTTTGCAGGGCAAAAGTAAGCCTCCCTTAGTCAAGCGTGGGGTGTTTGGGTGGATTGAAGTGGGGTGCCATTTCTCGTGAAAAAGATCATCACGCACGCACACTTTGGGGGGAAGCCTGCTTTACAGCTAAAGGCGACGCAAGAGATCCGTCCTGTAATGAGCCAACCTACCTGGTCTGATGATGCGTGAACGGATTTACATTGCTGCTTTGGCCACTACCGGAGGAAGGTGGTGAAGAGAATGCGGATGATGATGATGATGGTTGTAGTTGCTTTGGCAGTGCTGTTGTTGAATCAGTGCCCAAACCCCATGCATTGATATCATTCATGTCCTCGTACCGTGGCTTGAACGAGGTGTCTACGTAAGAGTTTCTATCGCTAATGAACCTGTGTGCGGGTGTGGAAACGGGAGGCGATTGATAGTTTCTCTCAAGGTGTTGGGTGGCATTTGATTTTGTTTTTGTCTTTGTTTTTGGATCTCGGAGGTAGATTCGAGTTTTGTCTTACGAGCTAGACTAGTTAAGAGTTAGAAATGCACACTTAGAACGAAATAAATGGCAACTTAATTGGCTACAAATTGGTTTGACTGTTATCATTATTTACTGAGATCACGGTTGGCTTCTAATGAGCGTCAAAATAATTATTGAACCAAAGAGAACTATAAGTAAAAAAATGAAGAAAAACAACGAAAAAATAAATAAATCAATGATCCCCACAAAGCGATTTAAAACAAAAAGCGATAGTTGCATGCCATTAACTAACTTTTTCATCCATATCGACATATTAAATAATCTCACTAATTTGATCTAATGCAAGGTTTCTTAAAGACTAATTAGGGAGTTTGAGAAATTTTTAGCCCAAATTAGGTGACTGGATTCGAATCTCGCTTTGGTCTACTTGTTTTTTCGAATTGAGTTTTTTTCGGCTTCCTGAACATAGAGTAAGATCGTACTTGCCACAAAAATCGGCAAATCTCGAAATGAAGCTGGCCTCAAAAGATTTTAATCAAAATAGCTGTGGAAGTGCCACAACAAAAATTAGCTGTGTGCCGGCAATGAGCTGAGGAAATTTGAATACCTTTAGATGCTGTGCATTTGTTGAGCCTCCAAAAGGGAATCCTCAGGTAAACAAAGAATCGCAAATGATAGCACCAATGAGCACAAAGTAGGGGCGATATATGTACAAACGTCCATTTAACTTCATGTAAACAGTACGAATATTGGCTCCATTTAATACTCAAATCCGCTGTCATATGCGATCTCACGTTCAATGAGTGTTGCTTGGCACTGAAGAGGTCAGACAAGTGGTAGGCAGAAAGCGAATGTCTGTTGAACATTAAGCATTTTTAAACGGAAACTATAGAAATTACATCAAACCACTTGAGCATACTAGATTACATTTTTCATAGGCAATTTTTCGCTTCATGAGCATGATTGACCGCCCGAAGTTGCTGCTCCGTTATTTCTAAATCAAATACACGAGCAATCATTGGGATGTTAGATAGAAGGGTAGGGTTAGCAGCAGGGTTTTGGTCAACGATACCCAAAATGCAAAATACTAATATTGTTCGTGTTACCGTCGATTTATACCTACACTAAGAATTTTGGTTGCTCCGCAAATTTAGTTTAATAGTAGTTTACTTCATCCAAGATAAGGTGGTACAGTACCACCACACCTTTCGCAACATCATATCTCACCGGGAAAAAGTGTTTTTTTTTTTGCGCTTTCTCAATCGCTCGTGCCACCGAACACACATAATCAAAACAACAGATAACGCCCTATGCCCAATAACAAAAGAGTGCGCAATAACGCATCAAAACTACTGTTTACAACCGATGCTCGAAGCGTTGTTCGCGTGTAAAGGCTGACTAAAACTAAATTGGTACGCCTCTCGCGCGCCGCTAGCATGCCTCTAGTGTTGGAAATCGAAAATCTTTAACAGAGGTTTGTTGCAAGTTTGATCAAAGCAGTCGATCTCGTTCAGAAATAACGTCAACTGGATCTCGAAAGAAGAACAAATATTGTTCGCAAACACCTGGAAAATCCGGAGTGTTCCGGTTTCAAGCTGGCTAAAGTACTGAAAATTCCAAAAACAACCGTTTGTCGAGTGCTCAAAACCTACAAGGAAGCCCTGAGTGAGAAAAGGAATCAGCGGATCTACGAAAAAACAGGAACCAGGGTCCGTCAGCTGCGCAGCAAGGTGTTGAGGTGCGTTAAAGCCAACTCCGGTCTTTCGATCCGAGATGTGGCCAGAAGGTACAACGCCAACTTTCAAACGGTGCGGAACATCCTTACCAGGAAAAGATACAAGTCGTACAAAGCCAGTAAACATCCGAACCGGCACATCGAGCAGAATTCCGTGGCCAAAATGCGTGCAAGGCTCTTGTACGACCGTATTTTAACGAAACACAAGGGCTGCACTTTGATCGAAACATAGTCAAACGTGATTTTAAACACCTTCCAGGTTAAACGTTTTACATCGCGACTGGACGTAGGGATGTGCCGATAAGATTCAAATGCACGACAAGTTTGGCAAGCAATTTGCAGTTGTGGCCTGAAAACGGAACCATTCGTCACATCCTCGACGATGGCGCATCCCAAGTTTTCATCGAAGAATGCCTGAAAAAGCGTGTATTGCCGTTCATCCGCAAGCTTAGGTGCAAAGTCATCTTTTGGCCCGATTTGACCAGTTGCCGCTACTCCAAGATAGTTCTGGAGTGGTATGCTGCCAACAAGATCGGCGGGGCAGTCAAGGACATCCAGCAAATGCGGGCAAAATGGAAGAAATGCACTGATTCCGTGTCCGGTTTCCACTGTGCGGGCGCTTATGGGTTCCATCAAGAGGAAGGTTCGAGATTTCGTTCAAACTGGAGAAATGTAACCATCTAATGCTGTACCTTTGAAGTTTTAATACTTAAAACTTATTGAATCACGAATAACTGTTTGAGCGTACCATTTTACTTTTAGTCAGCCTTTATTTGTGCTGGTTTTAATGTTTTTATCATAGCATGCTGTGCGTTTGACTGTCATCTTTTGTTTGTTTACTTGTTTGCACAGTTTAAATTCTTCGTTTTCAAAATGTCACACATCGGTAAAGACCTGGAAATTCTGGTTTCGGACACATGGCTACGTGAAAAGGGTGTAACTATGACATGCTATGCTATGGTTTGCTTACTTCAATTCTACCTATGATTAAAAGCCAGTTTTTACGGCGATAAGAAAATCTAATTTGATGGACACAACTGAAAAAAATCGTTGCCACATAAAACTGGTTTTGTAATAAATTATCAAACATCAACAATCATCAAAATTCGTCAAATCTGGCTTGACAATCTCCGAGCATGCCATTTTGCGGATAAATTCAGCTTCATTTCGATTTGAATTTGGATTGGATTTGGATTGGATTTGGATTGGATTTGGATTGGATTTTGGATTTGGATTTTGGATTGGATTTGGATTGGATTTGGATTGGATTTGGATTGGATTTGGATTGGATTTGGATTGGATTTGGATTGGATTTGGATTGGATTTGGATTGGATTTGGATTGGATTTGGATTGGATTTGGATTGGATTTGGATTGGATTTGGATTTGGATTGGATTTGGATTGGATTTGGATTGGATTTGGATTGGATTTGGATTGGATTTGGATTGGATTTGGATTGGATTTGGATTGGATTTGGATTGGATTTGGATTGGATTTGGATTTGATTTGGATTTGGATTGGATTTGGATTGGATTTGGATTGGATTTGGATTGGATTTGGATTGGATTTGGATTGGATTTGGATTGGATTTGGATTGGATTTGGATTGGATTTGGATTGGATTTGGATTGGATTTGGATTGGATTTGGATTGGATTTTTTGGATTGGATTTGGATTGGATTTGGATTGGATTGGATTTGGATTGGATTTGGATTGGATTTGGATTGGATTTGGATTGGATTTGGATTGGATTTGGATTGGATTTGGATTGGATTTGGATTGGATTTGGATTGGATTTGGATTGGATTTGGATTGGATTTGGATTGGATTTGGATTGGATTTGGATTGGATTTGGATTGGATTTGGATTGGATTTGGATTGGATTTGGATTGGATTTGGATTTGGTTAGGCTTAGAGTGGCTTTGGATTGGATATTAATTGAATTTGGATTTGGACTTTGAATTGGCTTTGAGTTGGCTTTGTGTTTACTTTATGTAGGCTTTCGATTTGCTCTGCATTGGCTTTGCATTGGCTCTGGATTAGTTTCGAGCTGGCTTTGATTTGGATTTGGATTGGCTTGGCAACGGCTTTGATATGGTTTTGGATTGGTTTTGGATGCTTTCAAATTTAATTCAAAACATCTTCTCACAACAGATCCATTTGGTTTTAGAAAATTGAAAATCATCACCCTTTTGAGTGCTTTGCATTATGTCACAGAAAAATGCTAATAAGTCTCAAGTTATATTGGGATAACCGCTTTATCAACTTGCTCTTTTTAGTCCCATATCCATGTTAAGACATTTGAATCTATTTTCACATACAGTAAAAGTTTTCATCAAACATCCAAAAAAACAAGTTTCTTGACAGGCGGTTCAGTTATCAAGTTTAAAAAAAAGAGAAAATCGATGAAAATAACAGATAAATGTCATAATGTAACTTGTTTGTTCACCATGAAATTGTATAAGAAATCCTTTTTATTTAGTTGGTTGTTATCGTGTTTTTTGATGATTACAAAATGGATTCCGAGCTATGCTAAGGAAGGCTTTAGAGAATCAGGAACACCTTCAAATTAACGTTCCTAAATAATTTAATGTCGGCTCAATTCTAAAAAAATATACATATAGTTTACATGACGTGTCTCCTTTTGACCATTTTGGATTATTTTCAAAGTTATGTAAATCGAACTGACTAAAATGTCGATTTCGGCTCTGATGACTTTTCTACAGAAACAATTGTAAGAGGTATACATACATTCAGTATATTGTTCTTTCAATACACTTCACTGAATTCAAATCAATAAAATATGAATTTTAACAGACGCGTAAAATAGCTCTTGTTCAATTGCAAGTCAAAGAAAGCTTTAACAACGAAATTGGTTGCATAAACAGATTTGTTTCATAAACAGACCTGAACAGACCATGAAATATCTTACGAATTTATACCATATCTAGCATTGTATATATGTGCCCAAGATAACGCAGAAAATTACATGTTTTTTTTAAACTGTGTACATTTTTTCAAATCAATCTAGACAAAATAGTCAAAAAGTCGAAAGTAACATTTGTAAACAATAACATCAAGCGTATTTTTCTGGGATCTGCTTGCTTCCACAAACAAAATAGCTCCAGAAACAGATACAGGGAGTTATAATTTCCCATCGGTAGTGGATCTACATAGATAAAAAGAAACATTGAATTTTCTTAGGTAATGCACATAAATGAAATGGTAGATTTGGCAGACAATAATGGGATATTTCATGTAAATTTAAGCCAAATCCTGTTGTATGGAAGATTGCAAACAATTTCATTGCTTACGCCTCCTTTGGCTTGAAATTAAACGAGGGTTAATGTCTTCTTAAACTGACACACACGCAATTCGACGAAAGATGTGTAGGATTGAATTTATTTTTTCATCTCTTTCAACTCATTCTCATATGCTAAAGGACGCTGGCATATATCGGTTTCAGGGGACAGTAATTTACATGTCATTTTGGTAGTGTGACAAGAGATGCCGACAATAGCAAAATTTGCAGTTATACGCAGCTCGAAAAAGTAGTTTAAATTTCTGTTCATTATCATGCACATAAATGGAGCGTCACAAAACATACACATTTGAATTATAAATCGTGTAATGTTCTGGTACATTCCATGCATTATCGATGATGTTGTATGCAAAAACACATCTTTGTTAGAACTATTTCATGCAAGTCACTGCTTCGTGTGGAATGAAATACAATTTTACATGCTCTAATGTTTACATCACAATGAAAATTCAGATTTTTTTCTGTGTAATTAATCTTGCGATTGTAAGAGGATCGATAAATTTTACAATGCCTACAAAATTGAAAATAATGCATAAACCTGAACAAAAACTAACCAATTTTTGCCCAGTTTATCTTTGAAGTGTATTTTTTACACCCTTTCCGTTGCGTAGTTTTTTGTACAATTGTTGCCGAGCTGGAAACTGACCAACGGACCATGCGTCCAGTTATTTCTCGTGGAAGTTCTCGGCTTCCAATAGAGCGAGTGCCGCGTCAACATATTCCTACCCTTTCCTTATTTGCGGGACCGGCGCTGGTATTGCCTCAGTTTTGGATAATCAGTTATAACATATTGAGGATGTATGTTAGTCCCAAGCATTCTGTCTTGGTTTTCTGCACAGAAAGAAATAATGAATTTTAACAAGCGTGTAACATTTCCCCTCGTTTAATTTCACGCCAAAGGAGGAGTAAATGACGGATTTGTTTGCAATCTTTCATCTGCCATACAACAATGTTTGCATTCTTTCATACAACAGGCTAGATTCAGGCGTTATCAGGCTAAAATTTACATGAAATCTCCCATTATTTTCTGCAAAATCTAACATTCCCTTTATGTGCATTAGATCACGCAGAAAATTCAATGTTTCTTTTTATCTGAGTGTGTATAACAGGTTATCTGGCAATAACGAAGCTCAAGCTCATGCTCATTCTGCAAGTATTGTTACATGCTCATTAAAAGTCGATGTGACCCGTAACGCTGGTAGATCACCTTTTCTTGGTGCGTTACGAGGTATCAGATCTACCACCGAACCCTAGCATGAATTAAGTCAAACTAGGAAAAATATTTGTTTTTTTTTTTTCGTTGAATTGAACTTTTGTGGTATACTCCTTCACTCTTCGTATTTTAAAGCTTGACCACCATTGGTCAAGTGAACAGCCTAAGACGAGTCTCCCAGTCAGGCAAAATCGAGTTTATAAAACCCACCAGCTTCCCAGGATTTGCAGTCCAAATTTCTTCAGGTTGCATAAAGCCACTGTACAGAAATTTAAGTCTGCTCTTGTACAAAGCATCACAACTGCAGAGCAGATGTTCCGAGGTTTCACGTTCCATGTTACAGAAACGACAGATATCATTCTGAACCTGGCCAATGTTTTTCAAATGATATCTACTCGGGCAATGTCCGGTTACTAGGCCAGTATAGGTACAAAGAACTCTCTTATTGAGCTCCAGAAGCTTTTTACTAATTGTAACATTTGGAATTATATACCCTTTCGCTTGAACACACTTTGTGGTGATCAACCAATTGGTCATCACCCTTTGCTCTTCCCAAGATTTCAGTTCCATTTTTATGGCACAGTATGATATACCGCAGAATGGTTCTGGGCCAATAAACTGTGCATTTGAACCTTGTTTAGCAAGCTCGTCTGCCCTTTCATTGCCTTTAATGCCACAGTGTCCCGGAACCCAGAATAAATTTACCGACTTCTCTTCGCACACCTTTAGCAGTGAAAGAATGCATTTCCAGACAAGTTTGGATGTACATTTATAATTACTTAACGCTTTGAGTGCCCCTTGGCTGTCTGTAAAAATACAAATATTTGCATATCTATATTTCCTCTTCAGACAAACGTTAACACATTTAATTATAGCAAAAAATTTCCGCCTGGAAGACCGTTGGGTAGTTTCCCATCGCCACTGAGATTTCTACTCCAGGGCCGAAGATTCCTGCTCCCGTTTTCGTTCCAATTTTTGAGCCATCTGTGAAGAATTTTATGGAACCATGACGAACAGTGGGACCTCCGACCCCAGTATATACGTGGCATATCACATATGTTGTAAGGGATGTCATGGTTTTCCACAGGTTTCATCCAGTCTCCATTCATATACATCACTGGCCCATTTTGAAAGCTTTGTGAAATGCTCAGGTAACCGACTGCTTGAAAAGACTTGAAAGTTTTTAACTGTTTGAGTCTAAGCATACTCTTTTCCGCTTCTAATTGCACGTATTCATGCATAGGCAGCAGATTTAGAATTGCATTTAACGATTTTGACGGAGTGCTGCGCATCACTCCCGTTATAGCAATGGACATTAGCCGTTGATGTTTTGTAAGCTTTTTCTGTGCAGCAGCCTCTTTTGTTTTTGGCCACCACACAAGGGAAGCATACGTTAGTTTTGGACGTATTATGGATGTATAAATCCACATTATCATTTTTGGTCTTAGACCCCATTTTCTGCCAAATGTTTTTGAGCACTGGTTGCCTTGCCGATCACACAATTAACATGAGCATTCCAGTTCAGTTTGGCATCCAGTATCACTCCTAGGTATTTCTCATGTTCACTAAGATGGATTTCCAATCCTCCTAGCTTAAAAGCTTTCAACTTCATTTTCCTGGCGAAAGGTACAATTACTACTTTTGAAGAATTTTTGCTAAGGGCTTCTTGAATACACAAAGACTGGGTAAATTTTAGCTTGCAGTGCTCTCTGAAATGGTATTGTCAACCTTTCCTCTCACTATGATGACTATATCGTCTGCAAGCAATAACAATCCAATATCTAAGAAACCACAGTATGCAGTGCCGTAACTGTTGGCTTACCAGACTGGTAAGCAAACTGGAACTCAGATAGTGGATACTTGTTCATGTAATTTGAATTGATATAATTATTCAACACCTTTTCCATAGTCTTTAGTCAGTCCTATGATGAAAGACCAATGGGTTTCTATGATTTAGGAAGCGCCTTATCTCGCTTCCTTATTTTAGATATAATTTGGTATGCATGTGTATGGACGAATATTACAACACAAACAGCCCAAAACCCACTAAAACCCACAAACCTTAACCGTTGAAGAAATCGTGCGTTTCCCCCGGCCCGCACTTGAAGCCAAAAAGTCTCACCCTTTTCCCCCCTGCCCTCTAAGATGACCCAGTCTTTTGGGCGTTTACAATTTAATGGACATTTGTCTTTTTACATTTCCCCCCCACCGCCCTCCCCTTTTCGCAACCCACAACGAAACCGGAAACATGTCCCCTAACAACTTACCATTTCCTATGGGGTTTTTTCAACCCCATTCTTCATTTTCACATTTCCACTTCACTCGTATGATCCTTTGCAAGAGCCCTCTGAAGTCTTGTTACTTCACCCAAAAGTTGAAGAGGTGGTAAAAAATGCAATTGCAGTTTTTGCAATCATATCTTGAGAAATTTGCATGATTCAGAAATGGCACTATTGCCCATCATGATCCACAAAGCATTTTATGGTATAAACGAAGCCATGCAAGTGTGTGCAAACGGTTGACAGCACACAGATTCCTCGAAATAAATTTAGCGCTGTGTGCTTAGTGCCTCGACAGTCGAAGTAACCGTTGGTTCAATATGGGTGAGACAATACCACAAAATGCCGCAACGCTATTGGCCACTGTTGTGATTCCGCTCTCAAGTATTCTATTTTTATTTTCACTCGTCATCGTACTCCCTTCTCCCTTTCATCAAGTTTGGCCTTCTAGATCACCACGCGAAGCCATGCAAGTGTGTGCGAGCGACATTTGCTTTGTTGCTGTACCAATGAGTGCCTCGAAAATCGAAGCAACTGTAAGGCTTTTATTCCAGTCCCTTCAACTTGTTGAAGTGGCTGAATGGTTACTATCTAAAGCCGTGACACAGGCGGCCACGGTTCGAATCTTGGTAATAAATCGGATTTTTGTTTTTTTGTGAGCCCGGACTCCAATCCTATACTCAACAACTAATACACTGCACAACCCACGCACACATCGAATTTTTCAAAGCGAATTGATGTGATGCTTTTTTGCCCACGACCAATGTTGCATTTTTTCTCCAAGTTACGATCCATTACGAGAAATGAAACAAAATCATTCGAAATTGCATTACAATCTTGCTTTTTTATTTTGGGTGTATATAGGGAAATATCTCCTAATCTGTAATGTAAGCTATTAGATAAGCAATGATTGATTTTTTTCCCCGCTAGCTGAAAGTTGAAGAAGCTGCTCAATAAAATGTTCAGTTCTTGGTTAATCAAAAAACTGAATATTCAAACCTATGCTATAGCTTTCAGAAGCCAAATAATACTAGATTAAGAAACACAGTTGATAGTTAGAAAAAGTATCAACGAAAAATATTTATTTGAACTATTCATGGCATGGGTCAAACCGCACCGTTACCCCGCTTTCCCCGTTTTAGGGTACTGTAGTTTCGTATTATTGAGAATATATGTTGATCATATCTTACAGTTTGAGTCAGCGTGTGAGAAGCAGAACAGCAAGCTAGTCAGGGCGAGAAGTTGCAGTTGTCTTATCCTATTCAAATAATTTATCCGTTTTTATGAGCATGAGCAGGATAATGAGCATGATTGACCGCCCGAAGATGTTATTCCGTTACTGCCAGTTCAGCTGTTATTACTCAGAAGATCAACAGATGATGCAAACATGCTCAATGTGTAAAACTGGTGATCCCAAACTAAGGCAATACCGGCGCTGGCCTCGCCCGAATGCAGCTCAAATAAGGAAAGGGTAGGAATGCGTTAACGTTTATTTGGACGTTTTATTGGAAGCCGAGACCACCGCCGCACTTCCACGAGAAATCACTGGGATTTTGGATGACAAGATTGGGTGGCAGCAGGGTTCGTTTTGGTAAACAATAAGCTGAATTCACGCTTCGTTTAGTAAAATATTTAAATACTAGTACCGATTTCTGATTCGAACCAATTACAACAGTAAGGATGCTATTGGGGCCACACACAAAGTGTAATGGTGTTTTTTCATCGGAAAAACAAGGTGATTTTTTATAATGTTGGAAATCCGATTTGATCTGAGTTAAACCAATAATAAAGATGCTATTGGAGCCACTCACAAAGTGTGATGGAGGTTTTCCGTTAGGAAAACAAGGATAATTTTATGAACGCTTGAGAGACGCTTTGTTGTTCTCTTACTGTGCTCACTCGATCACTCGTTACACCGAATTATAGATAACCGAAACAACACGAAACGCGCCATGCTCGATAGGAAAATAGTGCGTAATAAAGCATCGACACAACCTTTCACAGCCGATGCTCGAACCAAATTCTTTTTTCGTAACTTACTATTTTTACTACTGTATTCTACAATCTATTGCACTGCTGTAACTAATAACTGTATCAATCAAGTTGAAGTATCTAATGAACAATCTATGCTAATCCATTAAAAATTGAAATTTAGGGATTTCGTAAAAATAAGAGTCCGTAGATGCATGTTGTGCCTTCTGGTAACTTTATGTTTCTATTGATATCCATGCTCATCGGTTTAATACCAACCGGGAGAGACTTGGCCTTATACAAATGGATTTCATTATCTCCAGTCCGCTCAACCAATCGCAACGTTTTGTGATAGATTGGACGGATTATTATAATTTGAGATAACTCCATGCAGATGTCTTCCAAGTTTGGCAGATCGACAAGCAATCGGTGGAGAGTTTAGAGGAAGACCGGAAGAATAAGCGATGGTTCTGCGCGTGTTTATAAACAGAAGAACCTTCATAACAAAACGAATCATCGGGTAAAATACATACGGTTTTTTTTTTTTAATTATAAGCAGTCTGAAGCAGTTATTTGATTCATTTTATCCAGAAGAACCATAAATGGACATTCGAAAGTTTTTCAAAAGTAAGTATAATATTTTCCAGCATGTAATTAAAAAAACACAAGCAAACAAAACAAAACGAATGTTTTTTCATGCAGCTGAAATAACCACGAATAGAAAAATATGCAAAATGGTTGTATTTCTCCAATTTGAACAACAATTTTAATGTAATTCAATGATACACCGTTTTGGTTTCATACTACTCATATACACATGATTGCTACATATACCATGTTTCGACAGAACGTGTTTCAGTTGGATCATATGAATTTCTTTTCGTCATTGATGAATAAAATTTCTTAAATTATTTACTAACTACTCGTGTGTTAAGAATGCAAGTAGCAACAATTCAGCACAAAAAACACAGCTTGCTTACATTTGTGACTTACGTCGTTTTAAAAGGTTATGTTTGATGTTCCTGTTTAGAAAATATCAGATAAAATAATTATACTAAAGGTGAGCAAAGGGGACACAAACCATAAGCTATAAACCACCAAAACTCAAAATGTATGTTTGTTAAAAGCTAATCACTTATTATTTGAACAACCATTAAAAAAATATAATCTATTCAAACGGTGTGAGCATGGTGAGTAAAAAACGGTGTTTCTTCTGTGTTGCTTTGGGTGAGAGGGTCGCGGATGAAAAGTACATTTTCAGTACAAACTGCAAACAAATTCGGTGGTTATTCTATACAAAAATCCAACATGACCCGTTAAATGTTTGGCATTCAATGTGGTTTGATTTAAAAACATGGGAAAAATCGAAAGTTTTTAAAATCGTTTTTTTTTATTCCAGAACAAGCCTAGAATTGTTTAATCTTGTTGCAAGAATCGGACGGGTATTGTCAAATACTTTGGGTGAGAGTAGAGAAGATAATCCACCCGTCATTCAGGCGTAATGTCACATAAATGGGGCTCCATTCCCGCTCCATCTGTCGGAACATGAAAATGGCCCTACTCTACTGGTCCACCGGGCGTTGTATTGTCCGTTAATGTAAATTGTTCAGTATGTGCAACCACTGGTTGGAGACGATGTAATTCTCTCTCTCTCTCTCTCTCTCTCTCTCTCTCTCTCTCTCTCTCTCTCTCTCTCTCTCTCTCCCTCTCTCTTTCTCTCCTCTCCTCTTCTCTTCTCTCTCTCTCTTCTCTCTCTCTCTCTCTCTTCTCTCTCTCTCTCTCTCTCTCTCTCTCTCTCTCTCTAAAAAAAAACTCGCCCCCCCCCCCCCCTATTTGAAATCCTGGCTACGCCTATGCTGGGCCCGTTTCTTCCTCTTCCAACCCCCCCCCCTCCCTCCGTTCCCCCCTTTCTCCCCCCTGGGTTTTTTTTTCTTTGCCGCCCCCCCCTCTGCGGGGCCCTTCCGGGTGCTCCCCCTCTCGCTTTCTTCCCTTGTTTTCTTTTTTTTTTTTTTCCCCCCCCACCCCCCCACCACCCCCCCTTCCCCCCCCCCTCATCATCCCTCCCAATGTGCGCCTCCCCCCCCCCCCAACGGCGGTACATGTTCTTCTACCTCTCATTCCCCTTCTTGTTGGTTTTGTTCTCCGCCCAGAAAAGAAAAAAAAATTTTTTTTGAATTTTTTATTTTTCCGATAATAACAAAAGGCCACATAAAAATCGTAGTTGCCATAATGTGTTTGTCATCTCAGGAAACGATCTTGTTTTAAAATTGCAATGCACATCTCTTCGTGTTGTAAGTTCAAGTTGCCGAAACACACTTTTGATTGTGTTGATTTTTATAGCTGGAAGCTGGAATACGAGCTAAAATCACCGATTTCTCTTAATCGATTTTCCCTCTTTTGAATAACTGCCATAAAAAGTAAGCTCAACTTTATTTACTTTATCACCTAAAAATGCTAAGCTCGCTAAAACGGAAGTGACACTAGCGTTTGATTCATGCCGTTAATAATGAATAACGCCTAGTGGTTGTTAAAGAATTCGATCAAAGTTAGTTATTAGTTGTGATATTAGTTCCTCTTGAAGCTACAATTCGAGCTGTTTTCGAGTGTTACTTGACAGTGCAATACCGAAAAAAGTTAGCTAAGTGAGTCCAATCTTCCGTTGGGTGGGTGGTTTTACCGATTTTCTTCTCATCAGTCATATCCGTCACACATTACACAACTTATCATCTTACATAATGCTTTCGTTCTCTCACTCTCCCTATCTTCGTCACAAGCAACCTTGCATCGATCCCTGACCAAAAATACAATCTGTATCAAATCATACGCAAAAGGCACACTTCTGTCCTCACCCCGTTTCACCTATCATTCTCAATAGTCATGCTGCATTCAACTGTAACCGCGTCTAAAAACACAACATAACATCTAAAACGAACATAAAACAAACCGAACGAAAGAGCAACAGTAAAAGAAACAACAAAAACAACATTCACCAACAGAGCATTCAACTATTACGGTGTGACGAACGTGCAAAAAAGCAAAAAAAAAAACTCCCTGCTGTTGAAAGCGAACACTTCTTTTTTTTTTCGAGGCGGAGGCCCTGTCTTAGTTGGCCTTAAGCTTCTGTTTGTCTACACCTTCAAACGTGTATATGCAAAGGTCCGCGTCCATGACTCTGACCGTCCCCGTCCAAATGATGATACTCACTCTGATCCAAGACCGGGTCCAGAGCTTTCGTAGTGGATCTCCGGCTGGAAATGGGCATGCGGGGGCACAGGCGCTCCGTGAATGTACTCCGAGGGATGACCACGAGGGGGCTTGGTGAAGATCAACTCCGGAAGCTCCTTGTGTTCGTGTGGGTAGAACTGCGAAGAGAATGTGAAAATTGGTTTGATCAATTGAGTTTTTCCTAAGGGAATTAATAACGATGAATTGGGTAATTTGTGGGGGAAGCGCTGTCCGAAAAATAACAAGATAATTGCCTAAAGCGCTTTTTGCTGATGCTGGTTTGTGGCTTCATTCAAGATTTATGAATCAGGTCGGCTGAGAAACTTCCTCATGCCTTGTTTGGTGATAATTTGTACGCTGGTTATACAATCTGCGTTGACCGATATTTACCGCTCGCAGTGTTTTCCCTGGAGGGCTTTCTCCCATTTGGAAGCTCTGTTTTTGAGGCTGGGAAAAGATCTTCATGTAGGTCACTGTTTTGGGCAGTGGAACTGGCACAATTAGCTCAAATATCGCATACAAGCGGCTTTGTTTACTTTCTGTCTGCTTGGCACTCTGACTGTTGGAGAAACCATCGGTTGTAATTTCAATTGTAAATGTACTTACCGAGTGCAGATGGCTGATGTGATGCTGATGGTGGTGGAAGTTTGGCTTGTGATAGGATGCATGGTAGTACGAGCAGAGCTTGAAGATATGCGACAGAGCCGGGAAGAGGAACAGCAAGAACTTCAGGACCAACTTCTTAGCCGTTCCGACGCCGACCAGCAGTGGTAGCAGCCACATGATCTTGATCTTGATGATTTTGATAACCAGAATGATGCCCAGGAAGGCCAGCAGCAATTTGCTTTGGAAGAATTTTTC
Source organism: Aedes koreicus (assembly GCA_024533555.2). NCBI lineage: Eukaryota > Metazoa > Arthropoda > Insecta > Diptera > Culicidae > Aedes > Aedes koreicus. The sequence goes on along the minus strand of JAHHFK020005510.1, from coordinate 28,002 downwards.
TGAAAATGTTGAGAAAAGGTGTTATTAGTAGTTATTAGTTGGATGGTCATTAGTTTAGTTGGATGATGATTGCGTTCGCTTAAACAAATTTCATGAAAATCTGTAAATGATTACAATTGGTGAGTTGCGTTTATATTAGAACAGGATAGACTTATTTAAGGGTTTAAGAAAGCGTAGCCTCAGTCAGTCAAAAAAATGTCCAAGATCCAAAGGCACCTAATTCAGCGTTTATTCTTACAACAACAACAAAAAACAGTGAATCCAGAGTCAATAATCCAATATTTACAATATGTGGTAAGTGAAAACACAGTTTCAGAAATAAGCACGATTCTACACAAAACGCATGAAACCAGGCAGACAGCTGTCACGGGTCGTACTCGAAAAACAAATTTTTGGTCGATCGATTTTCAAAGGTGTCACTAATGCGAGGCATTCCCCCAAAAAAGCGTAAACAGGTTGTCACAAACGGTGCTCTAAGGTCTGTATCCACATTAATCCGGACCCTTCAAATCATTGTACATTTCGAAATATTGCTCGTAGGAATGAAAAATTTCACTGTGGTATAGTCTGAGAGTCTATGATGAAGAATACTATGATTGATGTTTACATTTCATGTTTAGTATTCAAGATGGTGACGAAAGAAAAACAAGTGCGCGAGCGAATTTTGTACGGGCGTACGGCAAATCCTGACTTGTCAATACGGGGTCTTGCAAAAACATTGGATTTGCATAAATCCACTGTTCACGATGTGCTCAAATCACTTTCGGAACTGAAATTTGACGGTGGAGAGGAAACCGAGAAGTGACCAAAATATTGGACGCGCTGATCCTGTTATGGACCGAAGGGTGAAAAGGATAATAACGAAAAACCCAAATCTCTCCATTCGAACGGTAGCTCGTAAAATGGGGATGTCGCCTGGTTTTGTCCAAAAAATCAAAACAACGTTTGGGACTTAAGTCGTGTAAAGTAAAAAGCAGTTCCAAATCGCAACGACAAACAGAACTTGGCAGTAAAATAACGAAGCTCGACGTTTGTACTGCGAAGATTTGACGATGTTTTCATGCGTTGTTATGGACGATGAAACTTATGTCCTGGAGGATTTCAAGCAGCTTCCAGGACTGGCTTTTTTATTGCTGCTATGGCCAGAAATGCTACAGCTGAGCATTTCAGAACAAAGAAGGCATCGAAATTTTCGAGAAAAATACCTTGTGTGGCGTGCAACTTTCACGTGTGGCAAAAAGACCGTAAATCTTTCGTCACTACAGGCACAATCAACAAAGAGATCTATCAGAAAGAGTGTCTGCAGAAGCGATTGCTACCTTTCATCAAAAGTCACAAAAAAAAACCTTTGTTCTGGCCCGATTTGGCATCATGCCACTATGCTAAAACTGCGATGGAGTGGTACCAAGCAAATCAAGTGAACATTGTACCAAAAACCTCAAAACCCGCCAAATTGCCCAGAGCTACGACCAATCGAGAGATTATTGGGCTCTGATGAAGTGGAAGCTTTCTGGAAAGAAGCAAGGAATCAAAGAACATCAAACACTTTCAGCAAATTTGGACAGAGACTACTTCTACGATTTATTCGATGAAATTTGGACACACAAAATAGGTCACCAAAATTTTTCCTTGAGCCCAATTCTTTTCAAACTTTCTGGAAATAAAGTACTACTAAATGGTTAAGTTTTGACATCATTGGTTTATTGAACCTCTTTTCGCAACCCAAATGCCCGCACCTTTGCCTTGACCCCTTTCATCAAATTTTGGACAATGATAGGACCGACTTGCTTACCTACTTTTAACCACACTTTCTTTAGTTCAATTTCATTTTCTATAAGTTTTGGAGTTTTAACGAGCTTTGCCTTCATGATTGCCCAAAAATTTTCAATTGGGCGAAGTTCCGGAGTGTTTGGAGGGTTGACTTCTTTTGGTACAAAAACTACATTATTATCTTTGTACCAGTCTAAGACGGGCCGGGCATAGTGGCAAGATGCCAAATCCGGCCAAAACAGTGTCGGGCCATCGTGAAATCTCAAGAAGGACAGAAGTCGTTTTTGGAGGCATTCGTCCTTGTAGATTTGTCCGTTGACGGTCCCAGAGGTGATGAAGGGCTGACTCATTTTGTCACATCCGCAGATCGCTTGCCAGACAAGGAATTTTTTTGGCGAATTTCGACAGTTTCTTCTTCCGTTTACTCTCCCGAACGGCCAACTTAGAGGTGGCGACGTAGTGTTCCTGTCCTGACATTTGTTTGGTGTCGGCTTTAATGTAGGTCTAATCGTCCATCACAATGCAGAACGGTTTTGTGAGCCACTCCCTGTACAGTTTTCTTGCACGAGTTTTGGCCACCGAGTTCTGTTTATCGCTCCGGTTCGGTGCCTTCTGGACCTTGTACACATGTAATCCAGAACGTTTCATTGTTTTCTGCACAAAACAAACTGAAACTTTCGCCTTTTTCGCAACATCCTTGATCGAAATGTTGGGATAACGCTTAAATTGTTTCAATACCATCCTGGCCTTCTTCTGATTTGATGTGCCACGTTTTTTGCCACTACCATTTTTCCGCTTGGTTGTCTTACGGTCCTTAAACGTTTTGATCACATGAGATACGGTTGAATGTACGATTCCGAGCTGTTTTCCGATCCATCGATGAGAAGCGTTTGGGTTTTCGAAGTGAGTGCCCAAAATTTGTTGGCGCACTATTTCTTCATTCGAAGCCATCACTGAAATCACTCGACCGATTTTCACGAAACTCATTACACAATTGACACAACACAATGAAATAGATTCAGTTCAAATTTCAATATTTTTTACCAACACGCTAAAAAGTTACGAACAATTGCGTGTGTCCAAATTTCATCGAATACAGTCTTTATTTAATACACTACAACTATTAATATTAATTGACTGCTGTCGACGACTATTATTTTTATATTTTTATGATAGAGAGACAAATACACTAACACAATCCCCAGGAAACAGGAAATTTCCCCAAAACGAAAAATCCGAACACGAGACCGAACCCCCCCCCCCCCCCCCCACCACGGTGTTTTTTTGTGTCCGCGCCCCCCCCCCGACCGAACAGAGAGGGCCCTTTCCCCCCGAAGGCGGAGGGGGGAGATTTTTTTTTTAAAACCGAAAAAAAAAAAAAAGGGGAATTTGCCACCAATGACAAGGAAGCAGGGGGGTTAATGTTTGGTTTGGGCTGTTTTGGCTTTTTGTTTTTGAAAAACCACACAATTTCGTACCCCACCAAAAAAAATCAAAATTTGTCGAAAACACCACTCCCGGTAAAAATTTTGGGTCCACTTCATAATGCTGATGAAACCATTTCTCCATTCATTTTATTTTTATCATCAATATTTATGAAAAACTAATCATTGTTAATACAAAATATGTCAACTCACAGAGAAACCCGCAAGTATTTATTTATATTTTAGGTTCTTCGAAATATCCGCCTTATGCTCGTATGTAAGCCTTCCCAAACCGCAGCGTTTTTTGCCGCCGCCGCTGCGAAATCGCGTCGAAGAAATCGCCGCAATGAAATTACTTGGCGGCTTATGGGAGCACACAAACCGATGCGATTAAAAAACGTATCGCGTCGGTTTGTGCGCTCCCATAAACCGCCATGTAATCTCACCGCGGCGATTTCGCTGCGGTGGCGGCAAAAAACGCTGCAGTTTGAGAAGGCCTTTACAGCAGCGCATATTCTGGGCATCCTTTCAATCAATTTATGCAATGACTCCGTCGTTATTTGATTCCAGCAATTCTGTAGGAACACCCAAAGCTGCTTGGTATTAGTTGGTTGCAATTTTCTCACTTGTCTGTCCAACTCATCCCACAGCAACTCTATCGGGTTACAATCCGGCGACTGAGGAGGCCATTTCATATATTTGAGTTCTTTCTGCTTCTCTTTAGCTGCGATGTCCGGCAAAATTTAGAAGTGTGCTTAGGATCATTATCTTGCTGGAAAACGAATCCGCAACCCACAATTCTTTTCCCACACGGAAAAGCGTGCCGTTGAAGAATATTGCAGCAGACTTTTTTTGTCCATGATACCTTCATTTTTCACAATGTCACCAAAAATGTCCCCTGCAACGCATCCCCAGCCTAACACTGACCCTCCACCATACTTGACTGTGGGCAGCGTTGCCAATATTTTTTTTGAAAAAAACTGGAAGAATGCAAAAAAAAAACTGGAAAAAACTGGATCCTAAAAAAATCAAGAAATAGCCTACGTAATGAAAAACCATTTGTCGCATATTACAATTTATATGTTGTATGTAAGATATATTGTTATAATATGTGAAATTGTTCTGTAATGGTTTTAACTAAAAATTCTTTACACTAACACATATGGTTAGTGTATGCTTTATTGTCATTCTAAGATTTTTTTTTATTCTGGATTATATCCCAACATTTTGACATAAAATAGAACGAAAATAAAGCGAATACAACAGCCTATTCAGCATAATGTTATTTGGCTTCTGCCATATGGTTAAAACTGTATAGGATACTGTTAACTTATACTTATCAACTTTGGGGTTATTGTCACAACAATATGGGAAATAGTTATCAATAATATGGGGAATTGCCAATGAATGGTTTTTTTAATTATGCGTGGAACCATAAAGGACATTATATTTATTATATAACGCTTGACCTAAATGACGTTTCGATCTTTGAATCTGCTGTGCTATTAAACATGTTCCACATTCAACCCACGGCCATTTAAGATAGATTTTAAAAACTATTTAAAGCATTCTTAGTGTTATTTTTAAATCAGATTTTATCATTTATGTGTAAACAAATGATACTTAAACCAAGACAATAACTGAATTTAAAATACAATATATGTTTATTTGTGCACACAAAGAATAATGATTATTCAAATTTAAAAAAAAAACCGTTTTCGTAGAAAGCGGTTTGCTTTCAAAACAAAAAGCTGCAAACCATCAATTCAATATGTTAATGCTCTGTACATTTAAAAGTGGAAATTTTCAAAACGAATTGTAGAACTGTCAAATCGAAACCGTTGCATCGCCGAAAATAAAAGCGAATTGTTTTTATTCCAAAATGGGCTTTCAACGAGAAAATGTCGTGCAGTTATAGTAAAAGTATTCTGTTTGGATTTTGGTTTGAATACATAATAAAACTATTTTTAACATAAAGAGGTTATTCATCAGATGAACCTTAAAATTTCAAAGAGCAAGCTATTTCTTTGAAAATCGGGATATAATCAATAAAACATTTTCTCTTTTTGAAACAATTTTCATTGTTATTGAATCATGTATATATCCTATAGGGTTTATATGTAGGTAGCTGTGAAAAAAAAAATTATATATTTCTGACAGTAGAATCGATGATCGCTCAATCTGTTTCGCAGTCAGTTGATGCTCCCTCTCGATGATGTTGATGATTACCCAGGGACCTGATGTGCAGCCATTTTCCTGAAGCCAACATCTCTAACATGCAAACTTCAAAAGATTCATTGTTTGTAAACAATACTGGTGTTCGTTCCCGTAGTAACAAATGTCAGACGGGCCTTATTCAAATAAGGCCCGTGATATGTTGCATACTGTCAAACGCTAGTAAATAGAATAGGGCTGCCAGGCCCCTGTGATTACCCGATGACGTGTGTTGAATCTTCGATATCACTCAATGACGTTGATGTTGTTTATAACCATCAGGAAAGTTAGCAGCACATTCGGACGACGAGAAAAGAAGCAAAAATTAAGAACTGGTAGCGGGTTACAGCTCAATTAATAATATTGGGCAGGTTCTTACCTTGTCCTTTACAAATTAGGACATTGTATTAATTTCGATTTAGATCATCCAAACTGGATCCGGCCGGCGCAGTATAGAGTTTACTTAGATCACAGAGCTGTGTGGACTTTGTGCCATTTTTGTTTGTGGTTGTTGAGGTTACATTATTCGCTGTTGGTACATAATCGTTGCTCTCGTTGACGTTGTTTTGCGTGGGCGGTATTGGCAGCAGGCAAATTTTCGCCACCGGACGAGTATACCGGCCAGTTAATGTTTGTACAGTGACCACCCTGATAACACCATCAAGTCCTGGGTGTAAATCGACTATCCTAGCGGTCTGCCATGTCATTGGAGGTGCATTTTCGTCCTTTAGAAGCACTAGTTGATTTCGCTGGATGTTAATTGGATGATTGTACCATTTTGACTAAGCCTGCAGTGTCGACAAATACTCCGAATGCCATCGTTTCCAGATGATTTGGAACAACCTTTGTGTTTGCTGCCACTGTCGTAAGCGGTTGAACCAAATTCCAGTTATGTCAGTGTCCGGAACACTTTTCAAGGCGGAACCAACGAGGAAATGGCCAGGCGTAAGTGGCTCGAAATCAGACGAATCGTCGCTGAGGGGAACGAGGTGTCGTGAATTAAGGCAGCATTCAATTTGAACCAATAGTGTTTCCATATCGTCCTGAGCTAGGGAGTGTGTGCCGAGTACACGAATAAAGTGTTTTTGAGCCGAGCGAATGGCAGCTTCCCACAAGCCACCGAAATGCGATGCTTTAGGCGGATTGAAGTGCCAACGAATCCCTTTCTCGGTACATTCTCGACTTTCTGATTGCTGATATTCGTGGCTGCGAACTAGTTTCCGCAGTTCGTTTGCAGCTCCGATGAAATTGCGACCGTTGTCGCTGTAGATATCGCTGCATAATCCACGACGAGAGACAAAACGTCTTAGTGCTTGAAGAAACTTGACTGTGCTCAGATCGACGACGAGCTCAAGGTGCACAGCGCGGGTGGAGAAAAATACAAAAACTGCTACGTAGGCCTTTCGTGGTGCTGCTCTACGATGTATTGGCTGTAGCAAGATCGGCCCCCCAGTAATCGACACCGGTTACTGAAAACGGTCGTGTCGCGGTGACTCGTGACGCTGATAACTCAGCCATGAATTGTTCCAGTAATTTGGGGCGAGCCTTGACACAAGCGGTGCAGTTATGTACGATGGATCTGGCAAGTTTTCTGGCCCCTGTGATCCAATATGGCAGACGTAGAATGGTGATAAGAAGCTGTGGTGCCGCATGCAGGGCAGAACAATCTGGTGCTTGCTGCGCTTGATTTAGACGACCTCTAATCCGAATTAGTTGATCAGCGGACAAGAACGGATAGAACCAACGTAGGCGGGATTCCGACGACACGGGCATTGATTCTTTGAGATGCTTCCACTCTTCTGCGAAGGATTGTTGTTGAATTAGCCGAATGAGGATTGCTTCTGCAGCGTTCTTTTCGTCCGTCGTGACATAGCTTGTAGTGAGGTTGGAAATTGGAATTCTACGACAAAACTGGATGAACCGACGACAATATGCAGTTACACGAAGCATTCGGTCGTAGGTCGTAGTGCTGTCGATGCGAGTTGAAACATAGATGGCACGTAGATAACCTTTTCGTGATGCACGAACAGGGACTCTAATAAGCGTTCTGATTGCAAAGACTTTAAAACTTGATCATATATTGCTGATTGCAGTTAAAAATGGACTCCGACAGAAACAGAAAAAGTGTGATAAAAGTGCACGTTTATGTCAAATCGTTTCCTGTCTTCAGTGAACTTATTGTAACAACCTTTCAGCATAAAGGATAAGTGCACCGAAGGCAACAAAACGATTTGACGTCAATAAAGCGTGTATTCGATAAACATGGCACACACATATATACTCATCAAAATTAAACTGATCATCGGATTTTCTTGAAATTTTCAGGGAATGAAGAACTACTAATGAGTTTTGATTTACAACATTTGTTTTATTCAATTTCGTCTCCCATCCCGAATGCCCGCACCTTCCTTTTCACTCCACCCATCAAATTTTGTACAACCGATTTTCCCAGTGTTTTTGTTGTTTTTACCCAAATTTTCTTCAATTCTAGCTCTGTTTTTATAGTTTTGGGATGTTTGCGAAGTTCCGTTTTCATAATTGCCCAGAATTTTTCAATTGGACGAAGTTCCGGTGAATTTGGTGGGTTCATATCCTTTGGCACAAAATTGACTCCGTTGGCTCGGTACCACTCCAATACGTTTCGAGCGTAGTGGCAGGATGCTAGATCAGGCCAAAACAGAGTTGATCCTTTGTGCTTCTTAATGAATGGCAAGAGACGCTTCTTAAGGCACTCTTCCGTGTAAATCGCACCGTTTATTGTTCCGGAAGTGATGAAGGAGCACTTATTTCACCACATCCGCAAATCGCCTGCCAGATTAGAAACTTCTTTGCAAATTTCGATAGTTTCTTCTTTCGAACATCCTCCGGAACATCGAACTTTGACTTGGCAACGAAATATTCTTGCCCAGGAAGTTGACGGAAGTCGGCCTTGACGTATGTTTCGTCATCCATCACGATGCAACCGGATTTGGTGAGCAGCTTCGTGTAAAGTTTCCGGGCGTGGGTTTTCGCAATGATGTTATGTTTTTCATTCCGGTTTGGGCTTTTTGCACTTTGTAAACATGTAACCCAGCACGCTTCATGGTTTTCTGCACAAAACCGACTGACACCTTAGACTTTTTAGCGACATCTCGAATTGACATGTTTGGACGGTTCTTGAATTGTTGTACGACTTTCCTGGCCATTTTACTGTCCATTGGACCACTTTTACGACCACTCCCTTCCTTCCTTTGGACACTCAGACGCTCCTTGAAGGTTCTTATTACACGAGACACAGTTGTATTTGCAATTCCAAGCCTTTTAGCAATCCACCGGTGGACACGCCCCTGGATTTTGATTGTGAGTGCACAAAATGTTCTCACGGACAATTTCTTGTTTCGACGACATGACTGGAACTACTGAATGTATAACTATGAAACTTGGCAGATGTAAATAATACACTATGGATAAGATCTACTCAAATTTCTAGGTTTTTTACTCATACGATTCAAAAGTTACAGAAGATTTTCTGTGTGCCATTTTTATCGAATACACCTTTTACTACCCGAAACACCTTATTCGTAACTTTTTTTTTTAACAGCCCTTCAGAAATGTCAAAAAAATTTGGGTTCAATGCTGAAACGTACCTTTCTATGATTTAGGAAAAGTCAAGAAAATTCAAACGTCTAGATGTTTATTTTAGAAAGTTATAGCATTTTTAAAATCTATTCCGGGTCATATTGACCCCGACACATAAAGAAGGTTAAACGACCGTTTATATCGTTTTGGGCTGAGCTACAGTAATTTTTGTAAATGTGAACAAGGTAACCAGGACGCAGATGACGTAATTTGGTCCTGTGTTGAGCATCGTGGAGTCAGATCTGAGCATTATGATTCCTTCCGGGCTCTAGGTAGACAATCGTTTGTACCGGTTCGAGATATTCTGGCTCTACTCGATCTGGAGTTTGTTGAACTCATATATGTGTTTTTGGCGAACTTTTCAACTTCATATTCTAGTTTGTTTAGCTTGTATGTTCAGTTGTAGTTTTTTTGATTGTTGTGTTTTTTAAGTTCCTTAAAAATTTCCAAATTTATAATCATACCTTAAGATTTCAACGATTTAGAAGCTCCCTCTTGCCAACAATTAAATTGTTATTATAACTAACCTCGAGACGACTGCGAGTAATCGGTTCACCCGCTCTAGTATAAGTTTTAAGAAAACTGATGTAAATTGAAAATGAAAACTAGGCTTGAATCGATTGAGCCTGTACAAATATATGAACTTGATAAAAAAAATATTCTCAGCCGATACTCGAAACAGTTTATCATTCTGAGACTTTAGCGACTTGAATGATTAACAACTTTTATTCTGTACATACATGGTCTTCATGACAGTTGCAGCTATTATTCCAAGTAAACCATTTAAAAGAAATGTTTTAAGGTGATTTTCAAATAAATTTCGAACGCTTTGAACAAAGTCAAAACAAATAAACGAATTTTAAATTTTCGGATGTTTATAAAGGCATTTCAAAAGCCTGATCTCGTAAATGTTATACTCGTTTCAAAAAGTTGTGTTTTATAAATACCAATTCACAGAATCACTTGTGAGTAATAGGATCGCAACCAATCTACAACATCCCAAAACGGCTCGGGACCATTAAATGGCCCATATAATGCCTACACAATCATCGCCCTCTTCGTGAAAATAGGTTTGAGTGTATTATGTGCTTTTTCAAATAGTGGATAAAAACACGATTTTTCCAACCGAGGGTCTACGGGTTTAAATAATGTTAGGTGTTAACATAATTCAAAAACAATAATTCTTGCACCACACTTTTGTGCAAATATTCATCTATTTTGAAAATTCTACATCAAGTTTGCACATGTCGCCGCAATCTGCAATGGTAAACTTACTTATCTTCTTGAACAGGATTCTCGGTTCCGACGAACCGCGTGCCTCAATGGTCGTCCTTGGAACGAATTCCAATTTGGCCAGCATGCCGTTTCCCTCGATGGCACGCGGTTCGATGCGGAAAATGGCACCATCGAACATGATCTCAGGCATGCGAACGTTGACATCGTGAGTCAACATAAACTTGAGAGTTTTGTCGTGCAACGCCGAAGTCACTTCCTCGATTGGGGACGTTGGTTCAAAATCTGCAAACGAAAAGAAAAGAAACGAATTAGAGAATATGCACACATGAGGTAGAGTTATAAAACACGCCATTTTTGACCTTGCCACACGCAAGAGTGAACCATGGAACACGCCTTTTTATCCCTCCCATCCGTTTTGAGATGCTTTCTGAAAATGGTATCTGAATGTTAATATTTTTTTCATCTTCTTTTTTTTTATCTTTTTATCGTCGTCAGAAAAGAGAAAGCTGTTTTGCGAATGTGGAGGATCCAAAAAATATCGATGCTAATTCGAAAAAAAAAAAACTTATGACGACGTTTCATCAAGGTCCATTATGGTTGAGTGTTCGAATTTTTGGGCGTTTGGTTGAACTGAGTTCACCGAACGTGAAATTTTCTGCTCTTTTTTTTCATTATTATTGACAGCGTTTGATCGTTACTCACAATCGAAATAATTTGACGGAGGGTTCATCGCTTGCAGCCCAAAGTGTGCTATTCTGTTTTGTTGTATCAGTCTGAAGAAAACATACTCAACTCGATCAGCACTTGGCTACTGAAGACTGAAAGCACTTGAAAACACTTGAAAACACTTAACTCATCTTGTTTGTAGCTTTCTTGCTTTGTTTATTGTAACATCTTCTCGAATCTATAATCATTTCAAACGTCAGTTTCGTTTTTCTCAATCGGAGCGACAAACATCAAGTTTCAGTTTCATTTTCGTTTTGCTTGTTCAGAATTGTTGCTTAGTGTTAATCATCCTTGTAGGCTGAGAAGGAAAAATAACGAATGGGTGACTTTTCATCCGGTTGGAGGACGAGTAATGGCGATGGAGAGTGAAGAAAGGTTGTGGTTGCAAAGACCGGTATTTTGAGGTCATTGTACGATTTCACACGCATGGGATATGGGCGAAGGCGGGACTACCTTATAAATTATATGTTTAATATCACCAAGAGGGAACTGGTGGTACTGCAGAGTATTGGAAAAAGGTCCTCCTCAATTAGCTGTGTAGGCCTGCAAAATGACAACTCCTCGATGAAAGTTGTCTGATGGAGTTTGTGCTTATTTTGGAATGGGGTTTTTGTGCGATTCCATGACGCAAATCAATACATCTCATTTCATTCAGTTGATGAGGATGTAAAGTACAACTAACCATTGCCACTTGGGGATTTTTTTAAAAATATCGTACAGATTGGGCCTAGGGGTCTCAGATTGTTACGAAACTTTCTCAACGCGTAGGGTTCAAGGTTATATCTAATCTTATCTAATCTAATCTCACACTAACGCTATCAATTCTTGAAAGCATCCTGGAAAATGACGACTTCTTGAAAACATAATTTTTCTTGTCACCGGCCAGGCCAACTGCACGGCGGGAAAATTTAACTCAATTTTGAATCGTTTTTGACTCACTTTCGTCAAAAGTGAAGTCACTCATATATGAGTAAATGTGACTGGGATTGATAAGTCGACATATCTAGAACATCGACCTGATTTAAGTCGGTGTCTTAGATAAAGGGCGAACACGAAATTATTGCGACACCGAAAATGTCATGCCAATTTTCTTATAATGTTTAGAATCAAACCAAAATTTTAGGGTAGTTTTATACATATATTTACTTCAAAAATCAAAAGAAAAATTAATCGATGGAGCCTTGAGTGTAAAATTGAACGCATTTTCGTTTGATGCCCATCATCAAAGTCTTTACAGTGTCATCCGGTACCAGTTTCTCAGTCTTTTTTTTTTTTTTTCATTTTCTTAACATGTCCTTCTCGTCTTTGACTGTCTTCCTGCTCTTCCGAAGTTCCCGCTTCATCACTGCCCAGTACTGCTCCACCGGGCGCAGCTCCGGACAGTTTGGCGGACTCATGTCCTTTGGAACAAAATGGACAGAATTGGCCTCATACCACTCCAGGACACTTTTAGAATAGTGGCATGATGCCAAATCTGGCCAAAATAGCGGAGCTTCGTCGTGCTGCTGCAAGAATGGCAAAAGGCGCTTCTTGAGGCACTCAGATTTGTAGATCACGCCATTTACTGTGCCCTTTGTCACGAAAGGCTCACTCCTCAGTCCGCAAGAGCAGATGGCCTGCCAAATGAGATATTTGGAGGCGAACTTCGACATTTTTTTTCCTTTTAAATTTGTCGTCCACATAGAACTTGCTCTTGCCGGTGAAAAACTCCAACCCCGGAATTTGCTTAAAATCGGCTTTTATATACGTTTCGTCGTCCATCACACAGCAGCCATATTTTGTCAGCATCTTCTCGTAGAGCTTCCGTGCCCGAGTTTTAGCCGTCGATTGTTGCCGCTCATCGCGGTTTGGGAAGTTCTGTACCTTGTATGTATGTAGTCCAGCTCTCTTCTTTGCATTCTGGACGTAGCTCTGCGACATGCCGATCTTTTTAGCCAAATCACGGCTTGAGACGTTGGGATTTGCTTTAATCATCCGCTTCACCTTTCCCTCCGTCTTTTTGTTCTCCGGTCCCGGTTTTCTTCCAGCTCCTTTGCCGTGGTCCAACGTCAACCGCTCCTGGAACCGCTTCAACACTCTGGAGACGGTTGAATGGTGAATGTTCAACATTTTTCCCAACTGCCGGTGCGACAGGTCAGGAAATTCCAGGTGTTTGGAAAGAATTTGTTTTCTCGACTCGCGTTGGTTCACCTCCATTTTCGTTGAATCGAAAAACACGACTTCGAGTTTGACAGCATGTAAACAATACACATCAATGAGAAAGTGTGCAAAATTTGGTTGATTTTTACCCAATGGTAAAAAAGTTATGCCCTGTTGAATGTGTCGCAATAATTTCGTGTTCGCCCTTTATGTCGACTTGTCAATCCCAGTCACATTTACTCAAATATGAGTGACTCCACTATTGACGAAAGTGACTCAAAATCGATTCAAAATTGAGTTAATGTTTCCCGCCGTGTGCGTAGCATGTACCGCAGAGAGGATTCCAAGAAATAGAGCGATTCCAGAAAAAGTGTCTGAAATCGCTCTACTACTTCGAATACAGGGAAAGAAGAAAGCGTGGACCTCCCGTACCAAACGCTTCCATAAAGAGCTAAATAATGTGATAATTTATATTTTATCGTTGGGAGCATAGATGCTAGAAATATTAGTTTATGCTCCTTTTGCCTGTGGGTAGACTTTTGGTATTTGAACCAATAATTTGCCAAGGTTATAGCGCCTTAACTCGCTCACTGAAATTGAGATTGAAATTTAAAATTTACAGAATAATACACTTTGCTTCCACTGATATCCAAGCTCATCGCTTTAGCACCACCCGTGGAAGACTTGGTCCCATACCCAATGATTTCATTATTTCCAATCCACTCAACCAATCGTAATGTTGTGACGGATTATTATAATTTGTGATAACTCAATGCAGACGTCTCCCAAAATTTGTAGATCGACAGGCAATCGGTGGAGACCCACCAGGTACCTCATAGAAAGATCCTTAGAGGTGTATCGGAAGATTTGATGTGCTACCCCCCCCCCCCCAATTTTTGAAATTTTAATAGGTTTCGCCTTTTACTTTTCGCCGTTGTTTTGATTATTTTGTCAGTATCGCCTTTTACCAGGGACCTGGCAACCCTATCCAATTTACTAGTGCTTGGCAGTTTGCAACATATCACGGGCCTTATTCGAATAAGGCCCATCTGACGTTTGTTACTACGAGTACGAACGCCAGTATTGTTTACAAACAATGAATCTTTTGACATCTGGTTGTAAGCAGGGATGCCAGATATACAGACATGTCTGTTTTTATACAGACATTTAATCATGCATAGACCTCATACAAATTACAGACATTATGCAGATATTGCGATAAAGCTACAGAGTTATACAGACATTGATATCAATCAATAAAAAGAAAATGATTCAGAAGCGATTTCATTTTCCATATACAGTTGGAATGTTTCGTTTGTTGACCTAAAGCTATATTTAGGTCCTATATTGATAAAAAAGAGTATTTCGGAAAACTGTTCATTTCTTCAGATGTTTCAAAGCGTATTATTGAGGCTCCTTTTATACTTAAATAGACCTCATGTTAAGTCATGATTAATATTTTGAAAACTTGCAAAACTTGAGCTTTACCATACCTTCTATTGATAGCGGACAGATAACTAAAGAGTTATTCAGTTACGCAGAGATTATTGTTCGCAAAACTACATTTATAATTAATTCGTTTTGAAGATGCCGACGCATTCACTTCAAATCTATTTATCTTACTGGAAAATCCCATAGAAATTCAGATAATCAAGAAGTAAAGATTGTTTGGAATGTAGCGGTTCCTATATTATTTTCAAAGAACTTTTAATGATTTCTTCTTACTTTTAAAACCGAGTAATTTAAAAAAAAACTTTTATTTAAATTAAACGTGTTGCGGAATTTATCAGTAGTTCAATAATAATTAAAAAAGCAGATTTTATTTTAAAAAAGAGTTAAATTTTTAGAAGCATGGAAGCAATTTTTCTTGATAATCCGTAGAATCTTAACTGATATTCAACGACTTTTTTCTTGTGAATCAGGATTTTTAATAATACTTTGTGCCTTGAGACATCTATTGACAAATTAACCCTGCAATTTTTGGAAATTTATTGAACAAAGAAATTGATATGTAACTTAAATAATCAAAAGAATGCGAAAAAGCTTTAACTTAATGAAAGACAATCTTGGGAAAATTTCAGATGATTATGTATTAGGTGCGCAACTAAGTTCTCGCTGTTTTTTGGTGAAAAAGGAACTTTATTTTGAAAACAAAGGTTACAAACGAACTATTCAAAGTATTGCCCATCACTAGCTACGACTTTTTCCCATCTTTCTGGTAGAACGTGAATACCATTTCGATAGAACTGTTCGTCTTTTGATGCTATCCAAGAATCAAGCCATTTTGAGATGTCATCATATGAGTGGAATTGCTGACCAGTGAGACCATGTGCCATCGAACGGAACAAGTAATAATCGGACGGTGCAATATCAGGAGAATATGGCGGGTGGGGTAGGACTTCCCATTTGAGCGTTTCCAAGTAGGTTTTCACGGGTTTCGCAACGTGAGGTCGAGCGTTGTCATACTGAAGAATTACTTTTTCGTGTCTGTGCTCGTATTGTGGCCGTTTTTCGTGCAGTGCTCGGCTCATCGCATCAATTGAGTTCGATACCGTTCCCCGGTAATGGTTTCGTTTGGTTTCAACAGCTCATAATAAATAACACCAACTTGGTCCCACCAAATACACAGCATAACCTTCGCAGCGTGAATATTCGGCCTAGGCGACGATGTTGAAGCATGCCCGGGCAGTCCCCATGAATGTTTCCGTTTTGGGTTACTGTAATGAATCCATTTTTCGTCACCCGTCACAATGCGATGTAGAAAACTCTTCCTGTTTTGCCGCTGGAGCAGTTGTTCACAGACGAAAAAACGACGCTCAACATCTCTTGGCTTCAAATCGTAAGGAACCCAAGTTCCTTGCTTTTGAATCATTCCCAACGCATGCAATCGCTTAGAAACGGCTTGGCGGGAAACTCCTAATCCTGAACCAAGCTCTTCTTGCGTTTGATACGGATCCTCATCGAGCAATGCCTCCAATTCAGAGTCTTCAAAGTTTTTTGGCCTTCCTTCACGCGGACGATCATCAACACTGAAATCACCGTTTTTGAAGCGACGAAACCAATCATGACAGGTTGTTTCACTCAGATCAGCATCATCGTTAACTTTTTGGAGCTCTCGATGTGCTTCAGCCGCCGTTTTCTTCGAATGAAAGAAGAAAATCAACACTTCCCGCAAATGACGATTATTTGGCACGAAATCAGACATCTTCAAACAACCAAAATATATAACACTAAACCAAAATCACTGATTTGGCAAAGCGGTTTGTTTACCATATGTCTGAGCTTGGTACGCTTGAGATGTACAACATTCGACCAGCACTTACTACTGGCGCCATCTATTGCTAAACAGCGGGAACTTAGTTGCGCACCTAATAAGATTTCAAAAAGAAAATTAAATACGACGCATAGTTACGGAGGGTTTGGTAAATGAGCGAAAGTTAAGCTGGTCTTATATTTTTTTAAACATTTAAGAAGTCCTCGATACCGCTCTGCGAATCAAACAAAAAAGGGTTTCTAGACATAAGTATGTCACATAATTTTAACGAACTCCAGTACTTTTAAAAAATTACGTATGCATTAAAAAAATGGATTAATTTCGAATGGCCATTTTAAAAAATATTACAAGACGTAATTCTATTGCATAAAGTTTCGTAACAGAATACGTTTATTGAACTTTTTACCAAAATGCTTCTGCCGAGCGGCCCTACAGCAGTGGACCGAAACCTTATCCATGGCCGATAAAAAAATGAACTTCGGCAGCTCTTTCTTGGTCTTGGCTTCTCCGTTTTGGCCACGAAATTATTGGACTAGATCCTCAATTCAAGGCTCGATAAAACATTTTCTATCGGCCGCAGCTTATGAACGGGTAGGTTTCAAGGTTATATGAACAAAAACAATATTCAAAAATTCAGGGTTGTCAGTTTTCCTGGTAACCGCCAATTGAAGTTTTCCAATTTTCCCAAACATTTTCCATAACTTAAGAACGATTCATCGTAGAAGAATTTTTTTTTTCAAACTGTAATGAAATTTTCTCGAAAACTCGAAAAAAAACATTATCTTAAAAAAAATCCCACCCCAGAAGACCATTTTTACCGAACCCTTTTTTAAATGAAAATTTTTATAAAATTTTTCTTCTTCATCTCACTTTTGCTTTTCGCTTTGGGTTTTTTTGTTTCTCACACAGGACAATTTTTTGGTGAGTCGGATCCATTATGGAAATTTTGATAAATATTTCTCTCTTATTCATACTTCTTGCTGTGGTTTTTTTTTGAGATATGTTTGTAGTTTTAATTACACAAATTTCAAAGACTCGATCAAACCAACAACTTCACCACAGACACAAATAGGAACTGAAATTTTGGTGTATTGCCAAAATTTCAATCAAATGAAAGGTTCCGCTAAGATTAAAGAAATCCACAACAAAATTTTGTGTAGTTCCTTCCCAATAATTCTGGCAAATGAAACCAGTTGGGATGAAAGTGTTGGAAGTGAAGAAGTTTTTGGTAAGAATTACAATGTTTTTAGGGATGACCGTAACTTTCATCAATCTGAAAAGAAATCAGGAGGAGTGTACTAATTGCCATTTCCACAAATTTCAATTCAGAAATCATCATGGCCGAAAAAAGTAAGGATTTCGAACATGTTTGGGGTAAACGTGCATATGTCGGGGGGGGGGGAAACATACGTATTTGCCTCTGTCTATTTTCCTCCGAACAATGCTCGCAAAGACTCATATGAAAAATTCTTTAGTATTGCCGATGAAATTTCGGCCAATCTTACCCCAAAAGCCAAATTCGAAAATTCCCAGAGTTTTAAATCACGATGAACTTAGTTTTTTCCCGGACACAGAAAACAGAAAAATATCTTATCTCCCCTCCTGTGGGATAAAAAAGCACTGTTGTTGTTTGTTAACAACACTACTACAGTACAGGACAAAATCAACAATAATAGAAAAAAACAACAGCACTATTGTTATTTTTTTTTGTTAACAACTCTACAAGAGAACTTGTGTGACCGAATCTCTTATTCTATTGTGGAAAAATGAAGCATTTCACACAGCAATTGAGTTTTCCTTATTTATACACCAATACCAAAAACCCGACGACAGCGAATATGAAGAGGTCTTTCAATATAATTTGGAAAACTATTAGGCATAGGCTAAGTATTATTGATTGGCAAACGATTTTTAGAAACGAGGAAAATGTCGAATCTTCTGTTGATGCATTTTACAAATTGTTATTCGAAGTTAAAGTTGAACATGTACCATTGAAAAGAATAAGGAGACAAAGTTATTCAAAAAACCGAGTATGGTATAATGAACAAATAAAAAAATTAAAAAAAATACCGAAAGCAAAAAGCACATAAAGTATACAAAAGAAATAGTAGCAACGAGAATCTGGTAAATTATTTGAATATTTGCGACCAGCTAAATCAAGCCGTTAATATTGCCTTTGATGAGTACAACTCAAAAACCGAGTTAGAGATAAAATCCAATCCAAAAAATTCTTTAACTATGTTAAAACTAAATTGAAATCTGACAATTTTCCATCAAAAATGTACCTTGATGAAAATGTGGGGTCTACCTCGCCAGAAATTTGCAATCTATTTGCAACTTTCTTCCAAGATATATATATACCATATTTTCTGAAGCAGATCGTGATCGCAAATATTTCGGTTTCTTTCCAGAATTTAGTAGAGATATTAGTGTAAACAATATAAATGTGCATGACATAAGGGAAGCATTGAAAAAACTAGATGTCTCCAAAGGATGTGGGCCCAATGGAATTCCCCCAATTTTTCTGAAAAACTTAGCTTCGGAGCTTACAACTCCCTTGTTTTGGCTTTTCAATATGTCGATCGAATCCGGTATTATTCCCAACTCGTATCTAAATCCTATTTTTAAATGTGGCAAAAAATCTGACATATGAAATTATCGCGTATTGCTTCTCTCCCCCCAACCTTTAAACCACAATAAAAAAAAACTACAACAAAAAAAAAAGAAAATCTACACCCACAACGGGGTTTCCAAAAACACTCAAAACAAACACAAATATACGCGTTCGAAAACAATCCGCGGGTCCAAGAAAAGAAAACAATAAACTTTAAACACGACTTCACCAAGGATTTGATAGCACGGGATATACCCGGCTTCAATCCAACCCCAAAAAAATGGGTATTGAGCTAAAGTTTCGGAAATGGCTCGAGTCTTATCTCTCTGACAAACAACAAATAGTCAGATTTGAAGGCAAGACCTCAAATCGTAGTCCAGTCACTTCAGAGTTGCTCAAGGCTCCCTTTTATACTCTGCCCTCTTTTGTTTATACTATTTTTGTAAACGATATTTTCCTCATTTCAAAAAACGTAAAAATTCTTAATAAAGCCGACAATTTAAAGATATTTCTAGAAATAAAAAAAAAAACAAGGAAAATACAAGACTATTCAAAAACGATGTACTCTTATTTTATAATTGGTGAAAAAAGGCCTTTTGTAGCTATACGTCCAAAAATGTAGATCAATATCATTTAGTAGAAATCGGAATACACAAGACTGTACAATTTCTCTAGGAAGTCAGGCAGTTGAAAAGTACGGAAGAATTAAGGATTAAGCGGTTATTTTAGATAAGAAACTAACAATCATTGACCATTATAACACAATAATCAGTAAAGCAAGTAGCATGCTAGGATTTATAAAACGATTTGATTACAACTTTCATGACCCATACAACATAAAAATATTATACGTTGCATATGTGAAGGTCAATATACGAGTAAACTGGCGTAGTATAGATACCTTTTTCAGTCCCGCACGAACAACGAATAGAATCAGTTCAAAAGCAATTTATACTGTTTGCCCTTCGAAAATTAGGTTGGACAAGATTTCCTTTACCATCTTATAAAGCTCGTTGTATGCTCATCAGCATAAAAACATTAAAAGAGCGTTGAGAATTCATAATGGTCTGAGTTATGTAAACGATATCGTTTCGCATCGTATTGATTCTGAAGAACTTTTATCAAAACTTAATTTTTATATTCCAAGTCGACAACTACGAAATCGAAATGTTTTTACTACAAGCCACAATTGTACAAATTATGCTAAATTTGGGCCTTTAAATCGGATGATGACAACATACAATATGCATTGCGAAAACGTTGACTTTACAACGAAAAAATTTAAATTGAAGCAATACTTTAATGATATTCAGTAAAAAAACTGCTCATAAATGTACTAGAATGTAAGCTTAATACTGTAACAAATATATTTATATAGATTTAAGAGTGACAAAACATGTAAATAACTGTAACTAAAAGTCCACACATGATTGACTTCAAATAAATAAAATAAATAAATTTATACCATAATAATAAGAAAATCCGAATTCCTCCACCCTATCCACCCCCATATCACGACCAAAAATCCTCCTGCGCCCTTTATTTACCCGCCTTTCCCCGTGACTTTCGAATAATTGGCTTCATTGTTCTTCAGGTGCACCCTCGCGGAAGTTTTTGACTATAAATCAGCTAATTAAGAAAGAACTAAGAAGCAAACTAAACTTAATTGAATGAAAAACAGTATTTAGGCATGAAGATAATGTTGAAAGTGCAACTGAAGTGTTCTACACTAAGTAGTTTGCGATTACCCAGGAAGAAGTACCAGTTAAAAGACGTATTCGAAGAATATTTTCAAACAAATTAAATATATTAAAAACCGTAAGCAAAAACCGCATAAAATTTACGAAAAAGCATAACAGTTCCGTTAATTTAGAAAGCTATTTGAACATTTGTGATGAACCTTATTTGGCTATGAAAATTGCATCTGAAGAGTATAATTCAAAAATTGAACGTGAAATTAAATCCTGTCCAAAAAACTTTTTTAATTACGTGAATACCAAATTAAAATCAGACAATCTTACATCCCGTATGTATTTTGACAAAAGTGAAAGTAATAATACAGAAGAAGTATGCAATTTATTTGCTAAGTTTTTTCAAGAAACATACACAACATATTCAGAAGCAGATCGTGATCGGCTATACTTTGGGTTGTATCCTAAATATTCCAGTGACATAACCGTGAATCAAATCTATGTGCAGGAAATCTTGGAAGGATTAAAACATTTAGATGCATCCAAAGGCTCGGGACCTGATGGAGTGCCTCCTTTGTTTATGAAGACTTTAGCACCTGAGCTTACTTCTCCATTGTTTTGGCTTTTTAATATGGCACTGGAATCCGGAGACTTTCCAAAATTGTGGAAGAGCTCATTTCTAGTGCCTATTTTTAAGTCTGGTAAAAAATCTGATATTCGTAATTATCGGGGTATAGCCCTGATCTCTTGCATTCCAAAATTTTTGAGGCAATTGTGAATGAAAAATTATTTAACCAAATCAAAAATAGAATAACTACTAATCAGCATGGATATTTTAAAAGGTCGTCGGACAGCCACAAATTTACTAGAATTCGTTAATTTTTCTCTGGAAGCAATGGACAACGGAAACCATGTAGAGGTTTTGTACACAAATTTTAGTAAAGCATTTGACCGTGTCGATATTCCAATGCTTATATTTGAATTGCAAAAAATGGGAATTCAGCCCAAACTCCCCAAAAGGATTAATTCATACCAAACCAACCGTGATCAAGTTGTAAGATTTAAAGGAAACTAATCAACACCTATTCATGCAACATCGGGAGTTCCACAAGGCTCTCATCTAGGACAACTTTTATTCATTCTAACGTTTGCATTAAAAAAATGGACAAAAAATTGCCGATTTTTCATGGGTTTACCTTCACCCGCACTGCCAAAACTACCCACGCAGCATCAATCATAGTAGCCCATGAGTCAGCAGACAAAATTTGACAGCTCTATCAGTCGAACTCTAACCGTGATGGCAAAAACAGTGAAGCAACTCCGTTCAGAAGTGGGCGCGTTCAAAGAACGGCCCCACGCCGCGTCGAAAACGGACATCGTGTGACACTTTGTGGACGCCGGATACGCCCGTTTCAGCATCTACAATATCTTGGCACTATTAGATACAGTCAGAGCATCAAAAGACAGCCCGGTTCCGGAAGGCCGACGACCCTGAACGACAGGAAGCTCCAAAGGATCGCTGCGTGCGCTTGACCGGGAGGTCGGTTCAACCGGCCAAACAGTGAAAAAGTACCTGGCGAACATGAACATACATGTCAGGAAGCGGAAGTCGCGTCCACTGGTTTCGGAGCAGCAGGCAATGGCGCAGCGGCAGCGGCTGAATAAGATGGTCAACTCGATTTGCCCGGCGAATCGCAACGTGGCGGTGGTGATGGACTACGAGACCTATCTCACCCTGGATGGCAACGACTGGCAGGGCAGTTCGTTTTTCTTCCCCCACGAAGGAAGTGAGCTCCGAGGTGAAGTTCATTTCACACACCAAGTTTCCCAAGAAGGTGCTGCTGTGGCTGACAATCAGCGAGAAGGGGATGTCAAAACCGCTCTTTTTTCGCTCCGGACTGGCCGTGAACGGGGAAATTTATAGTACGAAATGCCTGCCGGAAGTTGCGTCGTTCATCAAGAAATACCATAAGGGCGAAGACACGGTGTTCTGGCCGGATCTGGCGTCAGCCCACTACTCGAAGCGATCGTTGGAGGAGATGGAGCGGCTGAATATCGATGTGACACCCAAGTCGGCGAACCTAAACAACTAGTATCGATCACCTACCTAATACCCAATACCTATTTAATGATTATCCACAACACTGGTTCAACACATCGGCCGCACCAGCATATCTCACCGGGAGACTATGAGACTGTGTTGTGGTTCTTTTTCTACGCTTTTTTTTTCGTTGTTTGGGACATGATCCATTGCGACCAGTAATTTGATCTATTGTTGTACATCCCGTATCCTTTTGTTTAGTGCATGTCGAGTTACTTCATCACTATTGACAAATGATGAAGTATTCGGTGTAGTTACAGTTATCATTGTTTGTTTTGTTGGCAATGAATGGAGTTTTATAGAAAGTTTCCTCAGTTTATACCCTTTGAGGAATGAGAGCACTTTTCAAAGGCGTGCCCCTTTATCAGTTTAAACCGGATGCATTGCAAAGAAAACAAACTATTATTCCGATACTGACCATACTTCAAAACCCCAGTCAAAAGCGATTCAAACTGTAAAACAATTATAAAAAAATGAGAATGCACATAAATGAAGACTAAGCATGTTTTCCTTAATCCAAGCTCATCCTCGGTGGCTCAATCCGAGTATTGTAACTTTTCACAAGACATTAAATGTAACAAGGACTAAGACGAGTATTTGACTGCAAAAACAAATATGTTCCCTGGTTTGAATTGATTCGGACTAGGGTTCAGTGGTAGATCTGATACCCCGTAACGCACCACGAAAAGGTTATCTACCAGCGTTACGGGTTCTACACTTACTCGATTATTCGTGCCACCGAACAATAGATAACGCACTGTACTCGATAGCAAAAGAGTGCGTTAAAATCCATCGACACAACCGCGCACAGTCAATGCTCGAAACGGATACCAAAATGAGACATGTTTAGTTACTAAGCAAAAACTGGAAGTTATCCGCATATGAATATGACACTCAATTAATCCAGGTACACGCATCCTAAAAATCGAAATTTCCTCAGCTCGGTTATGTTTTGGCATCTCAATCGAATTGTGTGGATGGAAAATATTGACATCTAATCACATTTTTGCAAATCAACAAATCAAATCAAATTTTCCATCTGCAATAATAACCTAAAGGCGCTTCCGGGTGGTAATGAGAGCGGAAATAAAAACTCAACAAGTTTGGTTTGCTAGGTAATTAAGAGCTGTTTTGATAGTTGATTCAAATTGAACAATATTCCAACAACCGGACACGACATTCGGAGAAAGTGCCCGGCATCCTTTCGATTTTGGAGAAGGTCGATGAATAGAACTCGTTTTTCACCGGCAGCTGAACTCAAAAAAGAAATGAAAGTATGAAAGCTTGTCCGTACGGACGTGTTTCAACATCTGCACAAGAAACGAAAGGAAGTTTCATGATAGGACGAAAAGCTCACTTGAAAAATCCAGAGCTCAGATCCACAAAATCCCTATGAACAAAATTAAGAGCTGTACCACCGTGCTTTGGGAATAATGCTGCAAATCTGTAATGCAACAATATAACGAGTACTAAAAAGATTAAACGCTAGTTTGGATTTGAATCACAAGCACGGATCAGGAAGAAAACTGGAAGCAGTAACGGGTGTTCAATAAAAAATGAGAATTCAGTAATATAATAAAAAAAACGAATTCAGTATTTTTTATTAAAAACATAAGGTTTATTCTTCAAAAAAACGTCAATGAATATTTGAGAAGGGGCCCTGGTCAGCCGTACAACGCAACTTAGTCGCAATGCTCTCACAAGAGCGCTGGACGGCACTGACGTCCATCTTCCGGATACAATACCGGATCCTCGTGGTCAACTGCTTCGTATCCTTGGCCCCCCAATTATTTTTGTACACTAGGGCACTGTGGGAGCCAAAAAAATCCTCAATGGGACGGCACTGGGGCAAGTTGGTCGGGTTCCTTTCTTTTGGCACGTACGGTATCATTTTCTGCTCAGGATACTCCAGCGTACTTGGCGTAATGGGAAAACGCTTTGTCCGGCCAGAAGACGTACTTCCCATCCGCATGATGCTCCTTTAAGAACGGCAGAATAATTTTCTCAAGACACTCCTCCTGGTACATTTGTTGATTGATGGGCAGACCGCTCGGCTTGAACCACGGCTTTGAAATCCTTCTGTCCGATATGGCGATGAACAGCATAACTTTTTTTTTTCAAATTTATGCTTGAGCTTATATTTTACTTCGGGGGGTAACTTGTGGCCGACTTGTCGCTGGAATAGTAGCTGTCATTTCCTGGAATGTGGGTCTTCGTGAGCGGAAAGTAACTTTCGTCGTCCAGCACAAACGACGTCCCGCGGTAGTTCTTCGTCATCCACCGGCACTGTGATGTCACGGTCGCTATCTGCTCGTCCGTGTACTCGGAGGACCAAGTCTTCTTCCGACAGATGATGTCCTCCATCTTGAGGGTTCGATGAATCAAGGTATGGGAGTAGTGATATTTTCGGCCGGCGTCACCCAAACTTGTGCCGTCCTTGTTGTCGAATAGCTTTTTCACTGCTTCCTTCTTCTTTTTCGTCATTATCTTCGTCGGACGGCCGCTACCAGCCTTCCGCTCCACGCTCAGGGATGCCAGGATCCGGTAAACTGTACTCACGGGCACGTTTTTGTCTCGAAAGTGGTCTACCGTAAAGTTTTTTCCACGATGACCATGCGTTTTGTAAAACCGTACAACACGCTCGCGTAGTGTTTGCTGTTTCGACGCCATCTTCGATCGAACTGACAGCACCTGAGTGAAAAGAAACATGCCACCCATTTCTAGGGAGTCTAGAGAGCAATTCTCTTGGAAGAAAAAAATTTACGCTCTTTACTTTAATTACAGAAAGGTATTGAAATCATTCTCGTTTTTTATTGAACACCCGTTATTAGAAAGCCGAACGAAAAGGTTAAGGGTAATTTCACCCGAAATCCCAACATTTCAACACGTGATGTTGCCAAAAAGGTTGGCGTTTCACAGAGTTACATCCAGAAGGTCAAGGTAGCTGGATAGCATTCTTACAAGGTTCAAAACTTTCCAAACCGCGATGATCGGCAGCAAACTGTTGCCAAGACCCGTGCTAGGAAGCTCTACACGGATATGTTGACCAGATACAGTTGCTGTGTGATGGATGACGAAATATACGTCAAAGCTGACCTCCAACAAATGCAAGGACAGGAGTTTTTCTTCGGAAAAGATAAATTCGTTTCAAAAAGAAGAAAATGTCAAAATTCACATCGGAATACCTTATTTGGTAGACCAAGGAGAAAGTAAAGGGTGCAAATGAAATGCATAGGAGAAGTGGATACAAAATGAGGAAAAGGTACCGAATACGACTGTACGAGCTCTTATGGAAGGCGTGATGCGAAAGTGTCCAGAATTTTACCAAACAACCTCCGATAATTTATCCGATGTATGTAAACTGAGCTTTATTCATGTATATAATTGCCCTGCAAATTTTTTTTCGATAAATAGGGCAACGGGATGTAGTGTCAGCCTAGCCCCATCATTCGGCCTATGTACCAAATATTCAACAAAATCATGTTGCCATCAGGAAGACTAATTAATTTCGAAGCAGTTGAGACATCATTAATCCATTTATAGTTGTTCACTTCCGCGTAATTTTTGATTTCATTAACTTTAAAGACATAATGACTTTACTGGTTAAGCTGAACAGATTATGTCCACCTTCTTTGAATGAGCTTAATTTTGCTAAATTGAATCCCTAAACCGAGAAATTCAGCCTATAGTACAGAAAATAGTCACTCGTCATAAACTAACAATTTACACATATGAAATAAGAATGATTTAACAAGAAAACCGTGGAACCAATGATAGGGACATATTTTTTTCTATGGTCCCATGTACGGCCTGTTGTATTAAAAACTTCATAAAAATGTTGTTATTGTGTAAATGTTTACTGGAATTGTATGAGTTTGTGATTTATTTTTTTTTTCAATTTGCTCATCTAAACACGAACCAAATGAACAAAATCAGTGTAGAGTGAATTATCATGTTTTCGTTAACGAATGGCCGATAAATCATTTGTGAAAATCACTTAATTGTGACAAAGCAATTTTATTCTTGTTTGTCTTGTAAAATTTTGTGTTGGATAGAGCGAATACAGCTGGCACAGCCTTAAATCAGAAAATCAGACTAAAAAATCGTTCGAAGTTTGCATTTATCAACACATAAATTGAATGGGACGAAATTGCATCCATGAATAGACCCACTACATCTTTATCCCTCAAAAGTGGCTGACTTTATAAAATGAGTTGTATAACTAAGCTTTTTTTTTAGTTCCTTGATTATCATGATTTTCAGCCCATGGCTGGTTCATCTCCCGTCGTAGTCGCTCAAATACCTTTTGGGTATTTTCGTAACTTGTCCCGGGATGAGATTCGAACTCGTGACTTTGGCGTGAGAGGTATGGATGTTAACCACAACGCCGGGGTCGCTCCCACAAGTTGTGTAACTTTTAGTGACACCAAACGTCTTATTGAACTTATCAAAGCAAGCGTATAACTTGTTGAGTATCGCTTACAGCTCCAATACTTTTCGAGTTATAATCAAAAATGTAATCGATCGTTGCATATTAGGCTGAGTCAAGGGACACATACCCTACATGAGATTTTATAGTAAATTAACAATGTTGCAGAAATTTCCTGTTCACCCTTTACTTTATTTCACTCATCGTTCAAATAGTTCTCGTTGATCTAATCGTTGATAATCTCATTAAGACCCCAAGGATTCCAAGTAGCAATAGTGGCGATTTATTTTAAGACATAATATCCTCTTAGCTCAGTGCACTTGACCCAAAAAACTTGGGTACAGTACAACTGAAACTGCCCGGCAATCAAAACATTTTATTAATCCAAACGATTGTCATACATATAAGTAACTTAATCTTTCGACATGTGATCTGAGTTCTAGTAAATAAAGATTGTACTCGAAAAAAATGCTATACATTCATTTTGTGTAGAACTTTTTATTTCATTGAAAAAACTTTATCAAATTTAGAGCTTAAGATACACACTACCAAAATGTCATGTAAATTTCTGTCCCCTAAGACCGACACATGCAAGCGTCCTTTAGCACATAAGAATGAGTTAAAAGAGATGAGAAAATAAATTCAACAAACACACATTTTTCGCTGAATTGCGTATGTGTCAGTTCCAGGAGACATAATTTTACACGAAATCTTTCTTTGCGTTCCCCGACTTTTTACAAACATAAATTACGTCTCGTATAAAATT
>JAHHFK020005509.1:0-26107 GCA_024533555.2 Aedes koreicus | reverse complement strand
ATCTGTCAAAATATATGTTTATATGTGCGCATTATAGAATTTCCTCCTGCTGCGTGTCGTTAATGGAAGTCCCGAAACAGTGCAAAACATTCGAACCGAACTGGTTCCGCAGACGGTTTGTGAATAATCGATTTGGTTTCCCGTGTGGCGTTTGTGATAGGTTTTGGTTCACAGAATGACATCACCGTCTTCTACCGTTGAAGTCGAGGTGTTGTGCCAATACAAGTATATATGAAGGTTTGTCTGTATGCAGATATCAAACTTTACAGAGCTTCGAACCCGAAAAATGGCAAGAGTGCCAATGCGCTAGCCGTGACGAATCGTTTTAGTTATCCGGCTTATCCTTCAAATCCAGCTCTTCCACCGCTGGATCCGATTACGGAACGATTGATTTCTCCAGGGTTGCCGTTTATGCATATTCGTCGGTTGCGTTTCGCTGCAGGTAACCATTTTCATTTCAACTATACTGTAATAAATTATGTCATGACTAACATTGAACGTCAATATTGTAGGCAGCTTCGGTATCATCGGTCAGGTGATAAATGTGCCCGTTGATGTCGATAAGATGGTAAAGGAACTACCACGACAGCTGGACGATGACAGAGCGTTCAATGCTTCCATCAAGAAGCACTTAATCCACAAGTCCAGTTACCTGTCTGGATTTGTGAAGAAGGAAACAGTGAAGGCGTGGTTGAAGTTCCTACAAGAAACCCCTCTGTATCGCCGATACGGTATCACCTTCAATGAAAATTCTCTGCTATCAATCGATTCTGACCGATCAGCAGCTAACACTGATGATCGCATCGAGATGATTGAAGAAGATAACGACGTTGAACTGCTGATAGGACAACAGCAAACTCTTATGTGGAATGAAGATAAATGTCTGGAAATAGCGCCGGGACAGAACAGAGTGCCATTGTCGATTATATATGATGAACATGCTGAGGAGCTTTCGTTCCCGGACATTTATTTAGGGCAGCCGAGAACATTTAACCCAGATGTGCGAGTGACCCCGTTCATGATGGCCACGAGTGAACTGCGGCGGCGCGATCGACGGGCAGCCAAGCCAAAACATGTGCTATATGTTGCTATGAAGATACTTCGTCTACGTGTTTCCGAGGGACTTCAGTGTACCTTCAAGTGTATAGCAACAGCAAACATTACACGCGCCATGTTGAATGACAGAAACTTCCTGGAGCAGTGCATCGATCGAAACTTATCGTTCTTGAAGTCAATCCCAAATTCGGTGCAGTACTGGCAGCAACGTAAGCGAGATTTGTTTGCTATGATCCGGCAACTGGGAAAACCAACGATGTTCCTTACCTTAAGCGCCAGTGAAACCAAATGGCCCCATCTTCTGCAGACATTGCAGAAATTGTCAGGCGGAAACATTAGAGGTGATCAAGAGCTCACTCAGCAACTATCGGCACTAAAACGAGCCACTCTGGTAAACGAGGATCCGGTGACTTGCTGCGTTTACTTCAAAAAGCTCGTCGATGTTATTATGCAGCTACTGCAGTCATCCAGATATAGCCCATTTGGACAGTTCCGCGTAAAGGAATACTTCAAGCGTATAGAGTTCCAACATCGTGGCAGTCCTCACGCGCATATACTACTTTGGCTAGATATGGACCCGAAAGAGGCTGTTTCGGAAAACATGCCCGCAACAGTTCATCTGATCGACAGTCTCTGTTCGGTTGAAGCAGTTTCCTTGCCAGACAGCTACGAAAATCAAGTGCACAAGCACACTTTTACGTGCTACAAACGAGGCGAGAAAAGTTGCCGTTTCAACATCCCTTACTGGCCCATGGACCAAACAAGAGTATTGTTGCCACTCTCGGCTGATGATGGACGCCGCGGCCAGCTGAAGAAACGTTCTATCGAGATTCACGCCGTTTTGGAGACCAAAGTTTTCGATACGCTTGGTCAATTTCTCGAAGACTGCAACTGCAGCTACGATTATTATCTCGACGTCATTCGCGCATCGATAAGTCGACCTACCGTTCTGGTCAAACGCTCAATGACGGAATTGTGGACAAATACGTTCAATCCGTGGATTGCCAACGTTCTTCGTTCCAACATGGATCTCCAGTTTATCCTCGAAGAGTTTTCTTGTGCAGCGTACGTCGTCGAATACGTGAATAAAACTAATCGTGGCATCAGCAGTCTACATCGTGACCTCGTGAAATTGCAGGAAGAGTTCCCGGATCAAGACTACAAGTCACTCCTGAAGAAAGTAAGCATCAAGATGCTCAATTCCGTTGAGATGTCTGCACAGGAGGCTGCGTGGTACCTTCTTCGCCAGCCAATGTCTGAAGCCAGCAGAAAAGTTCAATTCATTCCCACCTTGTGGCCACATGAGAGGACCAAAACAAGAAAGCGTGTGCGGCAGATGGATGTAGAAGGCATTACAGACGATTCCATGGATATATGGACATCCAATATCATCCAGAAATACGAAGCACGGGAAGGGCTAGAGGATCTTTGTCTTGCTGATTTTACGGCGTATTACACGAAAGTGCAGAAAACGACGAACAAGTACAATCGTCGAGCCACTGCGCACGTATTGCGTTGGCGTTCGTACTCCATGAATGAACTCATCGACTACAAGCGTGAGATGGTATTGCTGTTTCTTCCGTTTCGTAGTGAGATGTGTGATATACTCGATTGTCAGAAATTCTTGCAGTTGTACGATCAGCATGAAAGCGTTCTTCTACAGAAGCGGAAAGAATATGATTGCGAGCTTAACCTCGAGCAAACGGTCGATGAGTATCTGCGTATGTGTGGTACCAATGCAGACCAAGAAAAGGATGCGGCTGTTGAAATGCACGACGAATGTGTCCGAGTGATCACCATGGAGCCCAATGACGACGATATTCAACATTTGCCGACTCATGCGTTGAC
The DNA here is from genome assembly GCA_024533555.2 of Aedes koreicus. Lineage (NCBI taxonomy): Eukaryota > Metazoa > Arthropoda > Insecta > Diptera > Culicidae > Aedes > Aedes koreicus. The sequence goes on along the minus strand of JAHHFK020005509.1, from coordinate 23,203 downwards.
TGCGGTAGTAAAACAACGAGCTAATGTCATAAGCAAGGAAGCCTATTGTGAAACAGTACGAGCCACCAATCCTGAGCAGCGAGCGTTGATTCTCCATGTGATCCACACAATTCACAGCTTCGATGGCTCCCGCAAGCCATTGCAAATATTTTTCACTGGTCCGGCAGGAAGCGGTAAGACATTCACATTGCGTGTCTTGATGGAAACATACAACCGTTTCAGTCAAGCACATAATGCACAGAACAACGCATATGTTGCTTGCGCTTCGACTGGAAAGGCAGCTGTAGCGATTGGTGGAACAACGGTTCATTCTGCATTCCGTTTGACCATGTCGCGCAGAGTCAACCCAAAACTGAGTTTTGAAGTTCTCCAAATGTATCGGAATGCATTTGCTCACGTTCAGGCAATCATCGTCGACGAGGTGAGCATGATCAGTGCTAATGTCCTGGATTCGATCCACGCAAGGCTGCAAGACATCAGTGGGGAATACGACGATGCATTTGGTGGATTAGATATGATATTGGTTGGAGATTTCCGCCAACTACCGCCAGTAAATGCAAGATATGCCTGGAAACCACCAGCAAATTCCATGCATGGCGCTGTGCTTTGGCAATCACTCCAGTTTTATCCCCTTGTAAGAGTTATGAGACAGAGTGACGAACAATTTTCCTCTGTATTGACAAGGATCGGGAATGGTGAACGATTGTCAGGTAATAATCTCGTAGCGTGACTGGATTTATTGAATAATATATATATATATATATATATATATATATATATATATATATATATATATATATATATATATATATATATATATATATATATATATATATATATATATATATATATATATATATATATATATATATATATATATATATATATATATATATATATATATATATTTTATATTTATATTGCAGATGAAGAAACGAAGCTACTTGAAATTCGTTTCCGTACGGTACAATGGTGTAAGGAAAACGTTCCCAATGCCGTACGACTATTCCATCGTAACCTCGACGTGGACCAGTATAACAGCGAAGTACTGCAGGAAACGAATGGCGTGGACTGTTTGGCAGAGGACTTGTTAAGTGGGTTCCGAAATGATGAGCAGCTTGCAAGTGCCAGAAACAAGCTCTATAAAATGAGCGTTGTTGAAGCTGGTGGCTTGCCCTACATATTGCGTCTCACGATTGGAATGCCGTACATGGTAACTACGAACGTCGACGTCGAAGATGGCATCGTGAACGGAGCGATCGGTGAACTGATGTACGTAGAACGGAATGACGATGATCCCCAACAGCAAATAGCTCGGCTGTGGTTAAAATTCGAGAACGATGTGATTGGAGCTATGATTAGAGTGAAATCTAGGCCACTTGTATACTCTAGACCAGGCATCTTACAGCCAGGTTGGACACCAATTTTTAAGCGATCAGCAAACATTACCCTTGGAAACATAAAATGTAAAAGGATGCAATTCCCGGTAGTAAGCGGATGTGCTCTTACGGTGCATAAATCACAGGGAGGCACCTTTCCGCAAATCGTGTACCACTACGATAAAGGACAGGAGCAGCAATTGGTATATGTTGGCCTCTCTAGAGTATCGTCTCTTGATGGCCTTTACCTCACTAACGCCAAGGACGAATTTAAGTTCCATCATGCTAAGGGCAGTGATTCGCCAAAAATAAGGGAACTGCGTACGGAAATGGAGCGTTTGTCAAATCACCGTCTGAACACTATTGCTGATGAGTTGATGGAATTCGTTGCAAGCAAAGATAATGGCGTTGTGTTAGTGTCAGCCAATGTCCAGAGTTTGGGTGCTCATGCACTGGATATTATCACCGATCATGTGCTGATGACGGGAGATATTTTGGCGTTTAGTGAGACGTGGCAGGATGACAGAACAACGACCGCAATAGCGGGATATACATGCATTTCCCAATCGAAGCGTCCCGGTACGAGAGCTGCAGGTGTGGCCATTTACCAGCATAATTTAGCATCCCCTGCTGCGGTTCATCATTCGATCCAAAAGCTAAGTGCAAGCTACGATCAACAACTTGGATTGGCTGACGAATACGGTGATGTTTGTGCGGTTGAGGTTCAGATTATGGGTACTCGCACGCTCTTGATCTCATTGTACATTTCACCAGACACCACAACTCAGCAGAAAAAGTTCTTCATAGTGCGAAATCTGATGTTGTACAAGAGAACGACTATACCCATTATCGTGACCGGTGATTTCAACCTAGATGTGGCGAAAGAGAAGAACATTGAATTCATCGACTTCATGAAGCAATATCTCTGTTTAAATCTGGATACAAACCCCGCTCAATCGACCACTCTCGGTGGGACATGCCTAGACCTGACATTTACACGCAATATGCATGTAAAAAGCAAAAGATATTGTTCGTACTTTTCATACCACCGACCCATACTGTCAATACTTACAGTACCTAGCGGTGAGTTTGCTAATAACATAGTAGCAGTATTTTACCAATAAAGTTTTGCAAACTTCTTTCAGGAGCACAAGAATCCCTACAGCCCGTTGGTAACTAACATCGCTACTCAACTATTTTTCCTGCAGTCGGGGCACCTTTGCTGGTTGAGGGTCTTGGCTCTCCTTCAGTTAAGCTCTGCCTTGTTTTGCCATTCCGATGAGTACACTGATCGCTTTCATCGCTTTCATGGCCATATATAAGAAGCGTACGGCTGCCATCACCACAAGACCGCACACCATTGACAAACTTGACGCATCTTATGACAAGGAACTGGACATTGCCGATCAGTATGGTGATATCTGCGCTTCAGAGTTATTGATACGAGATACAGCCACGCTGCTCTTTTCGGTTTTCATTTCACCTGGTATGATTTAAATTTCATTGTTTGTTCGATTTGTTGTTCAACACGTTATATATCTTTATTTATGATACATTTTTAATATGGTTGTTTTTGTCAGGTCCAACACTCAAGCAGACAAAATATTCTATAGTAAGCAACCTGATCAAATACACTCGAGGTATGCCAATTATTGTAACTGGCAAATTCAACGTTCCAGAGTCAGATAACCCTGCCTTAGTCGATTTCACGAAGAAATATCTTTATCTCAACTTGGCTTCGGATTGTCATCAAACACCTACTCATGATGCAGCTTGTGTTGCTTTAGCATTCACTCGTGACCTCCGTTTGCAATGCAAGAGATATTTTGCATATTTCTTGAATCATCATCCAATGACCTTGATATTCAACCATTAAACACCTGGTAATGACGGATAATGGTTGTCATAACAATGAGCAAAACTATAATTGATTAATGAATTTATATTCCCTAACAGATCCTCAACCATCTTTTACGCCAACAGGAAAGTGGCCCTCTCAACCATCATAGCAAATACAACTGTGGCCGTATCATCATTGAAACCAAACGGCCCTTTTCAGGGCCACCAAATACTTTCTAAAGAGTGCACAACAGAATTTTCTAACATACTTACTATCTTATGCTGGCATAACGATCTATGAGTACTACACCCACGCTATTTTGATCAGACTACACCTTACGGCAAGGGTAAGGGTCAAATGAAAATTTGAAAATAACTGAAACACTTTGCACCCAAATAGCATTATCATTTTTCGATAGATTTTCGAGATTTTTGCTTTAATAAATTGGATTCGTTCGGAATTCTGGTGACTGATAACTATCAAAACTATAATTGACAATTTACTTTGAATTCCCAAATAGACCCTGAACAATCTATAACGCAACAAGGATAATGGTCTCCAGCCGGTCGGTCATACACACAATCACTACAGGCAGCACAACCGTTGCCCTTTCATCATACCAATATTCAAATCAAATATCCCTTTCCACGGCTGCCAAATATTTTCTAAGCAGCAGATCATAGAATATTCTAACATACTTACAAACTTACTTATGCAAACCCAACGTTCCATTAGGACAGTACCTGCGTTGTAATGATCCGCTACGAAACTAACGAAACTAATCAAACGGCTTAACGTAGTCTACGTCAACCGGTCGTGTGTTATACACAACCCCACTGATTTTTTAAAAAAAAAAACACAAAAAAAAAAAAAAAAATAAAAAAATAGAACCACAGAAAAAAAGAATATTTCCCCACCCCCCCAAAAAACCCCAAAAAAAGATTTCCCCATCCGCCGGGCCCCCCACCCCCAATTGGTTAAAAAAAACCCCAAGCCCTTTGACCCGGCCCAACCCATTCCCGATTACCCCACCAAGCGTTGACCCCAAAATGCCCCACACTTTGAAGGAGTTCTACTGGATCAGATCTTCTTTGAAAGTGGTGAGGCCATAGAAAATGAGTTTTGTGAGCTAAGGACGGCAATCATCGGCAAAGAAATTGAGGGGGAAGAATCGGATGACTCGAAAGCTTGTTGGAGAAAACTGCTGTGTTTCAAACCATCAGATGGGAAGAATGCTTTTCACTTGCTAAGAAAGTTCATTGCGAACTAGTTTCCTTTAGAAAGAATATCCGTTTTGCTGTGGTGTGATGTTGGGAAATCGATAAATACACTTAAGCCCTATTGAAAAGACCGTTTTGTATCTACCAATCACAAATTAATGTGTTCTGATGAGTATATATCTGTTTTATTTTGCATTCATCTCAATAGCAACTATAAAAAAGAAGTGCATAAGCAGGCACCTCTCAGATTTATTGTAGCAATAAGTTGACTAGGCAGCACTACTGTGCAAGATGATTCCAACGTAATTAGAATTGAAATTTTACACAACTAATTTGAATTGCTTTGTTCGAGCTTGGTTTTCTAAGGTGCAAAGTGAATAGCGTCGAAATTTCTGTGCTAGGTCTAGGATAGAATTTCATAATCATTTAAAAGCTGAAACGCCAGCCATACACAGGCAATGCCTTAAAAATATGCTTATCTTGTGAGAACGTGTACTTGATTGCCTTTTTTAATTCTTTTCGTGAAACAGATTCCAGTTTCGGTCTGTGCGCAAAGAAATTCACAAAACAATTATAGCGTAAGGAAATTGGAGCAAGTCGTCAGCCAAATTCAACACATAACATAATAAAAAGTTACACAAAATGTTTGCTAATATTCCACAGCAAAAAGGCAAAAACCAAAAACGTTGATATCGAATCCTAATATCATAAAAAATAATGTTGATTTACTCACCGATATACTTCTGCACCACGTATTTGACGTCCAGATTGCTATCTACATAGTTCAGCAGTTTTTGATCGTCATTGAAAATGATGATTCCCAAACCTCGACACCTGTTGCCAGGTTTCAAGATCCACATGTTGCGTATTCCATCGATTTTCATGTCCGGAAATTGCTTAGTTGCCTCCAACACCAATTTCTTAACCTGGGCCACCAACGATAGTATCTCATAGCCCGGGAGCATTTTAAACCGGGCATCCTCTATCAGCATTTGAACAATGATGATCCTATCCTCCGGAGTCAACAGCGGCGCACAGTATTCTTGATAGTCAATGTCTTCGTGACGGGCACATGCTAGATGATATTTGCAGAACTTCATCGCCGTGTGGATTATATCGACCGGAACTGTTCCCTCTTCGTCGAACAATGCATCAAGGTACTTGGACAAATAGTACAGGAAACTGGTGCATGCAGTCAGTTGGAAGTCTTCAAGAAACATAGTAATGGCCTCTTCCGAATCCAGCAAGTGAGTTCGAGGACAATCCAACTCAGCTGTACCGTCTTCTTGATGCCACTGCATTGCTTCAATGACCTTCACTAGACCTTCCTTCATTGTGAAGTCGGAGGTTCGATCGTAATATATTCTACTTCTATACGGCGTGTAGAATCGGTCTTTTTTAGATTCCTTCATGTGCCGATTCTGCCAAATGAAGTCCGCGTTGTGAGGTCTAAGTATCCTTGAGATCAATGCTTCCTCGAACTCGTTTCCTTCTTGTGCCTTGTGCAGTAACGAATGCATGGATAGATCTTGGGCCAGAGCACATTTGTAAGTTTGTTTCTCCAACCAGTTTCGCTTCTTCAATGCTTTGCGGAGGGCAGGATAGGGGCCAACTATTGAAAAAATGTTCTTCCTCTCCACAGCAGACGATATCTTCTCCTTAAGTTGTTTATGCTTCTGAAAGTTGAAGCTGTAATTATGAAAGAAACGCCTTTTTCGATGGTTTAAGATGAATTCGTCGTCCAGATTTTTCTTGGCGCGTGGAAAAGTGTTCATCTTGGGTGAATCCACGGTAGTTGTTGCTGGTATGGCAGGATTCGCAGTGTCAAGGATCACGGCTGTTTTTTCATCTGTTGGATCTATTCGCTTCAAAATCAATTCCTGTTTCAGCCCATTATGTTCATCTTCTTTTATATCTTTCTGTAAATCTATCTCTCCTAGCTGCAGCGTTATATCGGCAAGATCAACACCGGGATTTTGGTCCCATATATCTTCAACATATTTGGTTTTTAAATGCATCTGCTTAAATCTCACTATACAATTTATCCAATACAACAATTTTGATTTGAACTATTAATTTTGAAGCACTAGAACGCTGCAAATATACAGAAACAAGTTACATCTATGTCTTGGAGGAACACCGAAAAAGCGTCGAACAAGGACTGTCACTACACACTAAACGAACATGAACACATGGCAACGATTACTACGATTTCTCTTACTCGCGTCTTTTTCAAATCGTGTATGGCGAACGCGTGGATCTATTAATAATGTTTCCCTAACTCAATTAAATCTTCGGTTGATTGTACGAAGTTGGCACTCGCTCGAGATGCCTTTGGACTCTTAGGCGTTGTCTGCTTCCGAAGGCTTAGCCCAAGGGTGTAGAAGTTATTAAAGTTTGACGCTAGTGCCACTTTGCTGCTACTGTTTGCAGTCAGCTTATTATATCTACTAAAACTTGTAGGATTCTCACTAATGGCAGTGTTGTTATTTTCGACGTTTGCGGTAGCACTATCGAAGTCATCACAATTATTGGCAGTGGGAGCAGGTTTAGTGGAGAACCTCAGATTGTTGTGGCTGGAACTGGGTGACGTCTGTAGGTCTCCTGAACCATATGAATTATTACGGTTGACTGTTAGAGAACTCAAAGTGCTGGCATAGTTACTCTGGAAAAAGCTAGTAGTAGCTTTTTCCCAATCCTCGATGTTGTCTATATAGGTCTCTCCTTCAGTTATGTATTTGGGTCCTCCGTTTCTTCGAAAGAAATCACCCGTTCTGGCGATAATATAGGATTTCTTCCTGGCAAAATCATATCGTAAATTAGGTCTTGGCGAAAACCCGGATTTTCTGTAGATTGCTGTTCGGGCGCGAATTTCATCCTCTTCTTGAATTTTGGTATCAAATTGAAGACACTCGAGAAGATCCATAATCACTGGGCCAGTCGTCGGCTTGGGAGCTGCAGAGGCTGCAAGGCGGGATACCTGAAGAACATTCTGTACGGGTTTTATAGGTAGAATACGTAGACGGTCTTTCTTAGCAGTGCTTTTTGGAGTAATCCGATGGCCTCGTAGCTGAAGGTTCAATCCCATGTAGGCAGGTGTTTTCGGAATCACTTGCTTGTAGATCATCTCGAACGAACCGGTGCTTGCGTTCATGTCGTGTCGGCGATCGATGACTACTGTAAAAAATGTGAAAAGCAAATTTAAGTCATTGCAACTATGTCGTTAGGAACTTCGTTTGGAATCAATGTTTAAAATGGTTTGGAAATTGTGTTTTGTGTTTATCTAGCTACTATTGTGTTTATCTAACTATGGTAGAGGTTTACAGAGCGCTTGCATATTTCAATAGGAACGGTTTTCTGTATTATTTGATTTCGTTTGACTTACATATCAGCGCAAGGAAGTCAAGCATTTTGATTGCAACCCAATTCAACCTGTTGATTCTCGTGTTAAAAACATGATAAGTAGGTACATCGTACAAAATTATGAGTTGCTGAATAACTCAGTTGATAAATGTGCAACTGCAAAGAACCAACATGCTGTTGCTGACTAGTTGACAAGGTGCAATTCCCAGTCTGGTCTAGGATTTTTTTGTAACAAGTTATGTCTCGACTCCTTGAGCATAGGGGGTCATAGAGGTAACTCTAAGATCACATGGCCCAATATAAAATATTTTTCAACATTACACGCTCAAAACACCCCCTCTTTCATTTGTATTACTGTCTCTTTTTTTCTCACGGTAAAGTACTCAATTTTCGTAAAAAGGGAATCAACTCAATTTTTGAGTGGATCAACTTCTTATGAAAATGGTGTAACATTTCCGTGTGCGAAAAAGAGAAAGGAATACAAGAGTGTAGGTCACTTTACCAGTCCCAGTCAGTCTCAAGCAGGGACCTGGCGGGCTGTCATTATCCTGTAGCTAACATCTCTTACAACCAAACGTCAAAAGATTTATTGTTTGTAAACAATGCTAGCATCGTACCCGTAGTAACAAACGTCAGATGGGCCTTATTTAAATAAGGCCCGCGATATGTTGCATACTGTCAAACGCTTGTAAATAGGATAGGGATGCCAGGTCCCTGTCTCAAGCGATTGAAATTGGAACATAATATGTCAACGGCCCTTGTACTTTTTGACGTTCCGTGTTGGTGGGTAATTTTGTTATGTGTTAGCACTAGGCGGTATGGAAAAAATATTCAGTACACTCTAATCCTCTCGTGCATTTATGCGTGCATAAGTTTAGCCAAGTCGAATTCAATGACGCAAAATCATCCGTTGAGTATTCAGGCTCAAAAATTCATTGCTTCGTCTTTGGGTGTGGATCTTTACTGCCCTTATGCTGGTCTAACATCCTATTAGAAGGGGCTGGATAGCCAAGAAGAAAATGGATATACTTTTTGGCTCAGGCAGTACATCGCCCCAAGCTTAATGAATCATCCCTAAAATCACAACTCACAACAAACAACCCCTCATGTATTCTGTTAAAGTAACACAGTGGTTCAAAATAAAAACAAACATTCTATTACCGAAAATGTATTGCAGGGTGCAAGATCCAAGGTGTAGGAACCAATGGGGCTCTAAAGCAGTGACCTAAATTTAAATCAAGTGACGGTCGACTCGACTTCTATAATTGCCCCCTATATTTTGTAATTTTGACGCATTAATGCTCTGAAATTCAATCAATGTAAGGTTAATTTGGTAGAGAAATATGTCGTCTTTTCATCTACAGGCATGTTGTTTACTTTAAATATTAGGTAATTAACATTAAGCCTGGTAGATTGCATTCCCTTCCGCTGTGCCTTAACGTCTGTGACTCGGTGGTTTTGAATATGATTGCGTTATTGTACGGTTGCTATGACACCATTAACAAAATCCTCCATGGAGTCGCTGGTTGCCAGGGTTGATGTTATAAGTTTTTGTAACATGATGACTTTCCGGGTCAATCCAGAGTCCTCGAACGCTGCTTCTAATTGCGACCACGCTTTCTGGGCTCAGTAATTTTATTTATTTGACAACATCTTCGACACAAAAGTCGCACAGACTGGTTAAACGACACTCTTAATTCTAAATTTAAAAACTACTTTGCTAACATTAAAATCGAAACAATACAACATAAATCCAGTGGATTGTCCAGGCCGTAATTTGTTCGATGGCTGGGGATCCACAGCAGTTGCCGATTTCGGAGCTGACGATTAGGTACATAAAACCTCATATTTTCGAGAAGGCTGCTACAGTCGATGTTGCACTTAAGCACGTCGAAAATGAACAACCTTTGCAGCATCACTCGACGACTCACCAGCGGTTGTAAATCGAGGAGTGCGCATCGATGTTCGTATGGCGGTAGGTTCAGTGCATGCACGTCATTGAAATGGGCTGTGTTCCGGCGTAGGAAACCTAGCATCGCATTGGCTTTCGCAGTTGTCACTGAGATGTGTTCGTTAAAGCGAAGTTTACTATCAAGTATGACGCCAAGATCCTTGATTGATGTGACTTTTTCTAATGGCAAGTTGTTCAGCCCATAGTCAAAAGATACAGTAGTCCGACATCGAGTGAACGTCACAACTTTACATTTCGCCGCATTCATTTGCATGATGCTCGGATATCACAGGTTGCAAGGCAGGATACAGCATGTCGTGCAATAGACTCTCAAAAACTTTCGCTAGGCAGTTCAAAATATATATCGGTCGATAATTCTCCACGCGATGTGTGTTTCCAGCCTTGTGGATTGGAATTATTGATGTCAGTTTCCAAGAATCCGGAAATACTCTTTCGATCAAGGATCGGTTGAAAATCGCTGCGCCGGGAACAGACAGCGACTGAGCACATTCTTTGACAAAGACGGGTAGAATGAGATCGGGACCAGGACCTTTAGATGAATCGACAGCGCTGAGAGCTTTCTGAATATCGTCATCACTGAAAGTGACTTTAGTTAGTCGAAGGTTATACGATGGAAGACTTTCCAAGTATTGCTGCGACATTGGAGGTGGGTTGTCGTCGTGTACGGAACGAAAGAACTCGGCGAATAGATTCGCAGTTGTGACCGACGAGGAAGAGGTATAAGACCTGTAGGAAACATCAACGGGAACTCTGGCAGAACTCTTACGATTGTTGATGTAGGTCCAGAAGGAAGAAGGATTTTGTCTGAAATTTGCTTGGATACTGTCGATGTACTCACGGAAACGAATTTGTTGCAGATGAGTGTACTCCTCTTCAGCAAGCTTCAACTCTCTCGTGCTCGTAGAATTCCTGTTGCGGAAGAACCGTTTCCGGATCTTTTGTAAGCGCTTACGACAATTGCGGAGTTGTGGCGTCCACCAAGGTTGGCTAAACTGTTTAGAAGGCCTTGTAGGTTTTTCAGGAACAGTATCCCGGATGATTTGATGGATAGTTCCATAGAAAGTGGTAACTGAGGCATCGATTGAATTGTTGTTCAGTAGCTGGTTCCAATCCTGCGAGGCGATCATTGCATTTATGGTTTGATAATCACAGCGGCTGAAGTCCAGATCATTACGCGGCGTGATGCCTGACGGAGAATCATCCTCGCGAGAACGGGCGAACACAGTTAAAACGAATGGCTTATGATGAGCGTCAATTTTTAGAAGAGCAGATGGAGCCTCGAAGAGATCTATGATACATGGATAACTTACGAATACCAAGTCAAGTAGCTTTCCGTTCACGTTCAGAAGATCATTCACCTGATAGAGGCCCGCTGACAACATAGACTCAACTAGGGCAAGCTCCTGTTCCGTTGACATATTAGTTGGCAAGTATCCCAAAATCTTTTCATCAAATCGCCAGATTAAATTTGGTAGATTGTAGTCTCCAAAGCATACGATTACATCACGGGGGTCGGCTTGACTTTGAAGTTGGTTGACTGATTCCACGTGCCTTGCGTAGCTCTCAGGACAGCTGTTTGGTCGAAGATAAATGCAGCAAACGAATAAGGAAAATTGCGGAAAAACAACCCGAACAGCCGTTTGTTCCAGACTATCACAATCCACTAGATGTCCTTGCAGTTCAGCTCCAATTTAACAGCGATCAGTACGCCACCACCTCTTCGCAGATTGCTGGTAGAAGCATTGCGGTCGCATCGATAAATAGCGTAGTTACATGCTAGTTCTGTGTGCAACCACGTTCCCGTAAGAACAACAATATCGAAATCGCAGGCGAGCAGAGAGAGGAGCAGTGTGTTCGTTTTAGTTCTCAGCCCACGGACGTTCTGGTAGTATGCGGTGGGTGGTTTAGAGGTAAAAGGACGGATGGGAGAAGATTCTGGAGTTAACACGGCTGGGTCGATGTGATGGTCATTGGGCCTGCATCCGCGTTCTGCACAGGTCTCCAAAAATTCATCGATCTCGTGTTATCCTCGATGAACTCCCGGAACTCGATTCCTTGCGGCCAGGACAAAGGATCCATAGCTCTCGACTTCATTTCGACACTGACTCCTACCTTAAACGACGACAGTGGCCGACCTCTCGGTATAAGCGGTACAGCTCTTCCGTAATTTTTGCACAACTGAAGTGAAAAGCAGCTGTACAAAAGCCACTGCAAGCAACGTCCACAGTATCCATGTTGATTGCGCAACTGTGACAAATTGCCGACGTGCTCATGATGTATTTTCGATTGAAATTGCCTGGTCGACAGAAATTACCTCAGTGTTACGTCTGTTTGCCTGTGGAGTTACGTTGGTTCACGAAATGACAAACAGATGGCGCCACTAACGCGATAACTGACATTAGCGCAGTGGAGTAACAATGGCAGAGTATACACACGCAATGCGAAGTTTGCAAACAACTATGGTTCACCTATACAGCGAAAAAATCTGTGCTAGCGATGTCGGGATGTTGACGAAATGCGTTTCTCTGCTGCGATGCTTATGTGCGATGGGTGTATTTACTATCAGATGCTATATGTAAATTGCCGATACTGTGGCAAAGCCGCTTGTGGGCAACTGATGAAATTGGCGGGGCGGTGGGTTGGTTTTCGGAATGCAGAGTGATAACAGCAGCAGAAACAGAATCGATTTATTGGCTCAGTTTCGCATGGTACAGTTCACAATGCGTAATGTGCATTAGCGGCTGCAGGCGGTACGAGATGACTGGGTGAAAAGCAAACGGGGTTTTGGCAGTACCGATTAAAACGCACAACACAGAGTTGTAAACAAACAATGTGCAGGTGGAGAGTGGCGCTTTCACGTGTGCAATGTGTGGATCTTCACTGCGTCCACCGACGGATCAGCTCCTTCTGCATTCGGCGTTGGCTTGATAGCTTCCCACAAATCCTCCAATGGCTTCGGTTCTGGACAGCGTCTTCTCCTCCGCCTTGCTGGGGATTTTTCACCGGATTGACCATCTTAACGATCTTGAAAAAAACTGGTCCTTAACTATCTGGATTCTCTGGGGCCATAGCTTTTTGGTAAAATATTGGTAAAATATGGAGAGAGCTAGAAACTAAACTACTTCAGTTGATAGTTGGAACAGTACTGCTACTTAATTGTTTTTTTTTATTTTTCATTCTTTGTATCATATACTAATTTTACAATTTTTTATATGTTTTAGGCAAGGCTCTTCAACTTTGTGTGTTTATGTGTTTTATGTGTTTACAACTACAACTACAATTTGAAAATCCTAGGGGTGGGGAACCAGATGCCGGATGATCTGGTGATCCGATGTCAGGCCATGTGCCCTGTACCGATTAATAGACTCACTAAAGCGATCATCGAGCATTTTTATCTCGATCAGACGGTGGACCTCAGATGTTCTTATCCTCAGAGGGTTATTCAGGATCATCCTGGGGAACTTATTTTGAACACGCTGAAGCTTCAGGTGATGTGTTTTTGCGCAACTCTCCCATATAGGCATGCCGTACTTGATGATTGGAAGTATGATTTGCTTGTAGACAGCAAGCTTGTTTTTCAGGGATAATGTGGACCTTCTGTTGATGCTTCAACAGAACGTTACACTTTGTGACAGTTTTGTCAACCTGCTCCCTTAACATAAGCTTGCTGTGTATGCTAACGCCAAGATAGACAGCTGATTTGGCCCATTCCACCGTTGTGTTGTTTAGGCTAATTTTACAATCCTCTGGCGGAACAAGTCTGGGAGAATTGGAGTGTGGGAAGAGGATAACCTGGGTCTTCGGCGCGTTGATACAGATCTTCCATTCGGTGAAGTATTCTGAGAGAACATTCAGGCTTCACTGTAGTTTCGCTGTAAGCGCTCTTGTTACCCTACCATTGTGGACGACTGCGGTATCATCGGCAAACAACGACAGAGACCCATTTTCAGGGAGCGGGGGTATATCCGAGGTGAATAGGTTAAACAGAAGTGGACCTGGTATACTTCCCTGCGGAACACTGGCGGAGATCTCCTGTGCATCGGAAACTGCACCTTGCAGCAAAACACGGAATGTCATGTCCTACAGATAATTTTTAATTATCTTCACCAGGAAGATAGAAAGATTGTATCTTTTTAGCTTAAACACCAGGCCATCGTGCTACACGTTATCGAAGGCCTTCTCGATTCGAGAAGCACCATGGCAGATGATTTCGCAACCGACTTGTTCCGTCTGAGGATGTTGGTTACTCGGTTAAGTTGGTGCACTGTTGAGCGACCACGTCGGAATCCGAACTGCTCGTCGAGCAAGATGTTAAGCTCGTCGGCAGACGAGTGAAGTGGGTCGCTTTCTCAAACAGTTTCAATACTCCTGAGAGAAGGCTGATGGGCCTATAGCTCTTGGAGACTTGAAGGATCTTTCCCAGGTTTCTCGATGGGGATGACTTTGGCTGACTTCCAACAAGAGGGAAAGTAACCAAGTCGAAGGCATTGGTTGAAACCCGTCGCCAGATGATTATAGAACTGGGGGCTCAATTGCTTGAGCTCCAAGTTCATGATGTTATCGAAACCTGGGGCCTTCATGCTCTTTAAGCCTTTGATATAAGTTAACAATTCGTCAGCTGAGATCTCCAACTCTTCAGTGAAGTCGTTGGGGCTTATATGGATGTTAGTAATAAGCGCGCTAACGGCAGCTTCGTGTGGACTGACGATGTTATATCCGAGATTGTGGGAGCTGACGAGGTGTTGGCTTATCTCAGCAGCCTTCTCTGTAGGAGTTGTCAAGCGATCCTTAGAGCCATTGTTGTCTAGTGGGATCAACGGTGGAATGGGTCTTGGTTTAGTTTTTAAATTTTTTGTCAACTTCCAGAACGGCTTTGCACAATCTGGGAGAGAGCGGATCTTGTCGGCAAAATTGTTATTCTTAAGGTCCACCATTCTGGCCTTAATAATTTTCGTCACTCGATTACAGTGACTTTTTAGCTTTGGCAAACCAGTTCGCTGATATTGCCTTTGGATAGCGTTTGGCAACTGTATTAATTCTCTAGTGGGTTTATCAATGGGTACAGAGTTGCTCACCTGATCAATCACCGGTACATGTTGCTCCCGGGCCTGAGAGATCGCTTGCTCGATGTTCTGCAGCTGCCGTTCGATGTCATCAACCGAATCAAGGTGCATGTTGAAGTCGATATTGTCGTCAACGTGTTGTCGGAACCTCTCCCAACTGGCGCGATGGTAGTTCCGTCTGGTGATTCGATGCCGGTTAACCGAGGAGCCAACTTCGGCCACCACTGGATAGTGGTCCGAGCTGAACTCCTGGTGTACGATTGGCTGGGCGATATTGTTTCCCATGTTGGTGAGGAAGATGTCGATTGTCGAATGGACCCCGGATCTGCTCAACCGGGTGGGAGTATCCGGGCCCAGAACGGTGTAATGGCCCTTCCAGGTCTTCCTGTAGAATTATTCCTTTCCGGTTGCGCCGTGTGGTCCCCCAGGTTTCGTGTTTCGCATTTAGTTCGCTGGCGATGATAAATTGCCCCTGCCCCGAGTTAGCTTGCGAATGTCGTTCCGTTGGACCGTTGTTGTTCCGTTAGCGGTGCTGGCTTGCTTGGGAAAATAGGCCGCGATGATGGTGATAGGGCCGACGGCAGTTTCGATCTCGACTCCGATGGTTTCGATAGACTGTAGCTGAAAACTCGGAAGCAGATGGTAGTTGATGTTGTAGCGCAGAGCGATCGCAACTCCTCCTCCACTAGAGCCGCTACGATCAAGTCGTACAATCCGATATCCTGGGATGAAAACGCTGAGTTCAGGCTTTAGATGTGTCTCGGTGACGATGGCGATGTCGATGGCCTTCCTGTTAAGGAAGTCACCGAGCTCAGTTGTTATGTTCCGGATGGAAAAAGCATTCCAATTGAGGATGCTGATGGTGCAATTATGGTCCATATTTGAAAACAAATTTCATCCTCGCGGATGTGGCTGTTCCGTAGTTGGCGGTCCTGATCGTAGTTGGCGGTAGAGCTCTTGGACGAACTCAACCATTTGCTCCGAGTCGTAGAGCTGTCCATCGGCCGGTGGTTGCGTGGAAGTACTGCTACCCGGATTGCACCAACCCGAGCCGGTGAGGGGGCGGCGGCGGCTGCCGCGAATCGTTGCTGTACGGAGGCTGACGGGCGGTTGGCATGGCGGGGATTCAATTGCAACGGCGGTAGATTTGGCAATTGGTACCGAAGCGTTGGGAAATTTTCCTCGTCCATCCGAGGGGGAGGACGACGTTGGCCAGGTCGGCACTTGGTGGACGCCTGCTTGCGGATCGCCAGAAACTCCGCACGTTTGGGATAGGTTCTATTGCTGCCTTCATGATTATCGCCACAGTTGGCGCACTTTAGAGGGGTCGTCCATCGGGGCACAATCCTTGGTGGCGTGTGCTCCGGCACACTTGCCCCACCGTGGTTTCATGTGGCAGTTTTCCCACTCGACAATGACGTTAAAGAGGGCCCGTGTTTTCATTAGTTCCGCCATCGTAACGGAACCCTTCTAAAGGTGGACCAGATTTAATATGTTAATAAGTTAAAATAAAGTATGTTCTTTTCATCAAAAGATACAAAACTTGGTGTCGGTGTAAGAATGGAGCTATGAGCTAGAAATTGTGGAGCTACTAGGTTCCTCAATACGACGTCTCGAGCCAGCAAGAAATCAATTTCCAAAAAGTAATAAGAAATTCGTTTCATTGTCAATGTCAATGCAAGAGCTGTTGGGATTTTACTTAAATATATTGCAATATTTGTAAGTGCCTGATGTGTACTCCTAAACAAAAGATTATTATGATGTTCATGCTTACCTCTGATCGTATCCTCTACACACTGCGGACACAGTCGCGCAGTGACACTAGTGCTAGGTGCCAAATCCGGGCTCGAATTGATCTCTATCAACCATGGGTAGAAATCCTCGGTAATCATGAAATCCGCTCCGTAAAGCTCAAATGTGTTAGGTCTACGATCCATATTATCCTGACAGGCCAATAATGACCCAATGATTGCCTTCTGCATTCCCGGATAAATTCGTTCAGACCACATTTCGTACTTGTCTATCTGGCGCAAGTACGCCTGAAAGGTGTGACAGTCCCACATGTTCTCGTGAGGCAGTCGTTCGTCCCGTACTGCGTTATGGTACTTTTTCTGGATAGCATGATTGGTCAGGTGCACCGATTCATGGTAGTTCATAAGGTTATATTGCTGTGAGCTGAAACGAAGGTAACTCTCCTTGTAAAACCATATTATCAACGGCTGCACGCTTGTAATCATGAACCATTGGCGGATGTCGAACTTGGTGTTGTGAATGATTAGTGGGCGTTCTGTGGGGGAGAGGAAAGAATAGAAACATGTAAAACAATTGATAAGCTGTAGTTTGATGTAGATACATGCTTGTTATATAGTGAAGTCCTTGTACCCATTTCGTTATAGAAATACACTGCATTCAAAACGCAACAATGTCGATGTCATGCCGTCTCAGTTGAATATAACTTATTTCAATTGCACATACGCGGTTACAAAAAGCTGTTTATGCACATGGCAACATATAAAAGCAAAGTTTTACATAATCAAACACCCGCACCCACCCTTAAATAATCGAAAACGATAAATCAACATGAAAATGGGAACTTATTGCGAGCAGCTGAGACAAGCAGCTTGCCGCAATACACTCGGAGGGTTTGACTTTCGCCCTTGATTTACCCCTGCCATCCCACAGGAGCTCAAAGCATTGCTATTGACTTGTAAAATGAAGTTGTATTGTTGCGTGACATAGACACAATTATCCTTGTTTAAAAGGTTTATGTTTACCATTTTACTGCCGAGAGTTAAGTTTACTATGATATGTTTGAAGAATTCTAGAATTTGAAATTCAAAATAAAAAGGAAACTATTACAGATTCATCACAGTAAAAAATATTTCACGCTTTACCAAAATGTGTTTTTTTTTCTTTTGTGTTGCAAGGTGTTAAAGTGGGACTGTTATGCGAATGTTTTTAACATGGCATAATTCTGGATCAATATCAACTATTCTATCATTTTTCTTAAAACTACAACCAACGTTAAGCTAATTTAGAAAAAAAAAACTAAATCATCAAAAATCGCTATGGGACTGTTATGCGAAGAGCGGTAGTTTATGTCACTTATATTTGCGCAAATTGTAATTCCAATGATGTGTTGGGATTCAAATTCTGTACTGAAATTTCAAATACAGTTAATTAATCATATTTCGCATGGTATGTTAATTTTTCCCTTTACGATTATTAGTAACTATGAAGCTATTGTTATAATTTGGATACGTCAACAATTATTTAATCTTATCCATTTATTTGGTTTTTTTTTTATTGTGTATGGATCACGGAAAATATAGCAAAATCGTTTTAAGTATAAAGCCTAGCATATTACTAGATCTGTTTATAATTTTGTTATAATGAACAATGAATGGAAGTTTACATCTACAGTTTACAGTCTAACATAATACCCAAGTCCCTGACTAGCGCATTTTTCAACATTCTGATTTCCTAAAGTAATTACTAAGTTAGGTACAGCTCGTTTTCTTGTAGAGGTATTAAAATTACTCTTTTTTTTTCATTTAGTTGTAGGGAGGCTTTTGATACACTATGTGTGGAATATTTGTATTTCATTTTTAAATATGTCACTTTTTCAACATTTTTAATTTCCAAAAAAAGTTTCACGTTGTGGTGTGATGTGATGTGATAAGAACCCACCATCAGTGCTAGGATTACCTATGTTGCAGGAATATCCTCAGCAGGTTGTTGCGAGAGAATAGCCTACGTGAGTCGAAACCCTTCGACTGCCTTAGGCTACACCATACAACCTGCTGAAATTGGGCTCCGATCTACGGTCCATTTGCATTACATTAAAAAAAAATGATGCATTTATTGTTCAACATTTCAGTTATTTCTTATATTTCAATATGGCGATGGAAAAAAAAATATAATTCTGCCATAAAGCCAAGTTATCTTCGTAATGACTACTTTAAAACTATTTGGTGGCATTTCCCAATGCCAATTTTCCGTTTAATGCATTTACTGGAAGCAAAATGGTTTTAAAATGCTTTTACAACTGACCATAATAAGATAATATGAATGAGTCCTAAAACGGCATTTTAAAACAGCATTTTATGAGTTCATAAAGTTGAAATAAAACCTTTGATAGGAGTAAAAGGAATTAGTGAAAACGAGGTTTTAAGATCGTTTGAAACAAGCTGTGTAGGTTCTGATAAACCTGTTTAAAATATGGAACCTGTTGGCACCTCTTGGTGTCATAATAAAACCAAATTGATTTCTAGTGGCTTTGATAAAACCTTATTAAAACTTAATAAAACAGGAAGGTTTTGGCAATATTACTTGGGATGGTTAAGTCAATAATTTCACAATGTTGATTATAAGTGGACATAATTTGATTTAGAGGGCCTTGTTTGGCATAGTTTGTTCGATAATTATCAAGTATGAATAAATTCCGGTTCCGTAGTTGCCGTGAAGGTATATAAGAGTTAAATTTTGATAAAATTTCAGGTGAATCTATTCGCTGTGAAATTATGTCGTTAACAAATGAAACCTTTTCAAATTCGCGACGCTGTTGCATTGATCAGCATGCAGCGTGCTTCGTAAGATGGAAGAGGATACGTTGTCCATCCTAGTTTCCGAAGAGCATATAATAACAATTGCTTCTGTATTGACTCGATTCGGTTAATTTGCGTGTTATGCAATGGAGACCAGACAATTCTACAGTATTCCAGAATGGACCAATCATAACCTACACATAATGTTTTTATTGTGTAGGGATGGGGCCTCCCTTAGCTCAGTCGGCAAAGGCGCAGCTACAAAGCAACACCATGAGTGGGTTCGATTCCTGTCTCGACTCCCTGGGCATAGAGTATGATTGTACTTGCCACACAATCATACTAATGCAAAAATGGTAGCTATCATCAAAAACTCTCAATTAATAACCATGGAAGTGCATTTAGAACACTAAGTTGAGAGCAAGTGATAAGCTAATTGTGAAAGCAATAAGCTTGAAAACGCTAAGAAGAAGATTGTGTAGGGATCCTCAAAATTGAAGCCAAACCGTTTTATGAAACCAAGGGTATTGTTTGCTCTTTGAATAATGGTTACATATGAACACTCTCATATAATGATCATATAATACAGCAAATCAAAACAAAGGCGCAAATATGTATAGTTTAGTGTTCCAGGTGTCTTCGGGCCCAGGGGTTCTACAACCGTGAACCAATTTCAAATCGCTAGTTGCATATTGATTGTTGATATTATAATGATCATTGAAATTAAGTTTAGAATCCAAGAATACACCTAGATCCCTAACTCTTTCACTCTTTTCAATATCTTGATTTCCTAATGAGATTGATATATTTGGCGTATTTCGTTTTCTGCTGAATGATATTAAATTACATTTTTTGATATTTAGTTTCAGTAAGCTTTTCGAACAACATGTATGGAATATGTGTATTTAATTCTGGAATATATTAATATCCTCCTGGTTTCTTATTTCTAGAAATAGTTTCATATCGTCGGCATAAATAAGCTTTTGTTGTTTTCGGAATGAAGGAGATGTCGTTTAAGTATAGTATGAATAAGATAGGGCCAATATGACAGCCTTGTGGAACTATTGAAGTAACTTGAATGGGATGGGATTTCTTTCCATCGAATTTTATTATTTGCTGGCGGCTTTTAAGATAGGATTCAAGCCATTTAAGCAGTCGATGCTCTATGTGAATTTTTTGCAGTTCCATAGCTAGGTACTTCAGAAATACAGGGGAAATATTTTCAGGTCCTGCACCTTTCAAGGCATCTAGATTTTTAAGGGCTTGCAGGATGTCGTATACTGTGACTCTATTAACACCTATATCGCAAGGAAAATCAGGGATAAATTCAAAAAAGTCCCAGTCCCGGTCATTGTCGGAACAGGTGGTATAAATTTCTTGGAAAAATGTTGCAAAAAATTGATTGCATATTTCATCTGAATTGCTGCCAATGCGTTCATCTAGATGCATGGATGATGGAAAATTATCAGATTTCAATTTTGTTTTAACATAATTGAAAAAGGTCTAAGAGCACGACTTTATTTCAATTTCAGTTTTAGAGTTATACTCTTCAAATGCGATGTCGATGGTTAAATTTAGTTGATTACAAACGTCTAAATATGTTTCTAAATCTTCATTGCTGTTATTTTTTTGTAATTTTTTTGCGCTTTTTGCTTGCGATTTTTTAAATTTTTTATTTGTCTGTTGTACCAGACTGGATATTTTGAATTGCCATGACGTCGTATTACCTTGATTGGAACCTCTTCATGAATAATTCCGAAAAGAACATTATAAAAGACATCAACAGCAATTTCAACATTTCCTTCATTACGCAGTATTTGTTGTCACTGCTTAATCTGCGTTTAACATTTTCATAATTTGCTTTGTGGTATTCAAAGATTTCCTCGAGTTCACAGTTGTTGGGTCTTTGAGTTTCATGAACAAATAGAGAGAATTCGATTGCTGTGTGAAATGCTTCATTTTTCCATAAGGGATTCAATGATTCATTCACACAGAAATCTTCGTGAACATTGGTCAACAGAAAGTCCAAGTAACAGTTCTGTTGATTTTTGACACTATTAATTTGAATTAGACCTAAATTTGCAGTTTTGACGAAAACAAACTGCAGTGATTCATTGTCCCCAACGACTGGAAGTAAAATGCTTTCATTTTCAGAGTCCTGAATAAAGTCAACTTGTCTTTGGTTAAAGGCACCATAGATGTGAACTTTTGCCTCAGGAGATAATTGTGATACAATTTGTTCAGCGTTTTGAAAAAAAGATTCATAAGCAGTTTTATTTGCATGATTTGGTGGAAAATACACGGAGGCAAACACGTGTGTTTCACCAACAATGCATGATTTTACCCAAACATGCTCTAATTCTTTGAATTCAGTTGTAGAAATGATTTCTGAATTGATGTGTAGATTTTGAACTATTTCACGGATCGCTGAAACGTTTCACTTATATAACAGTTGAAACTCTCCACCTTATTTTGTGGTACAACATGTTTACATTCTTGTTACATGCAGTAAAATGGCGTCGAATCAAGTGGAAGTGCGTTAACACATTTTGTACGAACGGTAGCAAAATCCGAATTTATCGATACGCGATCTTGACAAGAAACTTAAACTACCGAAAAGTACCATGTTTTGTGTTTGCAAAGCGTTTCCAGCCGAAATGACCTACCGACCAACTTCGAGTGTCTCCGATTTAATTGAAAATTTGTACACACGTTTTACCCACGAAAGTAAGTTTTTTCCACTGATGCAAAAAATTTTTGGACTCAAGAGTCAGTTTTAAAAAGGGCGTAAGCATTTTGAATAGCACTTCAATTAATAATTTGTAGCTCGAAAACCTTTGGTTGTACAAAAAAAACTGTCTAAGAACAAGTTGTGGCCCTATGTGTGAAGGTTGTGAAAAAAATATACACTGAAAAAAAAAATTTTTTTCGGAAAAAAAATCGAAAAAATTAACATTAAAATTTAAATATCTCAAAAAACGATTTTTTTTTTTTTTTTTTTTTTTTGACTGTAAAAATTTGAAGTTATTATGCAAATTTAAGCGAAGACTTAAGGACGAAGAAATGTCAGGGAAAAAAGTTTCTAGAACATCAACTTTTGGTGTATTTCTCAAAATTTTAATATTTGCGAAAATAAACGTATTTTGATGATATAATCTGATTTTTGAAGTATTTTAAAAAATTTCAGCTCCTGATAATGATCTTCGTAAGAGCATCCGTTCTCGAGATATTTCCGATTTAATTTTATCATATTCGAATAATATTCGAAAATACGACCTTTTCATAAATTATTCACGTTTCTCCAGTAACCACAAAACGTTTTTCGAAATTTTTGTTAAGTTTCCTACAACTCTCTCTTTGACAGCAAGACGATTGGATGAACGGTTCAAAAGATATGGGGTAAAATGGTTCAAACAGTATTTTTAAAATTTTCGTTTAACATATGCCTATTTTGCTTCTTATTGTATACTTTATACATTGTGTGTAAAAACTTGAAGCTCTAACGTCAGTTTTGGAGAAAACTTCAGGGTGGAGAGATCTGAAGTGAAAAAAGTGTCTCTAAGGTCAACTTTTAAAGCATTTTTAAAATCTCAACTATTTGCCAAAATAAACGTGTTTCGATGTTGCAGTATATTTCCAGCAGAAAATACGGCCTTTTCATAAATTATTCGCGGTTCTCCAGCATCACAAAAATACCTTTTTCGAAATATGCGTTTAGTTTCCCACAACTCACTCTTAGCCAGCAAGACGAATTCTATCAACAGCATAAGAAATACGGGAAAATGATTGAAAAACTTATGTATTTTATATATATATATA
>JAHHFK020005508.1:0-48409 GCA_024533555.2 Aedes koreicus | reverse complement strand
TTTCTTTCGCCCTCCTTGTTGTTCTTTTCTTCCCTTATTCTTTTTTTTTCTATTCCTATTTTTTTGAGTCAAAATATACTATATATTCACTGTATAACTTATAACCGGGAAAGGGAAGGACCATCAGGGCACACACGTAAAACGATTTGTATAGGGTGATGGGACTGCCTCCTATTGCAACATATCGCGGAACGAGGACGGGCTCTTCGACACCATCTATGGGGTTTATTCTGTCAATCTAGGGCTCGATTTTTGTGCTACGGCAAACGTACTTTTGCATGTAAAAAGTAATAAACGATCCTTAAAAAATTGAAAATCGTGTCAAAACGCATTCTTGACCCATAAGACTCTGGTTAAAATCCATAAAAAAATTGAAATGATCCATAAGCAGCAGCAGCAGGAGTGTGTTGTTTTTCTCGCTGACCTGCAAGTCATCGTCATGCCCCTCTTGCTTACTTGTAACCGATAGCTTTTGGCTCGGAGAAATAAGACATTAAAGCGTTTCTTGTTATGTTTTTCTGCACTTTATAAACACAACTTAGAGCAGACACGGAGGGCGATGAAAAATGTTGCTTAATTTTGATGCTATTTATTTTATTGCGTTTCAAATGAACTTGTTCGATGGGCCTCGGCTGAGCTAGTCAGAAGATAGTGCAACAACGTCCACACAATTCCATTGGATATTGGATGGCTTTGGCGGTGCCCAAAGGGGACCCAATTTTTCAGCGACTCGACTTTAATGGGGTTTTGATTTTGGCATTGATTGGCCCGGTTCGCTGCAATCGAGCGCCAATCAAACTGTGCAGCAATTATGACGGTCTGGCAAAACAAATGCACTTTTTGGTCGCTTCGGGGCAGCCGTCGAAGTTTATATATGGACTGTGAGATTTTGGTTTTCAATCGCGCATGGCAGCTTTCGGTCAGCATGTTTGCTCCTTAGAGTGTTGTTACTGAATTGTATTGGTTAGGGACCAAGCACTTATAACGTTAGGATTTATGTGGGAAGCGGGTTTGGTCTGATATTTTCTTACATAGAAAATCTTACAAATATGAAATCTGGATATTACATAATCAGTGTATGGCTCGGATACGTAGAGTGTCTAACTGTTCTTACAGTGTGCTGAAGGTACGGTTGATACAATTAAACCAAGAACGAAGAGAATTGAAATTTCTACAAATTCCTGAAAAAAGATGCAAGGTGGTCACTTGAATATGTCATCAGGATTTGAGTTTTTCCAAACACTTAAGATTAGAGAATTGAGATCCCTTCAAAAATATTATGCACTTCAAATACATACTTTGCTTATTTTTAACGAATGACGTATTACCAATTTTAACGTGTTTGAAGATCGTGCCTTTTGTATTCGCTCCTCCGTTACTGATCAAAACAAGTGTAATTGCACAGATAACCACTTTGGTAGACCTTGGGGTTAGTTTCCATCTTCAATGTACAAATTTACAAAATCATTCTATTTATATATTAGTATCGATGCCGGCCACGTACTCACGGCTAGGAAAAGGATGATTAATTTGACAGTTGTGGTTGTCAACGTGAAAAATAAAAGTGAATATCGCATCAAAGTAGACGCATAAAAACCGTGTCAAAGGTATGGTGTAATTTTCAATCCTATCTGAACGGTGAATGTACACAAAAGCGATGGAATAATGAACATCGATGTAGGGATTGTATGCGTATTATGGCCCCTGTGCGTATAATGGACCCCCTAGCATATTTTTGTAATTATTTCGTTGTTATCATATTTAACCCAAGCATTGTCAGTTAAAATACAAAGTATCAACACTATAACAAATGTTAGAATATGATTCTTCACAATTCTTCACATAAAACTTCATTATTAAATATTTTTACCTGAGAACTGCATGGTACAGTGATTTGTAAATATTTTCGTTACAGGAGAGAAAAAAAGCCTTTGATCATGTAAATAAACTGTACATTATAAAAATATATTTTTAACACGCTAAACCCAATATATATAATAAATTTTTATACACCGCTATAAAAAAAAACAAAAAAAAAAAAACTTTCTCAAATTTTTAGGGACCCTATAATAAATAATTGAAAGAGCGTTGTTGCCTATTTGGCACACCCCCCATTTCTCTTTTCAGCTTTGGGTCCCCCCTTCACTGTAACAGAAGATCACAAATATTAAAAAACTCGACTAAAAAACCAAAAGATAGAGTTTACCATAATATTGTGTAAATGACTAGTTATTTTCATCAAATGTTGGAGTGTTGCACAAAAAGTAAATAAAATTCTCGTGGAATACATCAAAATTGTTCAAAGCTTCTACTAAGGGGTCCATTACTAGCATATAAACCCTAATACAATAATAATATTCACGTTTTCATGTTTTTTTTTTTTATAATAATCTATTTTTGTGTGTTGTGCCGTGGTGTGTTTAATTTTTGTTTTTATTTTTTTTTTTTTGTATACACTGCCCCGCGAAGCATTGTCTGTGGTAGTATGCGGTGCGCAAAGTAAGACGTGAAAAATTTTGCCTTGACATTTCGTCTCGTTCTATTTTAAGTTTTTTATTAGATTTTACATGTGTATAGTGAATTTGTTATCTTAACCCTCACTGTTTGTGAAAACCTGCAAGAAACAGAAGTCCGATGACTCCATTTCTTCTTGTTTTGAGCCAAACCAGAAAAAGCATCGCGGTCAGAGCAGCGGTTGTAGTAGTGTGATGAAATCGTTACCGGTGCAGTTTTCAGCTGGTGGTGATGGGTGTTGTTCGTTGCTGGTTGCCGGACTTTTTGGATCGGATACGGGATCAAACGAAATTATGCTAAGTATTTCTTATATTTCTGACACCAGGATAGTTTTGAGCCCTCGTAGCGAATGTTGTGCAGTGGATCGCACATACATTTTTGAAGGCTTCAAATGTTGAGTTGACAACCGGGAAGCAGGGTGCGACCTACCTCCGGTCCTCGCAAGTTCATACAAGTTCCACGCCTCCGTGATTCATGTGATCACAGGAAACTGCCGGCTCAACCATGGAGACGCTGGTTGGCGTAGCCAGGGCAATGTTGTCAATTTGACAGTAGCTAGGTGAGGGAGTGCGACTGAAGATCGTGTGCCTTTTAGTCATGTTGTTTATTTCCCGTTTTCGTTTGGTTGATGGTTTCAGCACGCTTTGGAGTCATCTTTGCATTCCGAAGATATTTAGCTTGGGAGCATGTATATCAATTTGTTTTTAAGCATATCAGCATGAACATGTGGATTTCACTTCTGAATTTCAGCTACTATTTTCATAAAAAACTGTGATTGTAGGGAAGCGGTACCTATCTTGAGCTCAATAAGCAGACCTCCAGTGGAAATCGGTGAATATGCACGAATACCGAACACTAAGTACACAAGTTAGTCACAATTTATTCGTCCACTTACCGTTAATCGTTTAGCAACGCACAAAACATTCGATTCTGATAATTTTCTTCCAATTTAATACGGAAAAGTTGCCACTGCTATGTACTTATTTTAATAATATCACGAAAAACATTAATCCCATCTGTGTACATATGTTAATCGTACTGATTTTAATCATGAAAAAATATAAACAAGTTAACGCTCTCCACTACTACACCCAAAATTAAATTTCTCGCATGAAGTAGATCATTTGACAGCACTTTAATTGTGTTGGATAACCTGCATATAACCAAGACAAAATGAACGGGTTTGTTTGTTATTCTTCCATGAGAATATTGACAACAAGACTCACCATAACGTTGGGCATAGAATGCTCTATGAATTGAACTAGTGTGCGTGTTGATGTGTATGCTATACAGTATGTGAGCAGTGCCGCCAAATTCAACAGAGATGGAATAATATTATTAAATGTGGGATTTTATTTCTCGGTAAATATTGAAAAAATCTACAATTAGAAGCATGTTATTATTAATTTAATCTATGGAAAAATAAAATAGTTTAACTTTGGGCGATTTGTAGCACTCCCACAAAACAGGTGATATTGATGTACTGCCAAACCCATTTCATTCGAATAAGAGTCATAATAAAATAGTTTGGCAACATCAAGCGATTACGTCGATTGTAAACACGGTTCAGAATAGGTGCAAGCGTATTTAAATTATTGTGAAAATTAATCCCATAGTTTTCTCGTATTTTATCACGAATTCGTAGATTCTCGTATGGCTAGTGTAATAAGTGAAGTGTGATTTTTATGGTTTGTGCAATTACGCATCGAAAAGGTGTGATGATAAAGTGCAATTAAAGAGAAAACTTGGAGTCTGGCTCGGGTATATTCCCTAGTACGGTTAGATCAATACGACAAATTTGTAGTGCAAAGGTAAGAAATTGTGGTGAAAATCTGACTGCTCATTATTTTTACGAAATTTAAGTCTCCGAAACGTTTTTGTAGCTTTTAATTATATTCAAGACCTAATTTTATTTGCCAGGATTATATATTTTTGGTTACTGCGTTCGTTTATTGGAGAAGTTAAACATCTTTTTCGTTTGAAGTTGGATGACTGCAGAATGTGATGAATATATGTACTATGGTGAACATAGGTTCCGCTTCCCTATTTGAATAAATTTGTTTTGTGATATTTTGGTTGCATGGGCCAATTGTTTCAGGAATTATAAGGTCGGGCTCATCGATCACTTATACTGTTGTGCTTGGAGTATGACTGGAGGAGTGTAGGGAGGTTTTTTTTTAAAGATGCCAGAAAAGAACATCACGCGTCTTTTGATTGAGGTTTTGTTTGTTTTCAAATACCTAATTTTTCTGTTCAGTAACAGACCAGTGGATGTCTTGCAAAATGGGAGTCGACAACTGGGACGAACCGTGCGTCCCCGCAACATATCTTTGGTCCTCACAGGTTCCTACTTCATGCTTCCACGAGTCAGGAAATGACAAGGACCGCCAGCTAAGGGTTGCGTACTTGGCTGGTAGTGCGCCTGGGTACTGTTATCCTTCTGACTTCAGCTAGATTGAGGAGTAAAACCAGAAATCTTTTTGGAGATATATTAATCAGCAGCGCAGGGAGTCTGGACTACCATCGTCCATGGTCTTGAACGGTGAAACTGCTTCCATTCCTCAGGATATTTGCCGCATGTTTTCGATCAAGTTTGCCTGCATTTTCACTAACGAAAATGCTACTGTCGATCAGATAACTGCGGCTACGAACAACATTCCTTTGCACGGTCACTCATTTGGTGCAATTGATATCAGTATTGAGATGATCTCCATCGTCGCATCGCAGCTCAAATCATCCTTCAATCCTGGCTCAGATGGAGTTCCGTCAGTATTTCTAAAGAAACACATTTCCATTCTGCCTGCCCCCTTGCATCGTCTGTTCCGGATTTCCACATCAAATGGCATCGATCGACGTCGATCCCAACGATTCACCTAAACCTCCAAAAACGAGACGGCAGGACGGTTGTCCCCGTTTCCTCTTTTTTACGATTCGAAAATATTCGTTGATTAACTTAATCATCAAATGGATAATTTAATTGCCGTTTATTTTGAAATCTTCTTTTACCCGCAGTGCTACACAGTGAGCCTTGCCGTTTTGATATTTTTGTCATATTACAGATGTGCCAGAAATGTTAACGTTGCTAAGAAAAATGCTGGTTAAGGTTTTTTTTTAGGATGCTTTTAATTACTGGATGTGTAAGCGTTAGAAAAAAGATAAGAATAGAATAAATAATAAACGTCAAACTGCAGCGATCATGTAAACTTACGCTATGGTCAAAAAGTACCAGAAGTTTGTAAATAAAATAAAATCAATGTCCTTTTTAAAACTGACACCCATTAGTATTGTCGTACATGTCGCATTCTTTTTTATAGGCTTAATGGACTCCATTTTCTTTTCCCGAAATGGCGTTTTGAGTTTGGAAAAAAGTCGCAAGGGGCCATACAGGCGAATATGGAGACTGCTCTAACCGGTTGGATCCTTTTGGGCGTAGGAAATCCTGTTTTCAACAAACTTCTTTCGATGGTCTTTTTGTACGAATTTCAGCTCCCCCCCCCCACCCCCCCCCAGCCCCATTTTTCCCTTTTTTTAAATTTACCTTTTTCCCCTTAGGCCCCAACCAGGCAATTCCCCCCCTTCCCCGCCCCTTTTAACCCTTCCCCATCCAAAGTTCGTTCCCCAAAAAACCTTTGGGTACCATGGTGGAACAACAAGCTTCAGAAACTTCGTAAGAAAACCCGGAAGTTTTTTAACTGGGCTAAACGAACACAACAGTGGGAACAATACAGAGAATCCCTCACTAGTTATAATAAGGAAATACGGAGATCTAAAAGGATACACTGGAGGCATACATGTGAAAACATTGAAAGTACTCCAGCACCTGCCAGATTGCAGAAAATCCTCTCTAAAGATCACTCCAATGGGCTGGGCACTCTTAAAAACGAGGATGGTTCTTTTACTTCATCAGCAAGTGAAACTTTGGAATTGATGATGAAAACACACTTTCCATGTTCTATCATTAGTTCAAGTGAAGACCAAAGTATACTTGCACCAAAAGTTGGCCTTGATGAAACCAGGACGCATGTTCATTTAACAATGAATGGAACGACTGGAGTAGATAGAGCCAGGGTTGATGCTTGTTCTTTGGCCGATACAATTTTTACCGAAAGAAAAGTCGAATGGGCGATTGACTCTTTTGAACCCTTCAAATCACCTGGTAGGAATGGAATCTATCCTGTACTACTGCAGAAGGGAAAGTCAACTCTATTTCCCATTCTAACAAAACTATTTCGGACAAGTTTAACATTAAGCTACTTTCCGACAGCGTGGCGACAAGTGCGTGTGACGTTTATTCCTAAGGCTAATAAAAAGGAAAAAAGTTCACCTAAATCCTATAGGCCCATAAGCTTATCGTCAATTATACTTAAAACAATGGAAAAAATTATTGATGAATACATAAAGTCAACATATTTACTTAAAACTCCTCTGAGTAAACATCAATTTGCTTATCAGGAAGGTAAATCATCGGTAACAGCGTTGCATGCGGTTGTTACTAAACTAGAAAAATCATTTCAAGCTAAGGAAATCTCACTAGCTGCGTTCCTAGACATTGAAGGAGCATTTGATAATTCATCTCATAGTTCAATGGTTAAAGCAATGATGAAACTTGGTTTCGACAAATGTATTGTCGATTGGATTAACGAGATGTTATCAAATAGACAAATATCAGCAAACCTCGGAAGCTCATCCATCAGTATTAGAGCTGTAAAAGGGTGTCCACAAGGAGGCGTATTATCACCTTTATTGTGGTCTATAATAGTTGATGATCTCCTTAAAAATCTGAAAACCCTAGGGTTTGAAGTAGTTGGCTTCGCAGATGATATAGTCTTAATAGTACGCGGTAAATACGACTGTATCATTGCAAACAGAATGCAAAGTGCTTTAAATTATGTCTCTTCGTGGTGTGATAAGGAAGGCTTGAACATAAACCCTTCCAAAACTACTATTGTGCCATTTACAAAGAAGAGAAAATACTGTATTGAGAACTTAAGGTTGAAAGGCACACATTTGGTACTTTCAAATACAGTCAAATACCTTGGAGTATTTCTTGACAGCAAACTAAATTGGAACTTTCATTTAGAGCAGACAATCAACAGATCGACAAATGCTCTATGGATAGCCAAAAGAACATTTGGTAAGCAATGGGGACTAAGGCCAAAAATGATCCATTGGATTTATTCGGTAATTGTGAGACCCAAGATTACCTATGCTTCATTGGTCTGGTGGCCAAAAACAAAAGAAACTGTTGCACAAAGAAGGTTAGAAAAGCTTCAAAGACTAGCAACTTGTTCAATTAGCGGTGCAATGAGAAGTACACCAACGAAGGCACTGGATGCACTACTTTTTGTGTTGCCATTGCATCAATTCATACAGTTAGAAGCTGAAAAGAGCGCTCTAAGGATCAGAAGGTTTGCGAACCTTTTAGAAGGTGATCTAATAGGACATCTTAGCATTCTAAAAATTGTAAAATTTAATCCTTTAGTTATGAACAACGAAGATTGGATGAAAAAAAAAATACAACTTTGATTGTTCATATCAAGTTATTGATCCTGGGCGTGATTCGTGGGCAAGAGGTGGCCAAGGATCGATTGTTTTCTATACAGACGGTTCGAAAATGAACAATCAAGTGGGAGCTGGGGTAACTGGCTCAAGGATTAACCTTTCAATCCCAATGGGAAAGTGGCCAACTGTATTCCAAGCTGAAATTCAAGCAATTTTGGAATGTTCTGCTATATGCTTACGCAGAAACTATAGATATTCAAATGTATGCATTTTTTCGGATAGTCAAGCAGCTCTGAATGCTTTAAAGTCAGCAATATGCACGTCCAAACATGTTTGGGAATGTGTTCAATCACTTCGGAAATTGTCTTTTCGTAATCAAGTCAATTTATACTGGGTTCCTGGTCATTCTGGAATTGATGGAAACGAGAAAGCCGATCAACTAGCTAGACTCGGATCGTCTCATCAGTTTGTAGGACCTGAACCCTTTTGTGGTGTATCTGCTTCTTCTCTTAGAATGGAGATGAAAGCCTGGGAATGCTTGAAAGTGGAGACAAACTGGAACAAAACTTTCAAAGCTAGGCAATCAAAGCGGTTCATTACTCCAAACATTTCAACGACTCGCAAGTTACTAGATCTTACCAAAAAAGATCTAACAATATATACAGGCCTTATAACCGGTCACTGTCCGAGCCGTTATCACTTGAAGCTGATAGGAAAACTTCAAGATGATTCATGTCGATTCTGTAACATGGATAGAGAAGACTCGGAACACTTGTTATGCCACTGCCCGGCAATTTTCAATAATAGGCTGAAGTTCTTTAACAAAGGGCTACTAGAACCCCTTGAGATTTGGAGAACAAATCCCAGTACGGTAGTACACTTTATTCGGAGCGTTATACCGTCCTGGGACAATGCTTTAGGTCAGACTTTGACGATCACTTCTATCAATAGTGATGCGTCATGCTGAAAATAACTAAAGCAACAACAAAAAGGGGATATGTCACAATAGATCTAAAAATTGATCGCAGTGACGAAAATACCCGACACGGAATAGAAAAAGGGCTTTCAATGAGAGGGCAGAGGAATCGACAGGCAGTGATCTGAAAGTGGGGGCAGCATCAATCCGAGCAGCGTCATTAGATGAAGGATACTTGCCATGGATGGGATATTTAAGTGCCTTTTAGCCTCTGCTGGTTCAACTCTTATATTGATCTATTAAACTATGCCAAACATGGAAGTTTCTATTTGAATTTACAAACTTCTCCAATTAGACACGAAATGGGAGCAAGAGTCAACATTCATGACACTTTGTTGATAATTGAACGCAGCAGCCATCATCACACATGCTATTTCCAGTGGCAAAACATTGATAGCTGTGAGAAGTTTTGTTCCACTACATTTAATAAGAAAGTCAAATCACCACTCTATGTGCAAGATCATACAAACGTTCACTGCATGTGATAGTTCCATTTCAAACTCTAAACTTGAACAGCAACTAAAACATTGAAAACTTAAGTGGCTGTTGCTGTGTTCACAGAGTGATAATTCTAAGAAAGAAAATCGTTGCATAAGAAAACCAAACTATCAAATTAATGGTGTTGCTTCGCAGCCATGTGGTTAGTACGAAGTGAGCGTTCGATTAACACTCCAGCCGGTGGAACTTTTTGCAACTCGAAAATTTTGCTACTTGTGTCTAGTGTCAGTCTATGTGACTGATGGATGAAAATTAATGAAAATGTTTTAGAATATATCAAAAACTCATTAAAAATCCACGTACTATATGTCTTACCCTCAATTCAAGAACACCATTCTAATCCTGACATGATTCCACAATTTAGGAACCGTCCTCCGTCCGCAATGATAACTTCATTACATTCGTTCACGGATTGCATATTGAACCATGGAGATGAAATTTGAATTTCAATTGAGTTGCCTTATCATATCTAGGATGATGTACAAATTCCTCATTCTAACCACCATATCTCTGGCTACCACCCCCCACTGGAACAGGATGAAACTCCAATGATCCCATAAATATTCAAAACACAACCACTGCACTCGGCATGCCTAACGTCGGTTGGGCCATGCTCCTGCGGGAAAACAATGGAATTTGCAAACCGGTTCGGTCAAAGTTTTACTTCATATTTATATTTTCCCCTCCCAAGCTGTCAACGTCGTTCATCCAAGTAGGCGATAGAAAATATAGATGATTCATGGCAAGAGAAAGAGACAAAATATTCCCCACCAAACTAGTTTTGACCAAAGTTTGGCTCTCACATTTCACTTGAGGCGGATAGTGAAGAAAGTTGAAGAATCAGCCTAGAGAAGAGCAGCAAAAAAAAAAAAAATGGATGTACAATTTTGCGAAGAAACTGGGACAGTTGATCGTCTGGGGGCTTGAACACATCACCATGGATATTATTAAACTTTTTTGCGCACCCTCTTATGGCCATCGACACTCCATCTTCTGCAGCACCATCGACAGTGTTGAAAATTGAAGATGAGAGTTGTTGGATGGGTTTTTGGGATATCAGGAATCAAGTTTTGCTGCAAAAGCAGTTGGGCACTTTGCGAAGAAAGGAAATAATCAAAGTTGCAACTGAGGAGATTGGGTTGGAAGAAATTTTCATGAGCTTTTACATGTGCCGCCCATGTTACGAAGAAAAAGTTCTTTTGATCTACTTTCCTCCAGTTCTATAGAAGTGCTTTAGGCGCTTTGTGGTGCAATAACTGCCTGTAAAAAAGAAACTGATACTGAGAAATATATTTAATTTTGTTCCTTGAGCACACGTATAGAACTGTAAATAAAGCAATCGAAATTATTACTTTTTCCGGAAACGCTCTGGAGTTGTTTACGGCCGCCAGTCATTTCCACACGCCACTGCCGATGAAAATAACTCCGATAGGATTTTTAACGTAGGATTACGTTTAACTTTTCTATATCAGGTGTCATTTCAAAAATTTGAAAAATCAGAGCGTTACGCTTAAATGAAAGGTTTTTGAACACTAGTAACTTTCGTTCGACTTCACATAATTACTTCATTCATACACCATTTTATTAGAAAATATTACAAATTTTTTGCATCAAAATTTGAATAACGTGCGGCACAATCGTCACGAAATCGCACATGCTCCTAGGTTTAGTGAACGACATCGATATCACCGTCGAGCCGGGGAAGAGGCATTCGTGCATTTGAAAAGGGAGACAGCGAGAATTTGTCTCACATTTAATACCAGCAAGACGATGTACATGATTGCCGATAGACAACGTGGGGCCAATAGTGATGTGGTGTAGGGGGGTGACAAATTTGAAGTAGTGGAAAAACATTGTTCAACATTGCGCTAGAAGGTGTTATGGAACGTGCGGACTTTAACATGCGGGGTACGATTTTCAATAGATCCGGCCAGTTCATCTGCTTCGCTGACGACGTGGACATTGTCGGCAGAACGTTTCAGGTGGTAGCTGATCAGTACACTAAGCTGAAACGCAAAGCGGAAAAGGTGGGATTGAAGGTGAATGCGTTGAAGACTAAGTATCTGTTGGTTGGAGGAACCGAGCGTGTTAGAGCTCGCAAAGGCAGAACTATGACAATCGACGGAGATGATTTCGAGGTGGTGGATGAGTTTGTGTACCTCGGATCATTGGTTATGTCCGATAACAACTGCAGCAGAGAAATTCGAAGACACATTATCACCGGAAGTCGTGCCTACTATGGACTCCACAAGAGGTCTTGGGGTCTGGTAAACTTCACCCCCGTACAAAGTGTACCATGTAGAAAACGCTGATAAGACCGGTAGTTCTCTACGGGCATGAGACGTGGACATTGCTCTAAGAGGACCTGCAAGCACTTGGAGTTTTCGAACGACGCGTGCTTAGAACCATTTTTGGCGGTATATGTGAAAATGGCGTATGGAGGAGAAGGATGAATCACGAGCTGGCGCAGCTCTATGACGAACACAGTATCCAGAAAGTCGCTAAAGCTGGAAGGGTACAATGGGCGAGACATGTTGTAAGAATGTCGGACAACAACCCCACCAAAATGGTGTTTGCCTCGAATCCGACCGGTTCAAGACGCAGAGGAGCGCAGTGAGCTTTCGCATGTGTCGTAATATTCAAAAAACTAAAAAATATATGCGGGTCCAGGCGGGGTCTCAAATTAGTTGTATTTTGAAGAGTATCTTATGAACAGGTAATCCTGAAATTCTCAGCGTTGGGTACCAAAGGGTACCTAGTAAATCCTTAGTTTGAAATGGTATGAAATAGTAATACTATGTGACGTAATGCTCAACAAACTGAAAGAAAGCTGGGTGGGTCCTGGCGTGGTCACAAACCGATTGTATTTATAAGATTATCTAATGAACTAGTACTTCTGAAATGAGGGGGTACCCAGAAAAATCATTGTTAGAAATAATACTAGTTATTAGTCAATTAATATTGCGGATGTGTCATAATATTCAACGAATTAGAAGTAGAGTGGCCCGTTGTGCTCTGCGAGGTAGTTTAACAAAAAACGAAAAAAGGTTTTAGTAGTAGGTAAAATTATAAATTGTATTTTTTAAAATTCCCCTTTTTTTAAAAAAAAAATTAGGGTTTTAACCGTGTGTCCCCACTATTGTTTTAAATTTTTTGCTTCCCCTTCCCTGTGGATAACTTTATAAAGGGAACATGCATAAAGAATGTGCACACCAAAAAGCAGTCGTCGGAAATGCCCTAATGCAGTCTTCTCCGTGTACGCTTTGCTAATCCGATCACTACTACATGAATATTAATGTATGTGTGCTATGATGAAGACGTCGTTTGGCTACAGTAACCTTTATTCAGTAAAATGGCGTCGAATCAAGAACGCGTGCGCGAAGCAATTTTGCACAAAAGAGTGGAAAATCCAGATATGTCGCACGGCGATATTGCCAAGTCATTAAAAATCGCAAAATCGACGGTTACTAAAGTGCTAAAAAACTTTCAGCAGCGCTTAACTTTAAAGAGAAAGGTCGGTTCCGGAGGTAACCATGATTCTCGTTTCGTCGCGGAGAGGAAGAAAGTGATTAAAGAATTTAAGAAGAAACCGAATATCTCCGTTCGTGATGTGGCGAAAAAAGTGAAAATGTCTCCATCGTTCGTCCAGAAAGTGAAGAAAAGTGCAGGCTTGAAATCATTCAAAGTAGGTGTTGCTCCAAATCGTAACGACAGCCAGAACAAGAGCGCAAAATCTCGATCGAGAAAATTATATGACACTATGCTGAAGGAATACGACTGCATAATATTGGACGACGAAACATATTGCAAAGCTGACTTTAAGCAGATACCGGGACTACAGTTTTATACCTCGTTGCAAAGAGGAAATGTTGCTGATCGTTTTAAGCAAAAAAAAATGTCGAAGTTCCCAAAAAAATACCTCGTATGGCAGGCAATATGTGGATGCGGTCTCAGAAGCGACATCTTCATCACGACTGGCACTCTAAATGGACAAATTTACGTAAAAGAGTGTCTGAATAAACGACTGTTGCCGTTCATACGGGAACACAACGGTTCGGTGCTGTTCTGGCCTGACCTGGCATCTTGCCACTATGGACAACTGGCTAAGGATTGGTACATTGCTAATGGTGTAAATATTGTCCCAAATTATTGCAATCCGCCAAATTCGCCAGAACTCCGTCCGATCGAAAAGTATTGGGCTCTGGTCAAGAGGAATCTTCGAAAAACGAATAGCGTAGCAATTGATGAGAAAAGCTTCAGGCGTAACTGGCAGAAAGCTGCAAAATTGGTGACGGATGACACTGTGCAAAAACTGATAGAAGGTGTCAAACGAAAGGTGCGGGCATTTGGATATAACAGGTCAAATTGACTTAACTGTATATGTTTTATATTTGTATTTTTATGAAGTCTTAAATAAATGATTTACTTTTGATTTTCTCATATTTTCCATTTAATACCACTAATTTTCCGTTGACTACTTTTTGGTGTGCACATTCTTTAAACTACGTAGCATTTCTGGGGGTGTGAGGAGGGTTTCAGAAGTACTATTCATTCAGAGTACAGATTCATGGAGCCGAAATAATAAAGCAAGCTGTACTACCAATTGGAAGTTTTTCCGAAGAGCCACAAGAATGCCGTAATAAAGATATTCGACGTTATCGTGAACATCGAGCTCGTTCAAGGTTGGACAAAATCAAATTTTCTGAAGAAAGACTAACAAACCAGTACGTTTTATTTTTTAACAGGATGACTACAAATACGGACATATTCAAACGACTACTTGAAACTTAGGATCCATTGATTTCATTAATGGAAAAACCTGTTGAAAAAACAAAAGGAAATTGAGCGAAATGGCCCGAAAATTGATTTTGAACGCAGATAATAAACTTTCGAGTGATGGTTCTGAAGATAAAAGTGATAGAAGTTTGCACGATTGAGACATTTGTCAACAGTAAATTAAAATGGATTCTTTAACGCCCGTTTGTCAAATGGATAACATTACACTTCTCAGAATATTTTTTTCTTCTACTAAGCTATGTTGTATAAAGAATAAACCAGGTACCCTTTGGTACCCAACGCCGAGAATTTCAGGATTACTAGTTCATAAGATAATTTTTTAAATACATTCTTTTTAAGACTCCGCCAGGATCCGCCCACCCTTTTTGAGGCGGTTGATTATGACGTCACACAGACACTTGAATCACCATATATCACAATGTGGTAACAAGAGAGCGTGTTCAGCAAAATCTGTATCAATAATTCCAACAATTTCTTAGAACATATTGTAATCGTAAAATTTGAACAAAATACTTATTATCTCAAAAAACCGGTTTGAAGGTATTGCTGAAATAAAACCAATTATATCTTTTTAAAGTTAGGCTCTGAAAACTTTGACGATCAATACTCGGCGGTAAACAAGAAGAAATAATCTGGCGGCGTCGTATGAGTCACAAGTTGTACCAATTATATAAAGAGATAGATATTGGCAAGCAGATAAAACATCGCAAGCTGCGTTGGGCTGATCACGTTGCATGGATGCCGGAAAAACAACAAGCGAAGATAACATTCAATAGACCAGGGAGATCTTCTTCTTTTAATTTCATTAAGTTTCGTTTCATATTTTATGCAGCAATATCCACACTTCTAAGCTGCAAAGTAATTTTGATTTGTTGAAAATGTCTGATTTCAACACTGAGGACCGTCTACTGTTTTGATTTTTGCTTCATGTTGCATTTTCGTGACTCTTTTCTTATTGGGATCTGCTATTCAAGGTTAATATAAACCACACTAGACAAACTGAAATGATTCCAGTGTTCAATAATAATTCTCCATCGCCTCAAACGATCGCTTCGAGTAGTGGGCCGACGCCAGATCCAGCCAGAACACCGCGTCTTCTCCCTTATGGGATTTTTTGATGAACGACGCAACTTCCGGCAGGCATTTCGTACTATAAATTTCCCCGTTCACGGCCAGTCTGGAGCGAAAGAAGAGCGGCTTTGACATACCCTTCTCGCTGATAGTCAGCCACAGCTGCACCTTCTTGGGGAACTTGGTGTGTGAAATGAACTTCACCTCGGAGCTCACTTCCTTCGTGGGGGAAGCAAAATACGAAGTGCCCTGCCAGTCGTTGCCATCCAGGGTGAGATAGGTCTCGTCGTCCATCACCACCGCCACGTCGCGATTCGCCGGGAAAATCGAGTTGACCATCTTATTCAGCCGCTGCCGCTGCGTCATTGCCTGCAGCTCCGAAACCAGTGGACGTGACTTCCGCTTCCTGACACGTATGTTCATGTTCGCCAGGTACTTTTTCACTGTTTGGCCGGTTGAACTGACCTCCTGGCCAAGCGCACGCAGCGATGTAGCCACTTTTCCCTTGGTCTTCCTCTTCAGCATCCTTTGGAGCTTCTTGTCGCTCAGGGTCGTCGGCCGTCCGGAACCGGGCTTTCTTTCGATGCTCTGATTGTTGTCTAATAGTGCCAAGATGTTGAAGATGCCACAATGTGCCGCACGATATCCATTTTCGACGCGGTGGGGTGCCGTTCTTTGAACGCGCACACTTCTGAACGGAGTTGCTTCACTGTTTTTGCCATCACGGTTAGAGTTCGACTGATAGAGATGTCAAATTTTGTCTGCTGACTCATAGGTTACTATGATTGATGCAGCATGGGTAGTTTTGTCAGTGCGGGTGAAGGTAAACCCATGAAAAATCGGCAATTTTTGTCCATTTTTTTTTAATGCAAACGTTATTTTCGAGAATTTATTGAAAGGCGTTCTTAATTTTTCGTATTAGAACAGAAGATTGATCCATAAATCTGAATGCGTTAAAAAATAAACTTTTTCAACACGATTTTCAGATCATTTTTCTTCTCGATATTTTGAACACAAATTTTTGGTCGATAACGATCGGTATTATTTCATTTTTTTTTGCAACGAGATTTACAATACTTGAAAGTTTTACAAAATGTTGTAATTCTGTAGAAAAAATGTGAAGTTGTAAATTGGCTCTACCCTTGCGCTTTTTCCCTTGCTGTTGTGTATGATTTTAAGGTACATAGCTATACAAATAATAGGGATAGATCCAACAAACATCGGTGTCGAATAACCACTTTTTCAAACAAATTTGGAGAAGTTATACAACTTTCTAGAAGAAAAAGCTGAACAACTTCTCCAAACTTGTTTGAACAAACAGGTATACAGCATTGACGTTTGTTAGATAATTTATTCCAAGCGAGATTTTTATGCTCTATTAAAACAAATTGTGCTACTTGGGAAACCAGCGGTCGTGTAATATCATGGTGGAGCCCAGAAGCAAAAGTGGCAATTCGACGACGACGACGAAAGTGCCTTCGATCGTTACGGAGTCTACCGATATCCAACCCAGACCACTCAGAAGCGTTAGCAAGATTCGAGTTGCATGGCTAAACTGCTCGAGCGGATTATAAATCGACGACTGGCCACGGAACTGGAGTTAAACGGACGGCTCGAGAAACGTCAACATTTCTATCGTGCAGGATACGGTACGAGCTGGACATCAGGCTGAACACTTTTTGATAGCCTCGTTGGATCTGTCGAAGGCGTCTTGAACTACATCGAAAACTACAAGATGCCGTCAAAACTGTCGATAAATGGGTGAAAAGTGTAGGATTCAGCATATCAGCTACAAAGTCACACACACCTTCTTCTGTAGTCCGAACGCACGTCAGAATCCAACAAGTGACATCGTTATTATTCAAGTACCCGTCCCGAAGACCAGCCGACTACTTATCCTGGGTGTACCCAAGTAACAATTTTAGTTTTATTCCAGCCGTATGTCATTCCCCCCGGCTTTGATGATAAAACTTCATTCAAAACTGTTTTCTCTACCAACACCTTCTCTATGCTTCTCTATGCCGAAATTGGTACAAAATTGCCCACTCTAGACGGTTATGAAAACAAGTTGATAAAACCTTTATAAGACCATAAAGATTTTGAAAATGTTATTTTCATGTTATGACCTTTTGAGATCGTTTATAAAACCTATTGGCTGAAATGAAAACCAGAATGCGGCCAAAAGGCCACAGCTGTCAAAATTCACTGTAAAATCGAGGTTGTTTTTTGTTGTTCTATATTGTTCGATTCTTTGATCTTCTGATTCATTTAGCAGTAAAAAAAAGTCTAGTGTTGTGGGAAATTATGTTTGATAGCAAAATATCCAAAACAAATTGTGTTTTCTGCAGCGTATTATGCTCCAAATTATATGCGCATTTATTTTTATGGTGAATATTGGCACGATAAGAGCCGAAAATTAATGCGCATCGGAAATTATGCGAGTTTACAACAAAAAGCACAAAATTAAAACAAACATATTCGATAAATTAATCATAAATTTCATGAAACTTTATGGAATTGGATAAGGCTATCTAAAAGAAGGCCGAAATAAGTCTCCGATCTAAAGTTTATTTGCATACCATTGAAAATTTTATGCATTTATTTTTCCACATTTCAATTATTTCTTATATTTCAATATGGCGATTGGAAAAAAATCACAGTTTTGCCATAAAGCCAATTTTTCTTCGCAATGATTTGATATCTAACGACAGTTCCAGAAAGTAAAAGCACACCTTATTTTAACGGTCACTTTGAATATAATGAAATATTTCAACATGTTTTGGCTGCGTCCTTCTGTTTGCACATTTCTGAATGACATAGCATCAAAAAAGTGCTCAGTTTTGTGTTACCTATCAAAATGCGCGGTCTTACTCCGGAACAACGAAAAAGTATCGTGCACAAATGGTGCACTGTGAGCGGACTCTCCTTGAGAAAATTGGCCAAGGAAGAGGGTGTAAGCGTCGGAGCGGTACGATCTGCGATTCGAAAATATAGAGAACAGTGTACGTTTGAAGATGCGCCGAAGAGTGGTCGGAAATACGGTCCTATTAGTCCGGATATCGATAAAAAGGTCAGGGATGCCTACAAGCGAAAACCAGCGACTTCCGTTCGGGATGTTGCGAAAAAACTGGGGACCTCGTCGAGTAACGTCATGCGTGCCAAAGAAAGACTTGGGCTAAAAACATACCGGAAGCAGAAAAAACCCAAAAGGAACCCAAAACAGGCCGCGTCCGTGAAACCACGGGCCCGCAAACTCTACGATTCGTTATTGTGTAGAAATTCTGGGTGTATAATAATGGACGATGAAACGTATGTGAAACTAGATTACAAAACGCTTCCCGGACCACAATTCTATACTGTAAGCGAAGACAAAGACATCCCCGAAACGGAGAAGGCAATTTTTACCGAAAAATTCCGTAAGAAGGTTATGGTTTGGCAGGCAATATGCGAGTGTGGTAAAACATCTAGTCCGTACATCACAACGGAGACGATGAAAACTCCGAAATACGTTAAGGAATGTCTCCAGAAACGATTATTGCCGATGATCAGGCAGCACGCAGGTCAAGTAGTGTTTTGGCCTGATTTGGCGTCATGTCATTACGCAAAGAACACATTAGAATGGTACAAAAGTCAAAATGTATGTTTCGTGCCGAAAGACATGAATCCGCCGAACTGCCCGGAGGCACGGCCAATCGAGACTTTTTAGACTTTTACCAAAGCAAAGCTTCGAAAATTCATAAAACCGGCGGACGACATCCAAAAATTTAAAAAAGATTGGCCCAAAAGTGGTCAAAACTGTGGGAAGTACCACTGTGCAGAAGCTAATGGGTCATGTTCGAGGAAAAGTTAGGAGTCTTGGCTATGATTAAATATTTTGATTAAACGGGAGTAAAATATCATATAAAACACAAATACAAATATGATTTACCAAATAAAATTATTAAAACGTGTGCTTATACTTTCTGGAACAGTCTGTCTATATATATATATATATATATATATATATATATATATATATATATATATATATATATATATATATATATATATATATATATAATAAATGGATTTCTGTCTGTTTGTCTGTCTGAACCTCAAGGGCTCGAAAACTACCGAACCGATCAGCGTGAAATTTTGAATGGAGAAGTTTTTGGGGCCGGAAAAGGCTCTTATGATGGTTTGAGACCCCTCCCTTATCTGGAAAGGTGGGCTCCCATACAAATGAAGCACACATTTCTGCATACCTCGAGAACTGATCAAGCAAAGGAACCGAAATTTAGCATGCGTAAGTTTTTGGAGGCAAAAAATAATTCTATGGTAGTTTGAGACTCCTCCCCTCTCTAGAAAGGGAGGCTCTCATACAAATGAAACAGAAGTTTCTGCATATCTCAAGAACTAATCAAGCAAATGGGACCAAATTTGGCATGTGGGGTTTCCTGGTGGCGAGAAATGTTTCTATGGTGGTTTGAGACCCGTCCCCTCTCCAAGAAGTGGTGTTGTCATACAAATGAAACTGAAATTTCTTCATAACTCTAGATCTAATAAAGCAAATGGAACCAAATTTGGCATGCGGGGATTTTAAAGGGAATAAATGTTTCTACGGTAGTTCGAAACTTCTCCTCTCTCTCTGGTAGGGGAGGCGGGGCTCCCATACCAATGAAACACAAGTTTCTGCATAACTCGAGAACTAATCAAGTAAATGGAACCACATAAGGCAGGTGGAGGTTTTTGAAGGCAAGAAATGTTTCTATTGTGGTTTGAGATACCTCCGCTCACTGAAAGAGGAGTCTCTCATACAAATGAAACGCGAATTTGTGCATAACTCGAGAACAAATCAAGCAAATGAAACTAAATTTGGGATGTGGAGGTTTTTAAAGGAAATACATGATTTATGGAGAGTGTGAGCTGTTTAGTGGAATACCTGTAACTAGAAAATAAGAAGAATGATTAGTAATTTTCATTTAATTCCAACTACCTTTATTGCTTATCTTGACAGATACGAGTATTTCGTCTACAATGTGCAGACTTCTTCAGTGTCGTGTACTAATACTCGACTGTCGAGTATTAGGACACGACACTGAAGAAGTCTGCACATTGTAGACGAAATACGCGTATCTGTCAAGATAAGCAATAAAGGTAGTTGGAATTAAATGGAAATTACTAATCATTCTTCTTATTTTCTAGTTAGGAAATACATGTTTTTAAGGTGGTTTGAGACGCCTCCGCTTTCTGGAGTCTCCTCATAAAAATGAAACAAATTTTTTAGCATAACTCGAGAGCCAATGAAGCAAATGAAACCAAATTTGGCATGTTGAAGTTTTTGGAGGCAATAAATGTTTCTATGGCAGTTGAAGAGGGGGGGGGGGGGGGGGGTTCCCATACAAATAAAAAGCAAACTTCTGCATAACTCGAGAACCAATCAAGTAAATGAAAACACTTTTAGCATATGAGGGTTTTGGAGGCTTGATTTCTATATGCATAAAAATGATTTTCTGTCCATCTGTCTGTCTGGGAAGGTTCTTATGATTGGTTGAGACCCCTACTCTCTCAGGAAAGGGGGCTCCCATACAAATGAAACACAAATTTCTACCAAAAATGAGAATTATCCAGGTTACTTAAACACAAA
The DNA here is from genome assembly GCA_024533555.2 of Aedes koreicus. NCBI lineage: Eukaryota > Metazoa > Arthropoda > Insecta > Diptera > Culicidae > Aedes > Aedes koreicus. Next base: position 27,425 of record JAHHFK020005508.1, on the reverse strand, counting down.
CCGTGTATTTCTCGGCTAAGAAGCATGTTTTGATAGAAGTTTGAACCCCTGCTTATTCAAGAAAAAAAAAACGCATCCCGAAAAAAAACCATAAACGCGCCAGTTGTGTAAAATTTTCCTCCATTTAGATGCAAGCGTAGCAGCTCACGCACCGGGTTCAGCTAGTAAATGATATAAAACTATTTGGTCATAAGGTGACTTCCTTCAATGCTAATTTGTCATTTAATGCATTTACTGGAGGCAAAATGGTTTTAAAATGCTTTTTCAACTGGCCATAATAATATAATTTTAATGAGTCCCTCAAACGACATTTCAATACAGCATTTTACGAGTTCATAAAGTTGGAATAAAACCTTTGTTAGGAGTAGAAGGAATTTGAGAAACAAGGTTTTACGATCGTTGTTAACAAGCTGTGTAGGTTCTCATAAACTTGACTAAACCAACAATATTTCGAATCTAAGATATTTTTTCATGTTCTATGCTATTGTTATCGAATAGTTTAATCTCGTTTCTACCATGAATCCTCTACATTTACACAAATTGTTAATGTATACCATATTGTCATTGAAAGGTTATTTATTGTCTGCACTCGGTCTGGATTATAAACCAACTTTTTGGCATAGGGATGGTTTGTGATTATGTGGGACTAGCGTTCAAGCCTCATTGTCAAATGGTAAAGAAAGCAGGCGAATCCCGTCTACGTATAATGCGTATGATCGGTGCCAAACTACCGCGTTGCAATCATATGTCACTACTTCACTCGGCATTAGTGATGGCAAAATTGATCCAAGGGATCGGAGGAGTAAGCCGAGTAGGACCGGTAGCCCTGCAACACCTTGCCCGGCGTGCAACAACATGATTCGAATCGCACCCGGAGCTTTCATCACCAGTACACATGACATGAATACTTTAAAAAAAATAAAATATAAAAAACTGATACACTCTTTCAAACTATCAATAATAAACATGAGCAAATTCCAGGCTACCCTATTTCATCTGCAACTTACAGACTTTTTCAGTCTCAAATGCTGACTAATGGTGACTCAAGTGTTAGGTCGTTTTATTTTAGCAACACAATATTTCTAAACGTTGAACGTATTTTGAAAAAAAAAATTAGAACAATTTGGCTTCGTTAATTTCAGTCAAAGCGCAATCATTCCCAAATTCGAAATCAATTTAAGCTAAATAAATTTGTTCACAAGCGTCGGATCTCTATGCGGTCTTCGAAGAAAGGCTCCCTTGGAAAATGTTCACAAAACAGCTGGTCGAGATTTGTTGAACATAATAACCAAATTCAGAGAAATGCTTGTAAGTGTAGAGGGAGCTGTTTTTGAAATGGGTGTTTTGTTAAATTCGATATGGCAGCCTTTCGTGCCGTCCAAACAAGTTTTTTTAAGTCCCATGAAGTATGGTATAAACAACCTCTTTAATGTGCAAAACAACACAACAAGCGAGAAGAGCTATCAATTGTTGCAATTCAATTCCGGTTAAAAAAAAACAGTTTATAAACTCGAGTTCATACACATCAATACTCTTCGTTTTAATTGCCCATCTCCACTCAAATGGAACAGGATGACTAATGGAAGATCGAAAAACAATTAATTTTACACACGCATTCCTGTTTTATTGATAGTGATGTGGAATTTCGATCAGGAAAAACCGAAATAAAAAATGCAACCATGTGTAATATTTATCACTGTCAGTTGAAAAAAAAAACCCTCACGTGGATTGATACCTTTCATTTTATTGGAGGCAGTTGAACAATTTACGTGGTTGATTTCACATGGTTGAATTGCATAGAATTCAACCACGTGAAAATGGTTCATTAGTTGTTAGTGGCATGCGAATAATAGGCATACATTGTTGCAATCGAAATCACACTCTATCGATTGGGATAATAAAGTGGGTAACACTTTTTTAGTACCAGTAAATAAACGAAATAAATCGATTAGTGAATTGGTAGCTAAACAACGTTTTAGAAACCTTGCATATTGTTATTCATCGTTGAAAACAAGATTTTTTAAAGCTCGCAACTAAAATATATACAGCTGCTGGATTTGTTCTTGGGCTTTCTGCAAATGTTTGGTTATACCTATTCAATTTTTGTTGGAGTGGTTTCATAGCGTGATGCGATGTATTGAACAAGAAACTCCAGGTCCTCAAGAAAGATGTTTAAGTTTTCCTCCTGACAGCTTTCTTCAGTTGATTCCTCTTGATTAGTTTAAAGGCATAATGTGCCATATTAGTGATTTTACCCTCAAGGGAATTAGCGTGGGAAGCATTCTGAAAACTGTCTCAATCAAGCTCATAAATAGTTATCTGCAAGTCCATGACGAGCCTCTGAACCATTAAAATTGGGAATGTTGCCCCTGAGCCCAACTCATAATCTATATCCTCTACTGAATAGACTGACTTCTGTTTATTTTCTTTCTTGCCTCGAGCCCTTCGACTAGCTTGCGCGCGATAGGGAACGCGCGAGAACTGAACTGTGATTGACAGTTGCAAAACAAGGTAACTATAATTCCAAGGTATGTAACATTTATCTATCGCAACTTACCTTCAGAAACGAGTATTGGACTCAGACAATTTCATTGCGATTGAATCAAGGTCCCAATTGCAGGGACTTAATAAAAGCATGCGGATTGCTTTCCGATCATGAATATATTTTCTTCGATTCCGCAATCCGTACATAATCTAACAATTTTGTATGAGTGCAACTCTTTGCATGTCTAGGAGGCGTAATGAAACAGACCAGTTCACGATTTGCTGCTTAAGTCAATGTCCTCATCTCGCTCCTTCGTTTAACCCTGGGAGGGAGAAGCAGACTCAAAAAATGTGAGTTTCACGTGGAGCCAGATTCGAGCTGTCACAAACTGTCAAGTGAAGCCAAGAGAATAAAATATCAGTCAATGAAAAGTATTGATATTGGATATAAAATATTTTCTTGCTTGAAAATAATTTGAACTAAAAAAATTTCGTGTTTTCATCGCTGAAAAAATAAGAAAATTTGCAACTCTGTTGAGTTTCATAAATATGACCAATTTTTTATAATGCCTAGAGACATTTATTCTTGAACCCAAGTCATAACTAAACGGGAAAAAAATCTGCAAATGTTGTTAAGGGTCTTGTTTAATTTAACGATTACTTGATAACTTGTAAAAACAAACTTGATCATTTCGATCATGAAACATATTTTAAACTATAATGTATTATGGAAACTACACGCGAAGAAAACTATTGTCAAAGCAAATTTATTTAGGTCAATTCAAACGTCTTTTTTTGTTTGTTCTGGCCACACAAATATGTTAAATTTGTTTCAAACGTATTATATGTTAAAATTAGCGTAACGTCAATGTTTGATTTCAAATTATTCGTTTTAAAAATAAATGTGAATATTTTTGAATAATTTATTGCCTTCGGAAGATGTTCGTGTTGATTTTTGGCGCATTTTATGGCACCGAAACTTAGCCGAGTGAGCCGGAAATCATTGTTAATGATGATCATGAGCATGATGCGTGCATAATGTCCCGTTTGTGTTGGTGAAATCGGGCGTCTATTGGTCGCTATGTTGGACCTTCTCGCTCCCCCCCCCCCCCCCCCCCCCGGGTAGGAAAAATATAAATTGAATAAATTATTGCCTTCGGAAGATGTTCGGGTTGATTTTTGGCGCATTTTAGATTTTGGTCGTTTCATGTAAGTTTATTTATTGTATGTATAGCTACTTTTATATACGTTGCCCATCCCCACCAAGCCATCCGTGCCCCCCATGCGTAAAGGTATTAATTTATAAAATTTTATTAAATTAAATTTTTTTTTTTCCGCGTTTTTTTTTTTTTTGTGTATTTTTGTGGTGTCGCGTTTTCACTGGATGAGGTGCCAGGACCACACGCTCTTTCTGTTATATATTTTTTTTTTTATTTTATCAATAAAGCGAGTAATGCAGTCTGGATGAACAGAAAATAGTTAGATTTTACAAGAAAATCGTAGACCCAATGTTGTATGTATGTATGTATGTAGGAAGCCACCATCCTAGCGTGGGCCTTGCCCTGTATGCGGTTCCACTTTACAGAAAGATCAAGCTTTGTTACCGTTCTAAATTCAGCATACTGCTGTTTGAAGGGCCAAAAAGGGGTGGGGCAGGCACACTTACGCGAAACCTGCGGAAATAAAAGAATCTCCTTCCAGCAATATGATCCGATAAAACGAATAACAAAATACGCAATTCAGTTAAGCTTTCCACTAGATGGTTTTGTTTGAGAAAGGCGCGTCAAATGCATTACAACTGTTGGAGTGGAATGCACCAATCATAAATGGAAGACACATCCCCTCCTAGACTCCGGTTGGCTGTCCACTCCATTGTCCAATTGCAACTTCAATGATGCCCTGATGCACCCTCCCACCCCAGTATTGAAATGTTTTAAATCAATGAATTATGAATTATGGAGAGTGTGAGCTGTTTAGTGGAATACCTGTAACTAGAAAATAAGAAGAATGATTAGTAATTTCCATTTAATTCCAACTACCTTTATTGCTTATCTTGACAGATACGCGTATTTCGTCTACAATGTGCAGACTTCTTCAGTGTCGTGTACTAATACTCGACTGGAGTCGAGTATTAGTACACGATAGTCGACTATTAGTACACGATTAGTCGACTCAGTTGAGTATTAGTACACGACACTGAAGAAGTCTGCACATGGTAGACGGAATACGCGTATCTGTCAAGATAAGCAATAAAGGTAGTTGGAATTAAATGGAAATTACTAATCATTCTTCTTATGTTCTAGATATAAATCATGAAAATACAAGTAATGATAAAAAGGATATGATAATGATAGAAATATAATCAATACACAATGTCATATAAAAGGAAATGTTAGAAGAAGCGACTGTAACGACAAAAGAGCTGCTTCATTTGAAAACGAGCAAACGTAAGGGATAGCAGGCTGCACGTTACTGGTGCACTCTAGCCATGGTAAACAAAGAAGAGAGAAAAAATTAGCACACTTAAACGCAACTGTGATGCCATGGTTCAACAGCGACGAATTATTCATCGTTGAGTACTGTTGAACAGCTCCGAAACAGATTTTTTCATTGCATATGAGTGCCAGATGATGGATAACATAATCATAAACATAGATCAACCTCAAAGGACAGGAAGGAACATGAAATAAAAAATGATTTCAGATCATCTAAATATGAAATAAATTTTAACTCAATGTGCAACGTCACATTCTGGCATCAAGCCTAGATGTAAGAAGCAAGGATGCCAAATAGTTAAAATATCTGTACGGAACATTGAAAAATGTCTGGATTTGGCTGTATTGTGGATTTTCTCAAAAATTTGCCTTAAAATTGTGCGTGAGGGGGGTATTTTATTTGAGAGCAAGGTGAGAAATGTTTTTTTTTTCGCAAAAATAAGGTAGATTCATACTCTCTAATACATTGGCTTCGAGAGCCTCATTCATCTACTTTTTCTGTTTTACAACTGTCACAAACTTTCTGGAGAATCTATAATTTTTTAAAGAGTTTTTGTGTTTCAAAATGTACACGTATGTATGAGGACTTTTTATTTTGTAGTAATTAACGTATGCATAAAAAAAATTAACAGTTTTTGTGATTTTGTGTGCAATAACCCTGCCACCAAGATTTGATTCCACCTGCGTTTTGCAAACCGTAGCAACGTAGTTTCATGATCACTGCCCAAAAACGAAAAATTAATAAATTCAAAATTAAAAATAAGAAGAAAAAACTAGACTGAAAATTCTTCGATAACTCTTGTTTCCTACTGGGCCATCAAAGAATTCTTCATGTCTGTGGAATAGAAAATGTAGGATCTTAACAATATTAGTTATTAAATAATTTTTTTCTGACGAGGACAATTTTTTTCGTAGAATTTGTTGTATTTGATCTTCTTTTGAAAACAAAACGTAATTTTTTTTCCTATCTTTTCAAATACATAACGTGAGTTAGGTGAGCATAAACTTATAACGATGCAAATGCGAAGCTGAAAAAAGCATAAAAAATATTGTGAAGGGATGTTATAAAATATAAAATATAAAATGATAATAACAATTATATTTGTTACGTCTGCCTGTCTGCAGATTGTGTTCCTTCTGCAATTGTAGACGGATCTGTATTATCATAGCCATGAGGGAATAAAATAATTCGAAATTACTATACAATACTTGGATGATCTGAAATTATATACCGTATAGAGAATACTTCCAATTTTCGTTGTAGGGTAAGATTTCAGCATGTTAGCTTACCGGGGTCGCGCTGCCTACATCGCGTTGGTGCGGCTTCCACCTTAGGTGTAGCGGGCGCGATACCGCGTTTCTTACTCAGCCGCTGGATGCCGGACAGACGCTGTTTGAGTCGCACCTCCTCGGCACGCACCTCCACAATCTAGCTAAACTCAGAAGGACAACAGTGCCTCGGCTGCACTTACAGCTGAGTTCACAACCGCTAGCGGTCTTTTTCATCTCTTGACCCATGGAAGCATGAGGTAGGAACTTGTGAGGACCAGAACTATGTTGCGGGGACTCTACTCACCATTTTGCAGCCCAACATTTAAAATTTGGAAGTGTCAAAAATAGAACAAATATAAACACATACTATAATTGTTATATCTGTATTCTCCATACGTGGAGTAACGATTATGATGTAGACGGAGATGTCCGCTAATCACCATGAGGCACTAAGTGTGGACAGTAATGTTTGCTAGAATGAAAGATATGAAGAGTAAGTGTTGAAAATTCCGTCAGTGAACGGTAGGTTGAAAATTGAATAGAATATTGAAAATTGAGCGAAAGGGCATGGGTAAAGTAGTACTCGAAAGTAACGTCCATGGTTCGAGTACTACTTTACGGCAGCAGAGTAAATGCACCCTTCTTTTTGGGGTAATGCTCCTGAAACTTTGGAAAAATGCTCCTTAGATGCGTTTGCCCGGTATAATGTAATCGGAGGTATTAACCTTCTGGTTAGCGCTTGCCGGTTGTTTTGACGGGCCTTAAGTTTCTTCAAGATTGTACAGCGGAGCTTCGCTTCGCAATCTTCTAGGTAGTTTTGACGGGTTTAAATTTCATTTTGACGAGTCTTAATTTCAATATTCGGGTCTTAATTTCGTTTTGACGACTCTTAAATTCAGAAACTAAAGACTCGTCAAAACTATACAATCTTGAAGAAACTTAAGACCCGTCAAAACTAACTAGACGATTGCGGAGTGAAGCTCCGCTATACAAGCTTGTTAAAACTTAAGACCCGTCAAAACATCCGGCAAGCGCTAACCAGAAGGTTAATACCTTTCATTTCATTCAAAGAGGTGTTTTTTTCCAAAGTTTAAGGAGCATTTCCGCAAAAAGAAGGGTGCATTTACTCTTTCCCCTACTTTACCCATGCCCTTTCGCTCAATTTTCAATACTTCTATTCAATTTTCAACCTACCGTACACTGACGGAACTTTCAACACTTTCTCTTCATATATTTCATTCTAGCAACATTACAGTCCACTCTTGGTGCATCATGGTGATGAGCGGACATCTCCTTCTACATCAAAAATAAACACGTTAATCGGAATGCGTTGTTGTAATAATATTGGTCGCTAATTTGTCGCTAACTAATTAAAAAATGCTAATTAACAGTCATCAGTCATAACAGCTGGCACAAAAAAAAAAACAATTTAAAACAATGTTGCATTCGTGTTGCAAATCGGTTGCAAAACTTTTCTCGAAAAGTAGAACTGCAACACAGCATTGGGAATGGCTTGTTTCAGTTCTAGTTGTGAAATATAACAGACCATTTTTTTTCCTGTGTTGAGGACATGATACCACCGCGACCATTTATTGTTCTATTGTGGTGAATCCTCTTTTTATATATGCCAGATTGCAATGGTAAGTCACTATTCTGAGTAACTACCACTACTATTATAGGCAATGATCCCAACTAGGTAATATATTCCTTATGAAATTTATTACCCTTTTGGGGCTAACAGCCCAGATTTCCCAAGGCTCCATAAGACCTTTATCAAGGAATCTGCATCTTTTATGAAATAGTGCAACGCAGTCGCACAGTAAGTGTTCAGAGCTTTCACTCTCCAGTTTACAAAATCGACATTTATCTTCATTTGGCTTACCAATGAGATTTAGATGATATTTACTAGGACAGTGTCCTGTTATTAAACCTGTGTATAAACTCAGATCACGTATGACAAGCGTTTGGCTTTGTAAAACGTTTTGATTGCCGGGCATTTAAAGTCTTGTTCCAGTTGTACTGTACCTTCGTTTTCTCCCAGAACTTAAGCTCCATTTTAAGAGCACAAGAAGATAAGCCAAAAAAGGGCTCGGGACCAATGAATTTCGTGGTTGATCCTTTTTTTGCCAATTCGTCGGCTTTTTCATTTCCGTCGATTCCGCAATGCCCAGGAGCCCAGTATAGGTTAACAGTGTTGCGCCAGGACAGTTGTTGCAACAATTTTGAGCATTCCTAAACCAGTTTTGACGTATAAATTTTTGGTTTTAAAGCATTTAGCGATGCTTGACTATCTGAACAGATGCATATAAAGGGTGTATTCGATAAAAATGGCACACAGAAAATCTTCTGTAACTTTTTTGAGTAGATCTTATCCATAGTGTATTATTTACATCTGCCAAGTTTCATAGTTATACATTCAGTAGTTCCAGTCATGTCGTCGAAACAAGAAATTGTCCGTGAGAAAATGTTGTGCACTCACAATCAAAATCCAGGGGCGCCCCACCGGAGGATTGCTAAAAGGCTTGGAATTGCAAATACAACTGTGCCTCGTGTAATAAGAACCTTCAAGGAGCGTCTGAGTGTCCAAAGGCAGGAAGGGAGTGGTCGTAAAAGTGGTCCAATGGACAGTAAAATGGCCAGGAAAGTCGTACAACAATTCAAGAACCGTCCAAACATGTCAATTCGAGATGTCGCTAAAAAGTCTAAGGTGTCAGTCGGTTTTGTGCAGAAAACCATGAAGCGTGCTGGGTTACATGTTTACAAAGTGCAAAAAGCCCCAAACCGGAATGAAAAACAAAACATCACTGCGAAAACCCGCGCCCGGAAACTTTACACGAAGCTGCTCACCAAATCCGGTTGCATCGTGATGGATGACGAAACATACGTCAAGGCCGTCAACTTCCTGGGCAAGAATATTTCGTTGCCAAGTCGAAGTTCGATGTTCCGGAGGATGTTCGAAAGAAGAAACTATCGAAATTTGCAAAGAAGTTTCTAATCTGGCAGGCGATTTGCGGATGTGGTGAAATAAGTGCTCCCTTCATCACTTCCGGAACAATAAACGGTGCGATTTACACGGAAGAGTGCCTTAAGAAGCGTCTCTTGCCATTCATTAAGAAGCACAAAGGTTCAACTCTGTTTTGGCCTGATCTAGCATCCTGCCACTACGCTCGAAACGTATTGGAGTGGTCAATTTTGTGCCAAAGGATATGAACCCACCAAATTCACCGGAACTTCGTCCAATTGAAAAATTCTGGGCAATTATGAAAACGGAACTTCGCAAACATCCCAAAACTATAAAAACAGAGCTAGAATTGAAGAAAATTTGGGTAAAAACAACAAAAACACAGGGAAAATCGGTTGTACAAAATTTGATGGGTGGAGTGAAAAGGAAGGTGCGGGCATTCGGGATGGGAGACGAAATTGAATAAAACAAATGTTGTAAATCAAAACTCATTGGTAGTTCTTCATTCCCTGAAAATTTCAAGAAAATCCGATAATCAGTTTAATTTTGATGAGTATATATGTGTGTGCCATTTTTATCGAATACACCCTCTATTTGCATTTTTGTAATTTCTTCTTATACATATTGCTGCACATTCTAGGATAGCATGTATTTCAGCCTGAAATACCGTGGGCCATTTTCCCATAGACACCAAAAAGTTAATTCCAGGGCCAGTTATTCCAGCACCCACCATACTGTCTTATTTTGAGCCATCTGTGTAAAAGTCTATTGATTGCCTCATGCATGCCAATCCAAACGAGTCACGTCATGAACATGGAAATTGTGGTTAAAGTAGTTTATTCTCTGCATACAGTCCTCATGCATCATTATTAGTGGACTTAGTTGAAACTCTTTTGTGATACTCAGGTGTCCAATAAGATCCCCATCGAAGAGATTCATGGACCTTTTGAGCCTTAGAGCACTTTTAAATGCATCCAATTCAATAAATTGATTTAGAGGAAGAAGATTAAGTAGAGATTCTAAAGCTATAGATGGAGCGCTACGCATTGCTCCAGTTATAGAAATGGTGACAAGCCTTTGCAACTTGTTCAATTTGATCTGTGCCGTTTTCTGTTTGGTTTTTGGCCACCAGATAAGTGACGCGTAGGCGATCTTAGGTTTAACTATAGTCGAATAGATCCAATGAATCATATTCGGCTTCAGACCCCATTGTTTCCCAAAAGTTCTTTTACAGATCCAGAAAGCACTTATCGCTTTCGTTATTAGTTGTTCAATGTGTTTGTTCCAGTAAAGTTTGTTATCTAAAGTTACCCCCAAATACTTAACATCAGTGGACATTGAAGGCTTTACATCACCTAATTTAAGGTTAGCTATTGAAGTGGTACGTCTTTTATTAAAAGGTACAATAGTTGTTTTTGTAGGATTTCGTGAGATTTAATGCTTTTTGTATTCGGTCAGAAACCGTTTCATCAAATTTTCCGCGAACTAGGGTAGGGAACGGCTTAATCAGGGGTCACTATTTTAATCAGTTGTTAGGAAATAGGTCTATAACTCCTACATTTTCCAAATTATTTCATTTTTAATGATACGATCATAAGCTTTATCTATTGGGCCAATGATTCGATGTATGAATCATGATTGATTACCAATTTATTACTGTCATTTTGAAGATTTAAAATAAATCATCTAGAACCATCAGTTTCTGACCTGCTGAAGAAGTTCGCTCAAATGTTGCCTTTGTGTATTTTGCATTTGCATCGCGTGTACCGGAGAGTATGTCTTCATAAGCTCTCTCCCACAACTAGGCTTGTTGCCAGAATGGGATATTGAACATTGAGTTAAATTTATTACATATTTAGATAATCTGAAATCGCTATTTATTTCATGTTTCTTCCAGTCATTGGAGGTTTATCTATACTTATGATTATATTGTCCATCATCTGGCACTATCATTTGCAATAAAAAAATATGTTTTGGACCAGTCCAACAGTACCCAACGATAAATAATGCTTCGCTGTTGAGCTGCAGCTATGGCATCACTGTTGCTTTTGAGAGAGCCCATGTTTCCTCTCTTCTTTTTTAACCATGGATATAGCGCACCGGTATTGTAACGTAAAGCCTGCTGTCTCTTGCATTTGTTTGTTTTTAAACGAGCATCCCGTTTGTCGTCACAGTCGCTTAGGCCAACATTTGTGTGAGAGTAAATGAAATAAGAAATACACATTGCCAAGCGAAAGATCAATGACAAACTAAAAGTTTGGTCGTGTACGTCTGTCTCATAACCTGCTAGGAGACGAGTTTGTGGTCGTAGCAATCGACATGTTTTGGTTGATTGTTTTCGAGAGCGGATGGGTAAAACGAAGGAGCGGGTTGAGGAAATTGACGTTTGCAGCAAATCTTCAACTGGCCTATTTCAGTTCGCCTTCGCACACATGCACGGAATCGCACTCATACAATATTGTTAGTTATGTACACTCAAAAAAATCGACACGTTGTTTTCACGTGAAATTTCACGTAACTTCCACCTAAACACGTAACCAAATTTCCTTCAGTAAAATCAGGTGAACATTACGTGTCCAGTGAATTGTACATGAAAATCACGTTAAATTTATGTGATTTTCACGTAGAATGTGAATTTACGCGGAAATCACGTAACTCTTACGTGAATTCCACGTGTTTATTACTGGTTTTGGCAGTGGACGAAAATCACGTGCGTTTCACGTGGAAGTAACGTGTCGATTTTTTTGAGTGTACAGATTGAGGAGCTGAAGAAAACATTTTTTTAATCGGAAAGCAATCCGCATGCGTTTAAGAAGTCCCTGCAATTGGAAACTTTATTCCATGGCTATGAAATTTTCTGAGCCTAATGCTCATTGCTGAAGGTATGTTCCGATAGACCAGACGTTAGCATAGGGATTAATGTCTAAATATTGGCAGTTCTAATTATAGATTACATACAGCTTCATCAAATGTCTCAGGGGCTGACTAAACTGCTTAAAACCCGTCCTGTACCCTATAATGACTATGTCATCCGCAAAACCAATAACCTCAAAACCTTGATGCTTTAGTTCCAGAAGAAGATCATCAACAACCAGGAACCACAGAAGCGGAGATAGAACACCCCCTTGAGGACAGCCTTTAACTGCTGTTACTCTCATTTCTGAATTTCCTAGGTTAGCTGATAATTCTCTTCTGGATAACATTTCTTCTATCCAGTTTACTATGTTTTCATCAAAACCATGATTTCTCATTGCTTTTATCATGGATGAGAAGGATGCATTGTCAAATGCACCTTCAATATCAAGAAACGTTGCTGAGAGAATTTCGTTAGACGCAAATGATTTTCATATTTTAGTAACCAGAGTTTGAAGAGCTGATACTGTTGATTTTCCTGATTGAGAGGCAACTTGTGTTTTACATAATGGTTTTTTAAAAAGAAATTCTGATTTTATGTATTCATCTATGAGTTTTTCCATTAATTTCAAAAATATTGATGTAGTCTGTATGATTTTGGTGAAGATTTATCTTTTTTATTTGCCTTTGGTATAAATACAACTCGAACTTGCCTCCATTTCTTTGGAATATATCCCAGTAAAAAACTAGAATTGAATAATTCAATCAAAATAGAAATTATTACAGATTTGCACTTCTGAATAAGTGCAGGAAAAATTCCATCTGGACCAGGGGATTTGAAAGGACTGAAATAATCTATTCCCCATTCAATCCTAGAGTTCGTGAACATTTTATTTGTAATATTTCCAGCTTGTACATTGGACAATTCTGGTCCAAGTATTGAACCATTCATCGTAGTAGATTTATTTATTTCCATACGTTTGGATTCTGAAGATGTGGCACTTTGCATGCAATTGTGATCTGGTAGTTGATCAGCAGTACGCAGAGACCTTGGAAAATGAGTTTGCATCATTAATTCCAGAGTTTCAGTAGTGTTGTCAGTAAAATTTCCATCAGGCTTTTTGAGAGTCTCGAGACCATTGGAATGATCTCTCGAGAGAACTTTTTGAATTCTTGCAGTTTCAGGAGTGCTTTCTATGTTTTCACACAGATTTCTTCAATCATTACGCTTGGATCTTCTTATTCTTCTGTTATATTCACTCAATGCCTCTTTGTACTGACTCCAATTTGGAGTCATTTTTGCCCGATTGAATAATTTGCGTGCTTTTTTTCGTAACTTTTCCAATCGCTCGTTCCACCAGGAAACATCTCTATTGGTCGAGCGCTCCTTTGAAGGACAGTTGGCATTGTAAGCATGATTTGATGTAGTTATTAAGTAGTTAGCACTTGTTTCTAACTTTGAAACCGTATCTAAATTATTAGTAATGGGCTTATGTTGGTTCTTCATACTAAAGGTATAAAGTTCCCAATTTGTTTTTCGAGGATCTCTGTAGGATTCCTTCAGTAAATCACTAGCCTTGAATTCAAACAGAATTTGTTTATGATCTTAAAGAGAAATTTCGTTCGATATATGCCAGTTTACTATACGAACAAAAAGTATTGAACTGCAGAGTGTAAGATCCAAAACTTCTTCTCTTATCGCATTAATAAAAGTCGGAGAGTTTCCCTTATTACATATGTCAATCTTATTTTGTGAAATGAAATCAAATACAAAGTAGAAGTAGAGTTTAATTTTTGTTTCAAACTGCTTGCCAGTTTTAAAATTTGGAACTGTCAAAAATAAAACTAAAACACCTTAATCGCAATGCGATGTTTTAAAAATATTGGTCGCTCATAATTTCGCGTTTAAAAAATCACTTGCAAAACAAAACCAAAAACGCAAATTTGATAGTCATCAGTCATAATAGCTGGCATAACTACAAAGAAAACCAATTTAAAACAATGTTGCATCCGCGTTTCAAATGGTAAACGTACTTTTGCATATAAAAAGTATTAAACGATCCATAAAAAATTGAAAATCGTGCCATGGAAAACGCATTCTTGGCCCATAAGACTCTGGTGAATATCCATAAAAACAAAATTGAAATGATCCATAAATTCATCACTCTGATCCATATTTTTTAAAAAATTTAGCAATAAAATGTCAAAAATATACCGTTTTATAGCTGGGGCATGATCGTTAAAATTGTACGGATTACTCATAAACATATTGCAAATGATCCCTAAAAAGGTCAATAACTTTAATAAGTTCCAGTTGTAACTTAAAACAGCTCATACTAAGTAGAACAGCATTGAGATCGGCCTAAGCATTAAGGAAAAGTATTGATGTTGTAGATTAAATGCATGTTTGTTTTATCGGGGCGCTTTTATCATAATGTCTCATTATTTCTTAATGCTGGAAAATAGTGGTTTGTCTGCATAGAGCACTAACAAGATTGCTGCCATCTCATGGTATCATTATTTTCAATATGTAATGGCAACAAAGACTATCTACCTAATGCCATTCACACTCAATTATCGTTAGACCTGTTTGCCCCTTATATTAATTTTGAACACATCGCAAAAATATAAAAACATAATTCCTTTCAGAAAGCATTACTATTTATAGAAGAACCTAAGAACCGCTCAAAAACACGAATCGAAGCAGTCGTTGCCCGGGAAATTAGATTTAAGTGAAAACAATTCCAATCTTCTTGTATTTTCAAAAATGAAATGGACTGTGAGGCACTTCAAACATAATTGTGCAGCAATTTAACGATTATTGACAGTTTTATTCCATTTGCGCTAAAAATAAAGCAAGGACACGGGATTAGAAGCAACATCCTACATTTAAAAGGAAGCTGTCACAACGAACATCACAACATAGAGAGATACTCATCGATCATTGTCATAAAACTGTCCGAATAAGATTGAAAATATTTTCAACAATCCCCTCTTCGTTCACCGTGCCCATCGTCGACCATGAGATTTATTAGCTGTTTTCCGTCCTTGTTGAAATGTTCTGCTCTCATCCGGGGAAAATTTAAGTCTCGGTTTTCGTTGGGGGTGTTTGTTGGAAGTGGAAGCAAAATAAGATTGATGCAATGTAATTGTTTAGGCTACCGCTGAATTTTACAATCGAGATTATTTTTGTCGAAAAGCTCTACTAGTTCAAATAATGCGTTAGAAAATCTTCAAATAACTATATCGATTATCGACATTTTCAGCCTTGAGCTGGTTGATCTGCGGCCGTAGGCACTCAACATTTTTCGAGGTTTTTCGTGACTTGTTTGGGGGTGAGATTTAAACTCGTGACTTTGTTGTAAGAGGTATGGGTGTTAACCTCCACGTCGGAGTTGCTCCGAGTTCAGTTGTTTGTTGCATTATTTTTTACAATTTTGCAATTGACGTCCACTACATCTCAACATGTTTAACAAAATAAACTTTTGATCTCAATTTCAAGGGAATTAATCACAAAATTTAACGCCTTCAAAATGTCAAGCATGTCATACTCGTAACTCTGAATCCAATGTTTACGGTACTATAAATAAAGAGCGTTAAAATGAGCTTTTAACCCACTGTGGAATTTCACGGAAAAATGAAGGGGCTTGCGTGACCATATTGTATGAAAATCGGGCCTTGGACTTATTGTATTGTCCGTCACTGTACATCAATTTGACCAATGGATAGCAATTATTAATTAAAAACTTCCATAGAATGGACTCATTTTGAACAAGGTATACTGTGTTAATGAGTTACCATGAGTAACTTGCAATAAATTTCAATGAAACAGTGGTGATTACTGTTTTCCTGTTAACCAAACATCTCTCGATCAGCCACAATCCACCGCCACTGTTGAAAAAATACGGACCCTAGTGAAAATGTATAAATAACCCACACAAATCACAGTAGGACAACTTTATGACGGATTCAACATCCTGCACCACAATCTGCACCAGAAAACCAAATATAGTATCGATTCAGATTCGTAATGGATGGCAAACAACCGAAAACAAACAGACTTTTGATACAACCACAGCATCCTCGTCCGGGACCAGCAGATGTGGAGAGTTAAACTTGCAATAAATTTTTGATTGCTCTAATATGCGGATTTATGGAACAGAAGCGATTGCTGCAGGGATGGTTTGGGGAACAGCAAAGGAGAGGCATCAATGAAGGCTTCCGCAGTCACCGAACCTCAATCGTAGCAAGCTGGATGCGGCAAACTTGCCACAGGCTAAATTATGGAACAGTTGGCTTGGCAATCTGTAAAGCGGATGAATGGAACGAGTACGGTCAATTTTTGTTTCGGTGAGAAGTTTTATGATGAATGGCTATCTCTTATAAATATTGCGACACGTTCTACTTTCATTCTGCCGCTCATAATCCGCAAAATAAACTACCGAAAGCAATTTTCGTTCCACTATATGTTAAACACTCAATTTCAAAATTCATAAATTGATTGTACCTATCGAGCGGGGCAACAAAACATGACTAATTACAAAAAAAAACACCACCCCCCCCCTCCTCCCAAAAAATCTTTTAAAAAAAAAACTAAATAATAGTATGTATGTAAGGTAGCCACCATCCCTTCTAAGACCTTGTCATGTATGCAGCTCCACTTAATAGCAAGATCAAATTGAGTTACCGGTTTGCATTCACAGTAACGCTGTATGAAGGGCCAAAAACGGTGGGGCGGACCCGTAAGCAGAGACACTTACGCGAAACCCGCGGGAACATGAGATTCTCCTTCCAACGATACGATCCAACAAATCGAATAACCCAATTCGCAATACTCATTAAGCTTTCTACGGGATGGCTTGTTAAGAAGGGCGCGTCACTCTCACTGAAATTGTTGGAGTAGAATTCACAGCACCACAATCGAATCGGTAGGATAAAGAAAATGATACTGTTTGTTCCCTCCTAGACGCCGGTTGTCATACCACTCCATTGTCCAATTCCAGCTTGAGTGATACCCTGATGCTCCCTCCCTTCCCAATATATATTTAATGTCATATAGTAATGTATAAAATATAGTGAATTAATATTATAATTATAATAAATATAGCGAATGAATATTATAATGACAAATAATATAGTGAATGAATATAAGAATGAAAATAACAATTCCATTTGTGGACCTGAAAGTTTAGACAATGTAGCTGCGAGAAAAAAAATTGATTTAAAATTATCTCATCAAACTTGGAATATCCATGGATAATCTGAAATTATATAGCAATAGAATGGTAAACCCAAAATTTCGATGTGCTGTTCCGTTTCCTTGCAATAATTTATGTAGTGAGTCTCATCGGAAATAGCGATTTTAATGAAATGAATTTAAATGTAATTATGTCACATCATTTAATATCATAACATAAAATAATAAACTGACGTTAAAATATAAAATAATAATACCAGCAAGCCAGTAAACTATAGTAGAATACATATATCCGTAACTAATCTGATCATCCACTCATCGAAAGACTTCCACTGTTGCAGTTTCTATTGAAATAAGATCTACTAAGATTAGAATTTGTTTTCACAATAATAGTCAGAGAACATAATAAGCGTAGGTACAAGATATATATGACATCTACTGGTATGTTACTGAAAATAAAAATTAGATGTGTATTAATTTCATAATAATATTGGAAAAACTGAAGACAGCTAATAATAAGGCGAAATAAATTTCAGATGAGTATGAATCTAAAAACTGAATCTTAATAAAACTAAAAAAATAAAAAAATAGGAAATTGAATTTTTCTATAGCTCTTGTACACCCATAAATGATTCCTCATGTCTGTGAAATAGGAAATGAATGATTGTAAACTGTTAGGTTTTGAATTAATATATATTTCTGATGAAGAAGGAAAGTGCTTTTTTAAGTAGAATTTTTCGAATATGATCCTTTCTAAAAAAAAAAAAAAAAACAATAAAAACCTTCCTATCTTTTCAAATACATAACGTAAGTTAGATGAGCTATAACTGACAAGGATGCATAAATGCGAAGCTGAAAATGACTTATAAAAAAGCATACAAAATGTAGTGAATGGATGTTATAATATAAAACGATAATAATTTCATTTGTATTTATGTGTCTGCAGATTGTGGTCCTGCTGCAATTGTATACGGACCCGCACATCCACCATGAACCTGAAAGCTTAGATAATGTATCATGGCCACCAGAAAAAAAAATGATTTTAAATTATTTTACAAAACTTGGGATATCCATGGATGATCTGAAATTGTATAGCATATAAAGAATAATGAACCTAAAATTTCGATGTGCTGCTCTGCTAATAAATGTGATATAACCACCCTTTCCCCCCCCCACATAAAAACCACAATACACAAAACAAAAAACACAAAAAATATTGCAAAACCAATCGTTCCAGTTGCACAGACCTTATGATCTCATGATGGGAGTGACCTCAAAAGTTCGTAGTCATCTTCAAGCAGCCTAATTAAGTAACTGTAATTGATTTGTTGCCTACGATGAAGCTAAAATGCCATCTAACAGGTACTAACTAAAAAGCACAAAACATTCGTGATTAAATATCCAACATCATTCACATTGAGGTACCACCAAATCTGTGATAAATACTAGACCTAACGGGTGTTCAATAAAAAATGAGAATGATTTCAATACCTTTCTGTAATTAAAGTAAAGAGCGTAAATTTTTTTCTCTCCAAGAATTGCTCTCTGGACTCCCTAGAAATGGGTGGCATGTTTCTTTTCGCTCGGGTGCTGTCAGTTCAATCGAAGATGGCGTCGAAACAGCAAGCACTCCGCGAGCGTGTTGTACGGTTTTACGAAACGCATGGTCATCGTGGAAAAAAGTTTACGGTAGACCACTTTCGAGACGAAAACGTGCCCGTGAGTACAGTTTACCGGATCCTGGCATCCCTGAGCGTGGAGCGGAAGGCCGGTAGCGGCCGTCCGGCGAAGATAATGACGAAGAAGAAGAAGGAAGCGTTGAAAAAGCTGTTCGACAACAAGGACGGAAAGAGTTTGCGTGACGCCGGCCGAAAATATCATTGCTCCCATACCTTGATTCACCGAACCCTCAAGATGGAGGACATCATCTGTCGGAAGAAGACTCGGTCCCCCGAGTACACGGACGAGCAGATAGCGACCGTGAAATCGCAGTGCCGGTGGATGACGAAGAACTACCGCGGGACGTCGTTCGTGCTGGACGACGAAAGTTACTTTCCGCTCTCGAAGACCCACATTCCAGGAAATGACAGCTACTATTCCAGCGACAAGTCGGCCACACCCCCCGAAGTAAAATATAAGTTTAAGCATAAATTTGAAAAAAAAAAAAGTTATGCTGTACATCGCCATATCGGACAGAGGGATTTCAAAGCCGTGGTTCAAGCCGAGCGGTCTGGCCATCAATCAATAAGTGTACCAGGAGGAGTGTCTTGAGAAAATTCTTCTGCCGTTCTTAAAGGAGCATCATGCGGATGGGAAGTACGTCTTCTGGCCGGACAAGGCGTCTTCCCATTACGCCAAGAAGACGCTGGAGTATCTTGAGCAGAAAAAGATACCGTACGTGCCGAAAGAAAGGAACCCGACCAACTTGCCCCAGTGCCCCACAAATACAATCAAAATTTTGACACACACACATTTTTATAAATTTTTAGCGCGCGCGCGTAAATAATAAAAATATTAAAAAAATATATATTATTTTGTTTTGTCAATAGAGTAATAAGTTTTGTGAAAAACAGTCGAGTGATTTCAGTAATGGTTTCGAAGGAAGAAAAAATGCGCCAACAAAATTTGGGCACTCACTCCGAAAACCCCAACGCTTCTCATCGATGGATCGGAAAACAGCTCGGAATCGCATATTCAACTGTATCTCATGTGATCAAAACGTTCAAGGACCGTAAGACAACCAAGCGGAAAAATAATAGTGGCAAAAAACGTGGCATATCAAATCCGGAGAAGGCCAGGATGGTATAAAATCAATTTAAGCGTTATCCCAACATTTCGATCAGGGATGTTGCGAAAAAGGCGAAAGTTTCAGTTTGTTTTGTGCAGAAAACAATGAAACGTTCTGGATAACATGTTTACAAGGTCCAGAAGGCACCGAACCGGAGCGATAAACAGAACTCGGTGGCCAAAACTCGTGCAAGAAAACTTTACAGGAAGTGGCTCACAAAACCGTTCTGCATTGTGATGGACGATGAGACCTACATTAAAGCCGAAACAAAACAAATGCCAGGACAGGAAAACTACGTCGCCACCTCTAAGTTGGCCGTTCCGGAGAGTGTACGGAAGAAGAAACTGTCGAAATTCGCCAAAAAAATCCTTGTCTGGCAAGCGATCTGCGGATGTGGCAAAATGAGTCAGCCCTTCATCACCTCTGGGACCGTCAACGGACAAATCTACAAGGACGAATGCCTCCAAAAACGACCTCTGCCTTTCTTGAGATCTCACAATGGCCCTACACTGTTTTGGCCGGATTTGGCATCTTGCCACTATGCCCGGCCCGTCTTAGACTGGAACAAAGATAATAATGTAGTTTTTGTACCAAAAGACGTCAACCCTCCAAACACTCCGGAACTTCGCCCAATTGAAAAATTTTGGGCAATCATGAAGGCAAAGCTCGTTAAAACTCTAAAACTGATAGAAAATGAACTTGAACTAAAGAAAGTGTGGTTAAAAGTAAGTAAGCAAGTCGGTCCTATCTTTGCCCAAAATTTGATGAAAGGGGTCAAGGCAAAGGTGCAAGCATTTGGGTTGGGAGAAGAGGTTCAATAAACCAATGATGTCAAAACTTAACCATTTAGTAGTACTTTATTTCCAGAAAGTTTGAAAAGAATCGGGCTCAAGGAAAATTTTTGGTGACCTATTTTGTGTGTCGAATTTCATCGAATACAGTCCTTAGAAATAAATAGAAGGAGAAGAAAAAAAAAAAAAACACAACAAAGAACACCAAGAATATTCAAAAAAATATCAAAAAAGCGCCCCCCCCCCCTCTCGCACCACAAAAACCGCCGCGCCCCCGCCCCCCTCCCCCACTCTTCGACGTTTTTTTTTGAAGAATAAACAATATGTTTTTAATAAAAAAAAACAATATATTCATAAAAAAAAAATTCACTTTTTTTTTACCCCCCCCCTATATCTAAAATATTTTAAAAAAATTCTCTATGCTAAACCCTGCACACGATAAATTTCGACCACCAAAAAAAAACCCCAAAAAAAAAACACAAATTAAACGTAAAAATAAACAAAAAAAAGATAAATAAAAGAATTTGCAGATACGCTCGCCACCAGGTTCCGGCCATTGTTCGAAGAAAGTTGATCCTTTGTTGGCACTTTCGCTTCAGATACTCGATGTAGGATCTCCAGGTGCATTTCAATTCGAACCAGACCCCAAGATATTTGAATGACATGGAATGAGTTATTGGTTTAGTTTCACTAGACGATTGTTTATATCACAATAATAGAGTTATATCTACATTAGAAACAGTTGATTAAGATGTTAATCCTTCTTTCTGTAAAATTCTCGAGTTTTCTGTGGTACACCCGCCATCAGGTTCCATAAGGTTCCTCAGATACGCCCGCCGTGACGATTTCCTTGATTTCTCTTGAAATCATCGGTACCATTTGCTTTCTTCTTAGTTTCGAAGAGTTTCCGCTTAACTAAATCCCGAGAATTCTCTATTAGACGAAGCTCTGGACAGTTTGGTGGATTGGCTGTTTTTGGCACGTATTTGACCTCTTGTACCTTATACCATTCCAGGACGGATTTCGCTTAGTAACAAGAGGCCAAATCAGGCCAAAACAGAGCTGGAGAGTCGAGGCTTCTCATAAACACCTTCTTTGTCCGAAAATGCTCGGCAACGGCGTTTCTTGGCATTGCGGTGTAAAAAGCCAGACCCGGAAGCTGTTTAAAGTCTTTGAGTACGTATGTTTCGTCGTAGATTGTGATACAAGAAAATGTTTGCAAAATATTGGTGTAAAGCTACGACTTTTTGCAGTAAAATATGGCTAGTCATCACGGTTGGGCACCTTTTTCACTTTGTACGTCTTCGATCCTTGCCTCTGCATAACCTTTTGTACGTATGATTTTGACTTCCAGAACTTTGCGAGGCACATTTCACTCAGAGAGAAATTGGGATTTTTCCAAGGGTAAGTCGCTCAGCACAAAATCACTTGCGCCGATTTTTTTTTTAGTGTGCCTTTATACGTTACGATGAAACCTGTTGTTCCGCTCGTGGTGCCAAAAGGTGCCTGTGTGTGCCATAGTAACTTGACAGTTCAATCGTTATGTTTTGGCTACGCCTGGCAACCTGGCGATTGTTTTGTTTTGCTCTGTCAAATTTGTGCAGGCGATTTGGGTCTCAGTCAAGGTTTTTGTTGCGAAAGTCGCGTTTTAATACCCTTCTGTTGAGATAGCAATTTTGGGTGATAAATGGAGCTGAAGAAGCTAATCGCTAGAAGTAAGTACGAGAATTCCTATAAGTTGTTGCACATTTATGATTGATTTATCCATTTTCTCCACGTACCACCTACGAAAACCATGAACGCGACGCAACTCCACTCTGATTAGTAGTTTCCAAAGACGTTCCTCTCTCTGCATTGCTGAGACAAACAAACTGTGCTGCAGCAGGAGGGTGACTAGTTACACTTGATGTCGATGTGTCCGAATATGTTCGTCGTCGTTTCCTTTAAGAACATTCTAGCATTCGAAAATTAAGATTACTGCCATGCCTGGTCAGACTGTAAATGTGCCAGTTTCCTCTCTTGGCCATCGAAAACGACAACTTCGATCTTGGCCCATTCATTTAGTAAATAAAGCATAAGCCTCCACCCGAAACTTTCCACAGCCCCTAGAAAAATAAACTTTAATTTTAATTAAAGTTTATTTTAATGTTTTTCAGCTTTTTTTTACAAAAGGCATCAAAGGATGAGCCCTTAATATCTCTGGTAACAGAAAGTGATTGTGAGATATAGTTATGTATTAATCTTATATATACTTTATTGAACGCAAAATGCAAATTTTCTCGTAAAATACACGTGAGTACTGTTCAGCATCTTTGTCGAACAACTCGATGATGCTGGATGTGACGGTACACATGATCTTGGCGAGATCCAGGAGGCACATCACTTCTCCGTTTAGAAACCGGGATTTATCTGGGTTTCCTGCGTAAACAACACCACAAACTTAAAACGTCAATTTTCCAGGGCTGCTTGGTTATATCTTCGAAAAGTACATCTGTCAAAAGTGTGCCACAAAAGTGCCACATATGTTCCATTTATGGTGTAAGATTTTCGACTACGGCGTGCCTGGCACACTGTTCTAAGCGACTCACCCCTTGGATTTTTCTCAATAATGACTACCACCTCCTTGTCCATTTGTCGGGAGCATACTTTTCGATTTGTTTCACTTCCAATCTTCCAATCCCCAATCTAGCGCAGGTCAAAGGCAAGGCAAACACAAAACACGGTACTTTTCGGTAGTTTTCGATTCGCCGCCTTTTTACTGAATCTAACAAGAATGTAAACATGTTGTATCACGAGATAAAGTGGAGAATTCAGCTGTGATATAAGTGAACCGTTCCAGCGATCCATGAAGTAATTCAAAATCTACACTGAAAGAAAAGTGTTCGGTATTTAACGTGCACACTTAGAAAATTTTACAGCATTCGGTAATTTTATACCGAACTTTCAACAGCTGAACGTTCGGTAATCCGATTTAACGGATTTCGGTAAAATTTGACAAGTACCGGTAATTTTTTTACCGGAATACTGTAAAATTTCACCGAAATCTGGTAAATCAGATTACTGAACGTTCAGCTGTTAAAAGTTCGGTAAAATATTACCGAATACTGTAAAATTTTCTAAGTGTGTGGGACAGTCTTTAGTATTATAGATACCTTAAAACTTATTTTTAAAGAGCCTAGTACGAGACAACACTTGAAGGAATAACATGTGACCAATACTCCGTGCGTGACTGAATTTAGTTCATTCAGGACGGGTGTCACATTCAAACACAATGTGTGGAGCTGGGTAATGCGCGTAGCTCAAGAGTGGGGATTAATAAAATTTCTAGCACTTGTTTCAAAATTCAGAACTTGCCTGATGAACACAACAACTCAACACGAACTGATTTCCCTGTACTGCTTTGCACTACTTTGGATGCAAAACAACACGGTTTTAGGAAGGTTTTGGAACCAACGATCGAGGATTTAAAACGCTTGGAACAGGGTATTGTTGTATACTATGGTAATGATCAAGTGCAAACTATTTCTGCCGTATGTGCCAGGTTTCTAGGCAAACACGAGAATGGAACGAGAATAACTTAGAAGCAGTCCAGAATGGATATATAACCCTAAATGACTGTGGACTTAAATCTTCGGGTTGTATACTGAATGAGGTGATACATTATCACATCAACGACAATTTTGACCTAGCAGAAGGAGTGCTTCCATTGACCATCCAGTTGGTACTTTGTCACTACTGTACTGTACTTACAGAGAGAATTGAAAATTGAATACATCAACAATCGGCTTAACACATCCACTTACGGCTTCATCGATCGGAAAAATAAACT
Source organism: Aedes koreicus (assembly GCA_024533555.2). Lineage (NCBI taxonomy): Eukaryota > Metazoa > Arthropoda > Insecta > Diptera > Culicidae > Aedes > Aedes koreicus. The sequence goes on along the minus strand of JAHHFK020005508.1, from coordinate 2,754 downwards.
TTCTGCAAATTTCACAAATAAAATGATTGCAGATCCTACTGAGCACAAGATGAGACAATTCGCCGCTCAAGCCGTTCTGCTTTTAAGAAGCTTCTCTGTTTTGTTTGGTCACCTAGTCTCCGAAAAGTTTCGATATATCCACATGATTGGCCACCTTATCAATATCGTCAAAATCATTTGGTCATCTGTTTTTTCACAACATCTGCTATGTCAACTAGCTGAGCACATCTCTAGTAACATTGCCAAAACCATCCAGCCCCATTAAGTTTTATGAAAGCCACTAGAAATCAATTTGGTCTTATTATGGCACCAAGAGGTGCCAATAGGATTCATATATAAGTCAGCCTTATGAAAACCTACACAACTTGTTTACAACGGCCTAAAAACCTTGTTTTCTCCAATTCCTTTTACTCCTATCACAGGTTTTATTTCGACATTATGAACTCGTAAAATGCTGTTTAGAATGCAGTTTTAGGACTCATTCATATTATTTTATTATGGTCAGTTGAAAAAGCATTTTAAAACCATTTTGCCTCCAGTAATTGCATTAAACGGCAAATTGGTTTTATAGTAGTTATTGCGAAGATAAATTGACTTACTGGCAAAACTGTTATTTTTTTTTCCAATAACCATATTGAAATAGAAGACATAATTGAGATGTGGAAAAATAAATGCTCAAAATTTTAAATGAAATGCAAATGAACTGTAGATCTGAGTCCAATTTCGGCATTCTTTAAGATAACCTGAATGAATTTCATCAATTATCAGGATAACATGATTAATTTATCGAATTTATTTGTTTTAATTTTGTTTCTGTTGTTGTAAACTCACATAAGTTCCAAGGTGCATTAATTTGCGACTCTTATTGTGCCAATATTAACCATAAAATATAATGCGAATATGCGCTTTAAAGTAAACTCAATTTGTTTTGGATATTTTGCTTTCAAACAAAATTTCCCGCAACACGATAGTGCTTTTTTCTTAGGTATTATTTACTGCTAAATGAATCAGATGAGCAGAGAATCGAACAAAACAAAACAACAAAATCCAACCACGATAGCACAGTGAAGTTTGATAGCTGTGGCCCTTTGGCTGTATGCTGGTTTTCATGGCAGCCAATAGGTTTTATGAGGGTTCTCAAGTGGTCATAACATCTTTCAATATTTTCAAAATCTGTATGGTCTTTTTGAGGTTTTATTAACATGTTTTCACAACCGTCTATACAGTGGGCCATTTTGTACAAATTTCGGCTTTAAAGTAGCATAAAGGAGGGGTTTGTAGACGAAACAGGTTTTAATGTACATTTATCAACAAAGCCGGGAGGAGTTCTATACGGTTGGATAAAACTAAAATTGTTACTTGAGATCATGCGTTTCGAATTGACCTTCTATGGTAGCTTCAATAGACAGTTCAATAAACTACAACATTTACAACATTATTCAACTTGCATTCTGAAAAGCGGTGAAATGAAACAAAACAACTGCTTGTAATTTGAACGAGCCAACAAAGTAGGGAAAATCATGCTGCAACATGTCGAAATTTTATACACATTTGTTTTAGTTTGGCGAATAGGCAATTGAAACATTGCAATGATTGTCAATTTATTGAATAATCCATTTTGAGACAAATTAGTTTACAAATCGGGTAGGGCTTCAAATGGTGAGTTGACAACTTCGAAGGAGGATGCGACCAACCTCTGGGTCTCACAAGTTCCTACCTCACGCCTTAACGAGTCATATGATCACAAAAGACTGCCAGCAGAAACATGGAGACGCTGGTTGGCGTAGCCTGGGGAATTTTTCCAATTTTAAAAAAGCGAAAGGGGGGGTGCCACAGAAGATCGCGTACCTGTAAATCAAGTTGTATTTCCATACCTGGAAATCATATCATATTATTTTCAATTCTTATTTAATCAATAATTTCAGCACGCTTTGGAATCATCTTTGCATTCCAAAACCATTTAGAAGCCTGGAGCAACATGACAAGCATCTATGGCTCAATTTGTTTTACAACATTTTAACATAACATTTAATTTAATTTGCACTTCTAAACTTCAACTACTGTATCCATAAAAGACTGGCATAAGCAGTGTAGGATTTTATTGAAATATTGTGTTTAGTGGTATTGAAGCTCGATTCAAAGTAAATCTGGACGCCCGGTTTAATACACCACCACGTCCCTGGTGGTTGGAAAAAAATACGTTTGACAGGCATTTGTTGATGTTTCATTGACGAAGAAATTGGTGAAAAGTTTTTCTCGAAGGAAATGACAAATGCACAACAAATGCGTTTAAAGTGGAATAAGTTCGCCGGTACAGTGTCACCAGCAACTCTGCAGATCATGATTGCATCGATCACAAGTAAAGCGTGACAGTTCGTTCGAAACGGTGAAATGTAATTGCTTGTTATACTTCTTTTGAAAGTTGAATAAATACCATTTTGTTTGACGTTTTGATCAACCGTGTATGTTGTTTAATTCTTGAGTTATGATCACTTGAATGCGTCCAAATTATCTTTGAATTGGGCTTTATGATTAAATAAGCCATTTATTTCAGAAATCATCAAACCGGGCTCTTCGATCACAGCAATTGCTCTCTTTGAACTTAAATGGTATGAAGAAGAATTTTAACAACATATCTTATAAAATAATATCTTCCATTGAAATTTTATCTTTTATACTTGGAATGGTCTTTTCTGTTTTAAGCTTTTCCAGGACTAATAGGATATGAATACATATCTAATTCAAATATTTTGT
>JAHHFK020005507.1:70000-150830 GCA_024533555.2 Aedes koreicus | reverse complement strand
CTGAACTGCAAAATAAAAATTCGATATGTATTAATATCTTAATAGTCCTGGAAAAGCTGAAAATAAGAGTAGATCAATCCAATCAACGAAGATTATATTGAAATGAAATGATATTTAATTTTTTTTTTAGAATCAACAGATTATTCTATAGGTCGGGAGAAAGCAGTTTGAGTGATCGAAGAGCCCGGTTTGATGATTCCTGAAATAAATTAATTATCTAATTAATCTAAAAGTGGTATTACCACTAAACACATATATTTGAATACAATCCTATACTGCTTATAATCACATGCCAGTCTTTTGTGGAATAGTAGTTGAAGTTCAGAAATGGAATTTTAACACTGTTTCACTGTTATGCTAAAATGCAGAAAAACAAATTGAGAACTAAAATTACAAGCACTAAATTGTCCTGATGCTCCATGCTCCTAAAAGCAAAAGTAATTTTAAATGAAAGGATAATCCCAAGGCGTGCTGAAATTATTAATTAAATAAGAATGGAATATATACCCTGCATGTGCATGATTTTCAGTCGCAGTCCCTCATTTCGCTATTGTCAAATTGACAACATTACTCAGGCTACGCCAAGCAGCGTCTCCATGCTGAAATGCCGAGACCAATTTAGCCTCTATTGTTTGTCATGTTGCTTCATCCTGAAATGTGCAGATAAATACAGTGGAAAAACTTATTTATGTGATATAACCACAATGGAACTGACTCCTAGCTTCGGGTCTTGACACAGAAACCCTACTGAGCCCTTCCGGCACGTCAAGCGCAAGGGAATAATGGCTACGTGCACGTCTATGAACAAATCTAACAAAATAAAAGCGAGTTTCAGTACAGGTTTACAACAAAAAACACTCAGAAATTATGGCAATTTTGTATCTGGTTTATGTGTTTATTGTCGTCCCGCCAGCAATTTAATAATTTGACAACCCTTTTCTGCCTTGAAGCGCCTGTCAAGCGTTCCATTAAAATCAATTTCTCGTCAATCATGAAACAAACTATTAATACTTCTTCGACTGCCCCTACCATATTATGGTGGTGCTCCTGAATTGCAATATGCCAAGTGGTTACGCTCATGCCATCCCGTAGAACCGGGATGTTCTCGTCTACACTCAACCTTCAATATTTTTTTCCCAGATATACCGGCTTAGCTACAGACAACAAGATAAAAACATCCACTATTCATTAACAAACACCTTCCCCCATCAGGTGGAGCGTCTGAATCTAAATGCCAATTTCGGAATCAGCAAAGAAAAAGAAATCAAACAGAAGCAGTACCTAGAACCCGATTTTCACGGTCGCTAATTGGCCCTCCCATGCGAAGCTAATTGAACCCTTTACATCCTCTATCCTCAATCCTCAAAGTCATACTTGAAAACAAACAGAATGTTGATAATCAGCCATGGTCTAGATAGAACGGCGGATGACGACGCTATTTAGCCTTCGGGACAAATTTTGCTATCGTGGTAAACGGGTTGTCCTTGGAAGTAGGACCGATTCCAGCTCTACAGAGTTCAATGCCATGACTGGACTCGAACCTGTTGACCATCGCGTTCGTGATTGCGCAACATGGCGCAAATTTTATTTAGCCATTATAAGTAGGAAATCATTGTTCCGGAACTTTTTACGACTGATGCTCACGAGTTACCGGAAAATGTAAATAGTTTTGCTTGATTAAAGTTTTCGGGATCTTAGCAGTAGAAAAATAAAATTGTGTCATGTAAAAAGAAATGAAATCGGCATTGAAAGAGGAAGAGTTCACCTATCCGATAGAATTGGAGGCTTACATAGGTAGCCTTTGTGCCACGAGAAATGTACGGAAGAAGCCATTGTTTACGTTTGTCAGTTAGGCCCTAATGAAAAATCTTTGTCGAAATTAAAAGCAGCCGTTGACAATCACTTGTTTTATCTGTGATCTGGTTGCCTAGCAAAATATGTAGCAATGCAAAAAATAAAAATCGTTAAAGTTGTGGCTGTGTGGAGGAGGTTTTCAAGGTGGGTCCGCACTTATTGGCTAGGCAGCTGTGATACGATTTATGAGGTTTCACTTTTTTGTGACAGCGCCAAATCATATGGTTGGTCGTCGCTTCATGTTAGACAAATGATGATGAATATCTTAATTGACAGCTTGAATAAATTAATGGGGCACTGTTGCTAACCCTTGTGGTTCGTTGTGGTGTCCGGTATCATCTGATCGTGATTACATTCCATTAAATTCTGTTTATGTTTGGGTTTTTTGTTTCAATTTCAGACGCGCCCTAGCAATTCCCGTTCACTACGAACATGGAAGTGAGTTTGACGACGGGACGGCTTCCTACAGCAAGTGCTCCATGTATGCCGTGAACTTCACCGAAGTTCTAGCGAACAACATCCGCAAGGCTGATCCATCCTGGCCGACCCAGTCCTGCAAGAATGGCTGGGAGTACAATTTTACTGATGTGCCGTACCGGACGGCGGCAACCGATGTGAGTATTTGTTGTTTTAGTAAGGTGTAAACACAACGTGCTTTGTTTATTTTTGCATCACAATAAGCTGGTTTCCAACACGTTGTATTTTAGAGTAATGGCCTACTTTTGCACACCAAAAAATCAGTTGCATAATGTGCTACTTTATGCAACAGTGTTGAGTTTCGAAAGGTACTACATTATAAAACGCTATATCAAGATAATATCTTCTATAGTTGGTAATCTCGTTCGGTCACGTAATAGAAATCTGATTATCAGTTTTTTTTTAAACTGAGTCGTAGGTCGACATTTCGAAGATAAAAAAGTAAATCTTATTTCTCATTTCCGCTTTCCAGTTCGAATGGGTCTGCGAGAACGCGTACCTCTCTACCCTGTCGCAGTCGATCTTCTTCGTCGGTGCCATCGTTGGTGGGCTACTGTTCGGCTGGATTGCCGATCGGTATGGTCGAATCCCGGCGCTGGCCGGTTGCAATGTAATCGGATTCGTCGCCGGTGTGGTGACCGCCTTCGTTGGAAACTTCTGGCAGTTCGCACTGTGCCGGTTTTTGGTCGGATTTGCCTTCGACAACTGCTTCACCATGATGTACATTTTGGGTAAGTCATTTTCCAACTAACAAGTTAACTAACAATCAAACGAATTTCAAAGCTATAAAGCATCGTCGCTGGAATGTAAACCCGATCGGTATCTTTATAATTTGAACCAATAACCCGAATAACCACTCGAGCAAATCCTTTTAGGCTATATCAGCTGATTGATGACTTTAGGGACAAGGCATGAAGTGAACGGGGAAAACCAACTAATGGTGTTTTCGGTGATTGTAGAGCTCCGATTAAATTGAAATAACAACGTGCAAAAAAGTGCCGGTTGATATTTGGTCCGAACCGGTTTGTGAATCAATGAATAATTAAAAAGTGGAACCAGGGCTTAGTAGGACTTTGTGTCAATTACGCGGAAGCATTGGTTTTCCGAATCACGCACTGTTCTTACGTAACGTTTGTGCACGTCAAATGGAAAGAAGCTGAAGAATCACCGTGCGTCTCCATGCCATGACAAATCACGACCTGCGGCCCATTAATTACCATTCTGCCGGCATTGGGTACACGCTAATTGAGACATAAACTGATTAGCATTCAACATAGTTGTTCCCCAGATCAGGTGTAAAGGGTATAACATGTCCTAACCCCTTTTCCGATGGGATAGTTGAAAAACAATACCAGCGGTAGCGCCTACTGCGCTATTAGCTAGGGAACCATAATCAACTGTCAACTGTTACACACCGCACGATAATGTGACAAACCACCTTCCATTTACAGATTAAATGTGTTCTTGTTCATCAGCATATGTGCGAGTATACGTTGTTAGAGGAATGCCTCTGTCTATGACAATTGGAGGGGGTAACGAGGGAGCAGTTGTGCATTACACACCTCTTAGTTGTGCAATGCACCATTGATCACTTATAGATATGTGGTACTGTGCGACTGTTGCTAGCACATCGACTCGTTCCATTGATTGTGAATGTGAAACGGTCGGCGTATGAACAAAGCATTTTATGTTAAACATCGTGTTAAATTCGTGACTGGAAAAAATGTCTAACAACAATTACATGCATGGATTTTTACACATCTCATATGTGAAGCTCAATTAATGGCTTTGAGATTAAGTGTTATTGTCGTAACATTTCGTTCATTACAATTTGAAGGAAACGAATTAATTAGTAATACATTTTCTCATCTAGAACATATATCCATGTTAGAACAGTATTTTCAAACAACAAACGTTAGGCACCCTAGTGCCACCTATCGGGATATTATTTGCAATCCCTCGTGGTGGTCATATTTGTAATTTTTTCTGTACCGCTAATGCTTTGTCTGGCGTTTTTTTTTTAAATTAAATGCAACATCGAATAGCAATCTTTCCGAACTGACATCGGAGTGATTAATTGTCGTTAACAAGCATTGTATAGCTGATGCTGATAAACACTGGTTCTGATAAATACTGCTGATAAACACTGGTCTCATTTCTTCTCGGATACTAAATGTATTTACTACGGAATCACCATGAAAAAAAAAACATTTAGTTTTATAGATGTCAATCTAGTTATTGACCAATCCAAAGTGCACACGCTCCAATAATTATTTTTCTGTAAATCTTGTTTAAACATCCTATTCGCCACCATAAATACAAAAACATGACAGTTAATATAAAAGCTGGCGTGTTCAGGCTCAAGTGTTATTTATTTTTTAAGGAAAACTAATCACAAACCGTTGTTCCATCTTTTAAATCTAAGTTCCATGTAGATAATCAGAGCAGGTGATTCCGAACTACTTCAATCAAGCATTCAATGAGAATCCAGGAAGTGACAAGTAGATTTCCGATCTCGAGCTGCACATTCAGCCAACTTTAGGTTCAACCTACACGAAAAACCGCTGCAGGTTTACTAATTTGGGTTAAAATATCGATTTATCCTGCAACTCTGAACCTGAAGTTCTTTGATGGGAAGAAATGGGATGTTTGCGAAGTTCTGTCTTCATTATTGCCCAGAATTTTTCAATTGGGCGAGGTTCCGATAATTTCGATCATTTCTTCCGAACATCCTCCGGAACATGGAACTTAGATTTGGCAACGAAACATTCTTGCCCAGGAAGTATACGGAGGTCGGTCTTGACGTATTTGATGAGCAGCTCCGTGTAATGTTTCCGGGCGCGCGTTTTTGCAGTGATGTTTTGCTTTTCATTCCGGTTTGGGGATTTTTTCATCTTGTAAATATGTAACCCAGCACGTTTCATGGTTTTCTGCTCAAAACCGACTGACACATTGGACTTTTTAGCGACATCTCGACTTGACACGTTTGGACGGTTCTTGAACTGTTGTACCACTTTCCTGTCCGTTTTACTGTCCATTGGACCACTTTTACGAACGCCCCCTTCCATCCTTCGGGCACTCAGACGCTCCTTGAAGGTTCTTATTACACGAGACACAGTATTTGCAATTACAAGCTTTTAAGCGATCCATCGGTGGGACGCCACTGGATTTAGATTGTAAGCGCTCAACTTTTTTTCACGGACAATTTCTCGTTTCGACGACATAACTGAAACTACTGTATAAATAACTATGAAACTTAACAAATCTAAACAATACATAATTAAAATTTGCTAAAACATTCAGGTTTTTTATTCATACGGTTCAAAAGTTACAGAAGACACCCTTTAAGGCTTCCCCAAACTGCAGCGTTTTTTGCCGCTGCCGCAGCGAAATCGCGGCGAAAAAATCGCCGCAATCAGATTACATGGCGGCTTATGAGAGCGCACAATCCGACGCGGTTAAAAAACGCATCGCGTCGGTTTGTGCGCTCTCATAAGCCGCCATGTAATCTCATCGTGGCGATTTTTTCGCCGCGATTTCGCTGCGGCGGCGGCAAAAAAAACGCTGCAGTTTGGGGAAGCCTTTATGCTCGAAGTACTCGAAAAAGCTTTTTTTTCCGAACAATCATTTATGTTAGAGTGGTGAGTAACGTTATTTGATCTTCGCGAATGTCGAAAAATTAACATTGAACGTGATCTGTGTATATGGTATAGAAAATATAGACATGATTTTTGGTTTGTCATTTGAAAATGCTTCTTAATGCACTTCTAACACTTCGGGAAACTCTCTCGGGTTTTACAAAAGCCAACTGATAAAACGGCAAAATAAGTTGCCAGTTTGATTATATGATCCACTAGAGAGTAAAAATCAGAAATTGGCAACTAAAATGAAATATTTGTTGAACGAAATGGGTTTGAACATGTTTTCCAAACTTAAACTGATCTTATCAAGTGCTGATATTCGAATAAATCTAACGGCTTTAAGAAATGTGCTCCTCTTGATTATCTTGAGCCCATAGTTCACGAAGCTCTTTTGAATTTCCTATTTAAAATCGTTCTTACTTGCTCGTTGGAATTGTCCATGATTTAATTTTGAACAGCAATAAAAAATATTCGGAACTGAGCTCTGAGCTAAATTTGATAGTAGATGTTGATAGTTAAAGAATGAAAAACATTCTCGTCCCTTCAACATTACAATTTGAGGTTTTTAACTATTTTACCTCGCGATTTTCGAGAATATGGTTGTAAATCATGGGTTTTAGCGGATCTACATAGCTGTAACTGTTATTGAATGCTTACTGCCAGTGTGCAAGTATGCTTCTACGATCAATACATTGTATAGAAACTGAGATTCATATCTTCAAAATAGCTATATAATGGCTGCTGTATCCCTTTAAGATGCTCACTTTCAGTAAACCAAGAGTAATCGGTCTACTCACAGTGAACGTAGCATAGCTAATCTTGGTAAATAAATACAGCTCAAGTTGATACGAGCTAGAAGCAGCAGAGAGAAATTCTCTGAAGAACAGGAGGAGACTTGCCAGAAGTTCCGGAAGAAACTTCTCAAGAGTTTAGTTTTAACTTCCCAGAAGTACTAGAGAGCTTTCCAGAATTTCAGAAAGAGGCTATCTCAAAGTTCAGGAATTCCCAGGAGTTCAGGAAGAAACTATTTTGAAGAACAGAATGAAACTTTTCAGAACCATAGGGGGTACTTCTTAATAGTTTGAGCAAGTTTTTTCCGAAATTCGGGAAAAAAACTTTCCCGATGTTCAGAAGCAAACTTGCCTAAAGTTCAGAAGGAAGTAACTTCCAAGGGGATTCTCTAAATTCTGGACAAATTTTGGAGAGAAACTACCCTAAAATTTAGAAAACTTTTCCTCGGAGTTCAGGATGGGACTTATCAGAAATTTAGGAAGAAACTAAGTTCAGGAAAAAAAAACTTACCAAAAGAGTTTTAGAAAATGTTTCTCAAAAAGCCTGGAAGGTTAGGTTGGTTGTTGAATGTTGATTTCTAAGAAATTCAGGAGCGATTGCCAAGAAATTCATGAGGAAACTTGTCAAAACACCAGGAGGAAACTTCCCCGAATTATGTCAGGGAACTTTGCATAAGATCAGGAACAAACTTTCCTGAAACTCAAAAGATAATCACTGATAAACCAAAAAAATAGCCTGTACAAAATTCATTCATAGGGCCATAATAATATTCATTGTGCATGACGCTATTTTAAAATATAGCAACACCATCTTCCCAACCATTTGCATCGTAATATGAGTGAGGGTATAAACTCATGTAGGAATTACAATTCCTTGGCTCTGCATTATAAAATAGGAATCCTTTAAATGAATGTCCTGGAAGACCAACAGACATAATGAGATAATCTTGAGATATTCTATGCCAAACAAACTGTCCTGGAGTTCAGAACTTAAGATCTACTGTTGTATCTACTTCCAATGCTTGAGTTGTGAATAAGGATCTAAAAGGGAAAGCTAAATTCCAATTCATTGATTTTTTAATTCAGCTCTCTGAACAGTTGATTACTTATAGTCAACAAAAGAAGCGAAGGTAACGAGAGATAGCGTGGAAACCCTATAAAACGACCATCAATGAGAACTTGAACATCCCAAGATAATCTGATAATGACTGGTGACCTTACAGAAGATTCACTGAATGTTGTTGGTTTGAGTGCATATCGTCACCTTTCATAGGTTATAAAGCTACTGTTACGACTGTAGATCCTAACTTCTGAACTCAAGGGCAGTTTTGGTGACCAACATATCTCATTATATCTGTTTACCTTTCAAAAGACTCACTTAATTTGGTCAAATACATATTATAACTTTGTTTAGTTCAGAAAGCTACAGTTACAGCAGTTTTGCACTCCAAGAAAGTTTGGATAACCTAGAACATTCGAAGATTATCTCATAATGTATTCTTTCAAGATATTAAACGAATATGTTTCAATACACATCGAAGCTTTGCATAGCCCAAAAAGCTTTTGTTACAACTGTAGGTCTTATGTTCTGATCTCAAGGATAGTTTGGATGACCTAGAACATTGCATATTACTTTATAATATTTGTTGACCTATAATAATATTAATTGTATATGTTTGAATATTTATTGTAACTTTGTATTGCTTAAAAATTACTGTTACAACTGTAAACCTTAAGTTCTGAACGCCAGGACAGTTTGGATGACCTCGACCATCCCAAGATTATTTTCGTCTTTTGTCCACTAGATTCTGCTTCAGTGCACTGAAAATTTATTTTCGTAAATAAGCTTTCACTCGTTTCGTAAACATGGTTTTTGGACATAGAACACATGTCTCGAAAATTTTACGAAACATTCATATTGCTTCTCATCTGGTGAAATGCTATCATTACAACTTTTTGTGCAATGCACGAAATGAATTTCGCGAGCACCAGCCAATCGCTGCTTCTCTTCAATCGAACTAATAAATTTTGGTCTTGCTGCCGGGGTGCGCGGGAATCAGTGATTTATCCTAAAATAAAAATTAATGCGCTGTCAAGAGTTATAACTTCATACTCATTAATCAAGTAGCTTCTCACAAGTCACCATGGCCTAGTGAGATCAACCACGGATACAATATCAGCTCTTCCCAAAAATACAGGATCGTACTCCGTGTTAGAAACATAAAAAAAAACGCTGAACACCTTCTCGTGGTTGCGCTTTTATTTTTTAATTACATTTTGAGTCGATATAAAATGATCTGTCAGTCAATCATGCAACCACCAGAGAGAAGTTTCGTTTTTTATTGGATACAAAATATTCGTAGCTCTTTGTATTGTTTTCGTACAATGAACGAATGTTTTTTCTGTTCTAACAAATGCTTCGTTCTTTTGACAGTTGCGACTGTGGCATTTATTAGAAGGTAGCTTCTTAAAAAGTACAAATCTATTTCGTTGCAGAAAACAACGAATAGATTTGTTAGTTCTACCTTCGCTTTCGTAGTATGAATGAAAATTAATTATCAGTGTGTTCTCTTTTGTTGCTTACTGGCCGAAAAGATCGAAATACTTCTCGCAGACGAATGCAACTTCCAATCCTTAGATCCACTATGACGCTTGCGTGATTTCCTTAATAATGGAATTTTTTTGTTGAAGAGTAAAAACAACTTGATGTGAAACGATTTGTCGCTGACCTAAAAGCCCCCAACATGTAATGCAATCTCATACATCTTATCATCTGGCTAGAAATTGCTGATGAGAAATCAACGCATGAGGTTTTTTAAACTAAAAAAATTTCGTGAAATTCCGTAAAATTTCATGAATGCAATTAAAACGAAATTTTCTGATTAAAACGATATGAAACCAAAAGAAAAAAAATATTGCAACTTAATAATATTTCGGTTCGAAATTTAATAAACGGAAAGTGGTTACATGACATTTTGCGGAGAGTAATTTCTCAGAATTACGCAATTCCCGGAATTCATCCTTACTTTGTTGAGAAATGAGTCATAGAACATATAAATTAGTTCAGAGTCCAAAATAATTCCCATACCTTTGGCATGACTCACTCGTTTGATTATTCTGCTGAAAATATTATTTGCGAATATGATTGATTCTTTATTTCTAGTGAAAAATTACTCGACTTTCCTGGTTTAAAAAGGCTTCGAACTAATTTTTAAAAAGTGACAGCTGTCAATCACGCATTTTTGATGTTGTGTTTATCGCATGTTATAGCCGTAAGCCGTTATCATGGATCAACCGAGACAATATACTAACTAAAGTTTAAAATCTTGAAAATAGCAATTCGAACACTAATTTTGAAATCAGTTATCACTTATTCTGTTGAAATTAATTGTCATTGCCGATTTTGCCATCATTTTCGATATACAAATCGTTTTTGCAATGACTCAGATAGCTCAGTCGGTAAGATGATGATCAAGTCAAGGGGATCTTTCGGATTCATAGTATACAAATTCATGCCTTGGTGTTGGCATAGAAAGCTCTCAACTAGTAAGTAACTGTGAAATTGCTTCTAGGATATAAGCTCAGATCAGGTGAAAGCCCGTTGAAAAGAGCGTCAAAGGAGTGGTACAAGAAGAAATAATCGTTTATATACATTTTCTTACTTATGCCCATTCGGTAAAGTATTCTTCACCAGGCCAGGTGATAACAAAAACTGCCCAAGTTCGGCACTGACTAACGTGCGAATGGTAATTGACATGCTTTCCCTAAAAGATCAAGTTTTGCTCGAATGATTACGGCAGATTGGAAAATTAACGTATCTATATTTTGAAGGAATCACGCCCACACCGCCACGCACTCAAAATGAAATTTTTCACGCATTCTACCCACAGTTCAGTGATCGCGAACGCATTCGTAATATCCGGCCGTTAGTATGGCACATAAACTTCCGACCTTGCGGGACAAACCACCTGACATGGCAGAGAGTGCCATGCCGGTACCGCATTGCAATACCAATTCGTTTTCAAAGCTCTCATTGATGGGTCATTCAACTCTTTGTGCGGGTCTGCAACTACCTATATAGATTTTCATTCAGCCCCTCGGAATGTAGGCATGTAGTCATGTGGCTCTAGTCGCTTAATGGAGCTAAATGTGAACAGATTTCATTATACTGTTTTGTGTCCGTTCTCTTTTTTCTATTCCTCGTCGTACTATAGAGTGCAGTTGTTGCGAAGTTCAAGTTCATTGACTACTTCTACTACAGCAACGAACGGCCACTGCTACCGTGGTTGCCAAGGAGACAGAACATGCAACTTGCTATGACAATAGTGGGCTCGATCAAACCAGTATCATGGTTTGCAGAAATGTTGGCAAAGCATAACATAAGACAATCGCAACTTAAACTGCCTTTCACTTTACAGCATGGCACTGCCATACATAGATCTTGTTCAAAGTCAATATGCATTTGCAACAAAAATACATGATCGGAAATAAAGCTGGCTAATTTCAACGTACATGTAAACAAATCATTAATCCGACAAGCTGGCATTGTTTAAATGCGGATGTAATTGAAATTCTACCTCAGTTGATGTAGATTTGCAAAGATTTGCCGAGAGCTACATACTTGTGTTTCTCGGATGTGTCCTTCGGATTAAGATAGGCCATGATTGAGGGTGACCTTGGTGGCGATCTGCAACTCTTTCGGCGGACAATCGAAACAGCACTTCTAGTGGCTTGCAAGTAGACATTGGAATAGTTGGTTGCGTTGAAAAGGAAACAAAAATCAAAATGGAATTCCCCATTTTGGTGGGTTTGGTTAACGACAGCGGGAAGCCTGCGAATGTGATTCATTCTGTTCGCATGCTCCGTGACCTATACAAGCTGTATCCTACCAACACGGGTTATGCATAGCAATAGAATAATGCAAGTTAATTTGCAGCATGTTGTTTGATGTTTATAAAAACTAGACTTTTACCAACCAACCGAAAATAGTTAATTGTTTCTGGTCTTGCTTTTATCGGTCGACCTGGTCTAGACATTCCTTCACAGACGGTTGATTTACGAGCGTTTAAAAGACATTAAGATTGATGCGATAACTGCTGTGCTTTGGATTAGTAGTCGGAAATTTCGATCGTTTTTATGACTATTTTCATGTGAAGATCAAACACATTGTATCATGAATGCTCTCTCGAGTTTCATTCACCTGTGCAGTAATGAATGATCGATCATCCTGAGATCATCACTTGCATCCGAGATACAATTCGACTACTTTATTATGTTCGCTAAACTAAACTCATCTCAAGGATCCAATTAAGATCGCTTTAACTATGACAGCGAGCACACTGATCGCGTCCTCGGTTCCCAGATGTTTCTTTTCGGCACGATGCTGCGCCAGTTAGTCCACTAAAGTCAGTTTATTAGCGCGCACGTATCGTTAATTTCCATTTAAGGATCGCTTTAATGCGAGGAAAAAATGAATCCTATATAGATCAAACATGTAAGGTCACTCATTAGTATGAATTTATAGGTTGCACTTCGGCGTTTTTCCCGCGTTAACGCGTTCAATCTGACATTGTATGTTAAGTCCATATGACACAACAGCACGTTTGTCATACTCAATAAATGTCACAATAGAGCTTCACACCTGTCACTAGGAAAAAATATCAATATGACAAAGTGATTTGTGGGAATAACAAGATCAATTATGATCGGAAAAATCCTCATTTAGAGTTTATTAATGCCCTGTTAATCAGATGGTGAATGTAGACTCTAGCGAATTCAAACATCAAGACCAAACTGTATGTCTATGTTCGCTTCTAAAGTCAAGATTTCTTACAAACATGTGAATCATACACTGAAAAAAATTGAGTTCGTACTACGAAATCGTTCGTTTAAATCACCAATGTGTTCGTTGTTTTCTACAACGAAATTGATTTGATTTACCATTTAAGAATCTGGCTTTGTATGCAATACCACATGCGCTGTCAAAACAATAAAGCATTTGTTTAATCAAAAAAAAAAAACATTCGTGATTGTACAAACACAGTACAAAGAACTGCGACAACTTACCGTTGCATGCATGTTTGACAGTTCTGCTTAATCGAATCAAATTGGTTTGGGAATTGCTCCTGTTCAATTGGGAAGAGCTGCTACGGAATCCGTGGCAGAAGGAATGAAGATGAAACCAAAAGGTTCGATGAGTAGCTAATGGGGCGATTTTAATTTTATTTCGAGGTAAACAAAAGATTTTTGTAACCACAGCAGCAACACCAACATGTTCGAGTACGATATAATAGAAGCAGCGATTGGTTGGTCCGCACGAAATTGATTTCGCTGATGACAAGCAGTACGAATGTTGCTTACAATGTATGAGTCATGAGTTCTACATATGTACGAAAACTATGTACAGAACGAGCGTAAGAAATTTACGAAAAAAAATTAAGTGTTGAAAACTTTGATTTACTGTACTGAAGTTAAGAATGGTACGATCAAAAATTGGTCGAATGCATTCTACTGCGCAATAAAAACAGCTTAAATCGCCTGACAAAGTATTTATTCGATGATTTTTTCTTCTCAGGTTTATTTTGAACCTTTCCTGTTCCGGTAGCTGTGTAAATTTGGGAATCAGCCTTGTCGAACGTTTGATTGTCTATTATGATTCTTTCACTCTTAAAAATAATGAAAATAGCATGAGTTGTAACTGATACAATATTTAAATTTCATGGCATGTGAATCAATGAATGGCCGAATTTTATGTTCAAATAATTGAAAATTCGACTTTAAAGTGCACAGAAAAAAAACGAAATTGTTTGCAATTTTTCATACGACAAACCGGATTTCGGCGATATCTTGCCTTAATTTACATGAAATATCCCATGAATTTATGCCAAATCTAGGATTCCATATTTGCGTGCATTAGACAACAAAAAAAACTACGTGATTCTTTCAAATTGTCAAGAAATCAAGAAAATAGGTCTTGTGGATTTAATTCTATGGGTTACATAGCTTAAAATTACACGATCGGAACTTTAAAAAATTGCACGCTCATGTGCAAGCCTACTGTTGCCAGTATAAAAGTTTTCAACAGCACACAGTCATGCATTGGACTCTTGTACTCCAATGATAATTTCAGTCACAATAGGGACTAAAGTATTATTTTATCATACCTTTAAAACATTATACACACTATCAAAATGTCATGTAAATTTCTGTCCCCTGAGACCGACACATGCAAGCGTCCTTTTGCACATAAGAATGAGTTCTGTTTTTGATTCATGTAAGTTTGAAAGGGGACGTGAATTTAAATCTTACTAGACGCTTCGTTTGGGTGCATACGAAAATACCCTAAAACAATCGTATTTTGCTCATCACTTCTTTTCAACAATATTGTATTTTGCTTATCACCTCTATTGTGCGAAATACCCCTCCTCCCCCGTCGTAGACTTTTCTCCATACATTTTGTATCGAACGTAGAGTTTGGTCAGACCCACCTCGGCTCAGAAAAGTCCACGTGGTTTATGAACAGCCCCTGTGCGCGATGCGAGGTTTTCCCAGCAACTCATGCAATTCGTATCCGCTAAAGATCGTATGCAGCACCTTTCGTTCCAAGATTTCAAGGACGAGCATAGTGCAAGTTTCGTGGCCATAGAGGACTGCCGGTCGAATCAATCTCATTTAGAAGGTCAACATTGTAGTACGGCGAACTCTGTTCGATTGAAGCGTCCTACGGAGTCCAATGTAAGTACGGTTTCCAGCTATAATGCACCTTTGGATCTCAATGCTGGTGTCGTTGGTGGCGGCCACCAATTTACTCATCACCTAGATTTCATCACCGACGATCTGAACACGGAATGGGAGACTGAAATTGTGTACTCGTAAATCTCTTCCTTTCGTGTATTTTGTTTTCGACACCTTAATGACAACTCCAATCCTACCAACTTCGGTCATAAGAGTTATGTACGTTGTCGTTATCGTTTCAATAATGTCGTCCAAAATGTTGGACGAACTTCCTTAAAATTTTAGTCGTGTCTATCCCCGCTCCCCCTTTAACACCTTCCAAAGAAATTTTGAACAGCAAACAGAAAAGTGCATCATCTTGCCGTTGCTTTCTTTGAAATTCAAAAGGATTCGAGAGTGTCTCAGAAACTTTAACAACGCGATTCACACGATTCCTTGACGAGCCGCATCATTTTATCTGAAAATCAATATTAGTGCATAATCTTAATCGAATTAAATTAGATTACATTAAAAACTTAATTTAAATTAATCTAATATAATATCGGATTCCTCACGTGGCGGAATATAGATAATTGAATATCCTCAAAATGGCTTCGCGATAAAATCAGTAATATTATTGAAGTTTCCTGCTCACTAATTCGTGCATGGGCTATTATGAAGGATTAGTGCACTTTTCTTTCGTACATCATCAGCGAAGTCACCACAGTCTCGTTTGATAACTTCCAGAGAATATTGCTTCGAGTTGAACATTTTTTGGATTATTTTAACATACATTTTGGAATCGATCTCTTTTATAATTTGCTGCATTGGTAAACTTAGTTTTACATGACGCCACTGACAGTCATGTTCTTAGCAGAGCTGGTAGATCTCACGGCTATTATCGACAATGAAAAAACTGGTCATCTCACTATTACCAGAAGGAACGAGCTATCATGAGCATTTTGTCATTCTTCAACAATCATGCAGTCGTAAGATTTTTTCTCATAGGATTTTGACACCTAAATGTCTAACTTGTCCATTTGGAATTAGCCAAACAATTATAAATAATCAATAGAGTGAAAAATGTTTTTGAAGGTTTGTGTCCAAAGTAACAATAATATCAATAGTTGTACTTGTTATTTCGATGACTAAAACACAGTAGCATTCAATCATGGCGAATAAAATTGATGACATTTTGAAGAAATCTCAATCTTCGTTTCCTCACCCGTTGACATAATCACTTGTATTTCGGTAGACATCTTATGAGATTTTGCATTGGAAATGACATTTGCCAGCCCTGGTTCTAAGCATAAAAAGGAAATGTTTCGACGTGAATAAAGTCTTTGCCAGGATTTCAGATCATTCTCAATCCTCTTCAATTGTGATATTGGAATAAACTCGCGCCTTTATCGCATAAGCTTAAATAAGTCTCAGTATGCCATTTCGATTTGAAGTGAATAAACGCGGGCATGTTTACTCCAATGACAGTCGAATGAACACGTTAAGTGATCGTCACACTTGTGAGCCGCCGAAATCATTTATAGAGAACGGTTTTAACACAACCAAAGGAACGTCCATTTGCTTTGTCACGCATTTATGAGGGGAGGGCTTTGAAAATTGTGGTCGACATGTTGTGACGTTTAAACATGTTTTGACGTTCATACATACCCGGGTAGGGAAGGGAGGTAAAATGGATTTCTTTAACGTACCTAATGGACGTTTCCCAATCCAACTAATTAAATCGGCAATTAATATTCCCCCTCAATAGTGACATACATCTGAGAATGCATACATCAACGGTTAATAATTGGTTCGCGTCAGGCTTCGTGGAGCCTTTCACGAACAGAAAAAAATGAGGGATACTAAACTCCATGATCTATCTACCGCATCGTTATTTCGTGATGAATAATAATTGATCACAAACCATGATCACTGACCGAAACACCACCAACATGGTTTTCAAAGTGTTAGAATTGATGTCGTGCATGTTCTTGAGCACGATTAACATTGATTCAGTTTACTTGTGATTCTATTTCATGCGTTAATTCAAACTGATTGAAGTTGAAACAAGTTTCGTTTGCTTTAACGTGAAGCTTAAGTCCCTTAGTTAGAGTATAGATTGACTACAATCTATATCAACACCAGCCAATATTAAATCTATAATGCAAAAACAACCACCTATTTCGGTTAAACTCTTCGTCTGTGGAAATGAAATGATATTTCTTACAAATTTCTTCTTGTGTCATTGATTTCGTGTTTTCACCAGGCTGTCAATTGACGTTCTAAATTTATAATGCACCATTTGAGATCTCTGCTGGTGTCCTTCTTGGCGGTTGCTACCTTAGCAGTACACTTGTTACAATTCGGTTAATGTAACTGCTATGAAACTGATTTGAGCCACATTAAAGTTGCTGCAACTGTTTTTAACGGATGTGTGTTGCTTCGGCAATAAGGTTAGATTCGCAATTTCTACCACCAAGATTCTATCTTCCTCGAACAGAAATCGATATGCAAGACTAATCGTCTTCTCTTGAAGCTCTTCGTTATGCATTGATAAGACCTAGTCCCAGTCTGCTAGCTAAAGGTGAAGGTTGCTAGAATCCAACAATAACCACCATCATCGCCAATTCGTGGTTTTGAAGTCACCAATCTACAAAAATTCCACATCCTAAAGTTTAATCACATTTTTGCTGCAAAAAAAAACAACAACAACATCCTATTAAATGGAACGATAGCTGAATAATTTAGTGTATGCCGACAATTTGTACACTCACTTGAGATATTCGGCGCTTCGTAGATACACTTTCAAGCAGTTATGGAAAATTCTTTCGATTGTTTTAGATCGAGGAATAAAGAGCAAAGCAATATAAAAACGAGCTGGCTTTGTTCTAATGGCTATGTGTGATGCGATTTACAATTTTATCGGTGTTGATGGAGCCTGTGGTGGGAATGCTGACGGCAGTATTTTTACCAACAGCGCTTATGGCCGTCGTCTACTACACGGAGAATTAAGACTGCCACAACCAGCTGCTTTTCCAAATGGTGCAATTGCTTCCTATTTCATAGTAAGCGAGGCAGCGTTTTCACTGAAACCAAATTGAATGCGACCTTATCCGGGAAGAAACCTTGAAGCTTTCCCGGAAGAAACCTTGAATTTCAATTACAGGCTATCCAGAGTACCCCAGGACCATAGAAAATGCCTTTGGTATTTTAGTGGCTCGTTGGAGGATCCTGTTAGCACCACTACATTTACATCCAAACGCTGCTGAAAACATCGTCAAGGCCACAGTCTTGTTGCATAATTTCGTTAAAACTCACGACGAGCATCAGTAAGCACCGCTCAACTTTGTTAATCAAATCAGAGTTGAGCACTCGTCATTGACGAAGTCTGTAAGACACAGATGAAATAGGCCTCTCTATCAAAGGATAAGTTTTTTCTAGTGAAATTTTAAGGAATTCGCTTAGTAGTGATTATTTATAATTTATATTTTTTTAAAGTGACCAAGTGAAGTGTTAATTTAAATTTTCCTAGTTTTCCAATCAAAATGGAGATATCATAATTCTTGGTGAATGTCGATCACAAATTGATCCACTTGACGGAATCAACGGCGATTTCATCCAGCGAGGAAATAATGCATCAAGGAATGCATATCAAGCGCGAGATTTCTCAGCGAAGTACTTGTTTGAAAATCGATTCCATTAGCTTAAGTATTACTAACGTATTATTGGTTGAATCCGAAATTGAAACCTTAAAACATTCGACATTTATATTAAAACAATATGGAATAAAAATATGCTTTAAAACAAAATAATATTAAAAAGGATCAATCATATCAACATGGAATATCTACTAGCTAACTAAGGGAAGCAAGCTCAGAGAATTTCTGCAGTGAACCTCACGGAAGTTCTATAAAGAACTTCACAGAACAGAGAACCTTCGGAAAGTTCTTCTTGTTAGAACTCCAGCGAAGCTCTTCCTCGAACTTTAACTAAGCTCTTCCTAGAACTGCAGCAAAGTTCTTCGTAGAACTTTAGCGAGGTTCTTCCTAGAACTTCAGCGAAGTTCTTCCTAGAACTTCAGCGAAGTTCTTCCTATAACTCCTGCAAACTTCTTACTAGAACTTTAGCAAAGTTCTCCAGAACTTCAGCGAAAGAACTAGAACGTCAGCGAAGCTCTTTCTAGAACGTCAGCGAAGCTCTTTCTAGAACGTCAGCGAAGTTCCTCCTAGAACTTTATGAAAGTTCTTCCTAGAACTTCAGCGAAGTTCTTTCTAGAACTTTAACTAAGCTCTTCCTAGAACTGCAGCGAAGTTCTTCCTAGAACTTTAGCGAAGTTCTTCCTAGAAGTTTAGCGAAGTTCTTCCTAGAACTCCAGCAAACTTCTTCCAAGAACTTTAGCAAAGTTCTCCAGTACTTCAGCGAAGTTCTTCCTAGAACGTGAGTGAAGTTCCTCCGAAAACTCAATGAAAGTTCTCCCTAGAACTTCAGCGAAGTTCTTCCCAGAACTTTAACTAATCTATTCCTAGACCTGCAGCGAAATACTTCGTAGAAATTTAGCGAGGTTCTCTCTAGAACCTCTGCGAAATTCTTCCTAGAAGTTCGGCGAAGTTCTTCCTAAAACATCAGTAAAATTCTCCCAAGAATTCCAGCGAAGTTCTTCCTAGAACTCCAGCAAACTTCTTCCTAGAACTTTAGCAAAGTTCTCCAGTACTTCAGCGAAGTTCTGCCTAGAACGTCAGTGAAGTTCCTCCGAAAACTCAATGAAAGTTCTCCCTAGAACTTCAGCGAAGTTCTTCCCAGAACTTTGACTAATCTATTCCTAGAACTGCAGCGAAATTCTTCGTAGAAATTTAGCGAGGTTCTTTCTAGAACCTCTGCGAAATTCTTCCTAGAAGTTCGTCGAAGTTCTTCCTAAAACTTCAGTAAAATTCTCCCAAGAATTCCAGCGTAGTTCTCCCTAGAACTTCCTAGAACTTAAGCGATGTTCCTCCTAAAAGTTCTTCCTTAAACTTCAGCGTAGTGCTTCCTAGAACTCCAGTGAAGGTCTTCCTCGAACTCCAGCTAAGTTCCTCCTAGAACTCCAGCGAAGTCCTTCCTAGAACTCCAGCGAAGTCCTTTCTAGAACTCCAGCGAAGTTCATACTAGAACTTCAACGAAGTTCATCCTAGAACTTTAGCTTTCCTAGAACTTCAGTGAAGTTCTTCTAAGAACTTCGACGAAATGCTTACAAGAACTTTGGTGAAGTGCTTTCAACAGCTTTGGCGAAGTGTTTCAACAACTTTGGCGTAGTGCTTCCAAGAACTTCAGCAAAGTTCTTCAGAGAAGATCAACGAACTTCTTCCTAGAACATGAGCGAAGTTTTTCCTAGAACTTCTGAAGAATTTCGCCAAAGTTCTTAGAAGAACTTCTTTGAAGTTCTCTGAAGAACGTCGCTGAAGCTCTCTAAAGGATTTCGCTAAAATACGCTGAAGTTCTTCCTAGAAAGAAGAACTTCTGTGATGTTCTCTGATTAACTTCGCTGAAGTTTTCTGAAGAACTTCGCTGAAGTTTTCTGAACAACTTCCCTTAAGTTCTCTGTAAAACCTCCCTGAAGTTCTCTGAAAAGCATCGCAGAAGTTCTCGGAAGAAATTTCCTGAAATTTTTTTTTGAAGAATTTCCTTGAAGTTCTCTAAAGAACTGCCTAAAATTCTATAAAGAACTACCCTGAAATTCTCTGGAGATCATCCCAGAATTCCCTGAAAAGCATAAATTAAAAATATTCCAAGAAAATCCTTAAATGGCCCAAAATTAGTAATAGGTTCTTTAGGATTCCAAAGAGATCCTGAATAGATTCAGTATGAATCAGAATTAGAATCAGAAAAGATTTCTAAAGTGTGCTGAAAGGATTCCAAAACTAGTTTAAAAAGATTCCAAAGGAATCTGCATACACACTCAGAAAATTTTACAGTATTCGGTAATTTTTTACCGAACTTTCAACAGCTGAACGTTCGGTAATCCGATTTACCGGATTTCGGTGAAATTTTACAGTATTTCGGTAAAAAAGTTCTATTAGAAGATTTCAAATGAATTCTGAAACACTCATGGAAACGCGACGAGAGATTGGACTTGTGGTTCTTACAAACGAACTCATTATCAAAATAATGAGTGAATTCTAAAAGGCTTACAATAATATGTTGATGACATTCTGAAATGATTCCTAAGGAGTGTTAAAACGTTGCTCAAGGGATTTCCAATCGATAATGACAGGCTTTCTAAAGGATTCCAAAATGATCCCGACAGCATTCTTTTAAGATTCTTAAAAACCCTTGAAGGATTCCAAAAAAAAAAATTAAAGCGTTTCGAAAGGCTGTTTAAACTATTCCAAAAGAGTAATGAAAGCATTAGGAAAGGTTTACTAAGAAAATTTGTAAAAGAATACTTAAAGTCTTCCCAAAAAATCCTAGGAGTTTTAGAAATTATACTACTAGAATTTCTAAAATTAATCTGAATTTTGTTTGAAAGAGTCCTGAAAGTACATCAAATCTATCTCGAAAGGATTCAGCAAGATGTCTAAGAACAATCTAAGAGTTGTGAAAAGATACGAAGAGAAAAGTGCTAAAAATAATCATGAATGGTTTCTAGAGAATCCTGAAAATACTTTAAATAATATTGAATAACTGACAAGGGAATACTGAAAGCAGTCTTTCCTGAAATCATTTATAAATTATCCTGGAAAGAAACTCGTTCATTTTTAATCATATCAGATAAAAAAAGCACAGTTCAGCCTTTGTTTGTATATTGAGTTTAGCTTTATTTATTCAAATTCAATAAACTTGTTGTAGGCATTGGGCTTACTATTGAGTTTCCTGATCTGGATAGTGTATAGATCTAGAAGAGAACTTACTCGTGAAATGCATTCGACCTCTAGATCGAGCAACTTGAAGCGGTAGCATTGCCACCCTTTCTGTGAGAAAGGCTCCAAATGAGTTATGCTGATTTGTATATTGTCAGAAACTGTAACAACGTTTTTGACCTCGTTCAGGATTGCAAGAATCTTGTCGTCGTTGGGATCGATCTTTCTTTTTCTGGTTCCAGCAGGCTCAACTTGAGAGTCATCGATTTCAGTCTCGTCAAATCGGTTTTTCGAAACTCTGCCTTTCGATCTTTCCGCCACCATTCATTCCTATATTACGTGCTGAGCAAGCCTGACATCATACCCGGCCAAGTCCTAAAAATGTCCCACCTGAAATATTTCCTCGTCCAGATCAGGAATCGAACCCACCAAAACCAGCTTAATAAAACATCACTGGCTAGTAACATGCCCCGTATGTAATCATTAAATTCTAGTTCACTATAATTAGCGTTGGAAAAATAACACACCTAGTATTGGCATCCAATCACCATCTGCCTATGAATATGAATAGACGTGATAAGTTTTTTTTTTTATTGCTTCAGAAATTATTAGTAATATCAATCCGGAACCAGTTTCACCACAATTTTCCGCATTCAAATGAATCTGGAGCAAACATCACCTGGCGGGCCAGCTACATTTGATGACAAGTGCGCACCTGTTCCTATGCCAGAGAGACCATACGCAGTTGTTTGCCGACAGTAATCGAACTTTAGTTTGCATTAAACGTTCGAATTATCGTTCACGTTATGACAGGTGCTGTTTGGCTTACTCGGATCCAAGGACTGGGATGATTTCCGCCAAGCACCTGGGATAAAAACAAACTGAATAATTCACGCACATCCCATTGGTAGTCAATTGATTCATGGGTAATTCAAAGTCGATATGTGGCTGACCTGAGGCGTCAGAATTACTCTACCCACGCTGCGCCAATCGACGGTGACGAGAAACGGTCATAAATTTACACTCTAATTGGCGGGGCACGATCCAGTGCTTTGATTCGTTTGTGAATAATTGATAAAGTTGTCCATTGAAAAGCCCGGTGCAAAGTGATTTTGGTTTCGCAATAAATAACTTATACGGACTTGCTTCGTAGGAAGGCTTTGACTTACGAGAGCAATCACACGTCAAACTTTTCCTATGGTTGATCAATTTGTCTACTTCCAAAACACCTGCCCGCTAATTGCACTTGTAAATTATCCATGAGCTTGCTTCTATTATATCACCATCCTCGGGAAAATAACCATTACCGGGATGATAAATCCTAATATATTGATAATCTTAATACAACAAGATGGTACCTATTTCCAATTAAAAATGGTTTATTCAACTACGAAGGTGCAGCTGGCTAAACGGGTCATATTTTAATCGGTTGACGATTAGAACGACTCGTTTATGCAAAGCCTGTCCAATGTAAGATACGAGGTCCGTTTAATACGCTTGTGCCAGCTCCCGGGCGGTGATTTGTGGTGATCGCTGATGATTGATGTGCCACTGCACCTGTAGCAGTGACTTCCATACGGTCAAGACCGGTAGCTGGTTTTATTGGCAGAATGTCTTTAATTGTTTGCGACTGCAAACAACAACACTATCAGAATGTCGTCAATTTCGCGTTGCTTTTCCCGAGTTGTCAGTCTACGAACCACCAGGGGATGCCAATCAAATAATTAAACCGAAACTGTATAAAGATCGAATTCGAATAATGGAAAGAATTGAAAATCGCATTACGGCATTTCATTCTCAGGGTTCAGTGTGGTTTTCCATTTAATTCAATATATCTCAAATGTATGTACATAAATATGAACTTATGTAATATGTCTTCTCCTACTTGGCATTGTATGCCCTACGGGGCACTTCTTGTCACTCAAATTAGTGTTCTTTAAAGCACATCCACAGTTCTTTATTGAAGGCTTTATTTGCCATTACAAAGCATCCATTCGAATAGTGTGTGGCAAGCAGTCTTGATAAAAGTCATCCCCCTTGGGTCAAACGCGTGAATTTTCAGGCAACATAACATTGACTACCTATGATGAGTTCCATGCTCTGAGAAAAATTTCATCGTTGTACCGACAATTAAATCATGGTCAGGATGACTATCGCATGTAATGGTTTCAATAACCATGAAAATGGTCGAATTTACCACGTTCATGGCATTTTTGACTATGATCATGGTAACAAGGACTATTCCGACATTATGGAAAATGTTGCATCAACTATTTTTAATGGTAGTTTTGACCATGATCATAGTCGGTTCAAAATCACTATACTGCAATAGTCATCCTAACCCCCAATAATGGTAAAATTGACCATCAAATTCCTCTCTGTGTGCGAAAATCAAATGACAACAAACGTAACCAGAAGAATGAACGTTTGATTTTCAAAATGCTTTGATATTCATTAAAGTAAACAGGTTCATTTTCAATGTGAATTTAGAAATGCCAGAAATGAAATTCAATTAACCACAATGAATATCAATTACCCGTCGGGATTGGATATTTGTAAGGGCAGCCCAGTCCAGGGTATTCTTGCTCAACATTGCTAGAATCTATTCTTATGGAACGATGATGACGGCCCTGGTTGTTCCATGTTCGTATTAGGATTCAAAATCACTTAATAATAATATAAAAAATCATCACAAGAGATGATATTCTGATTTCGTCTTGTGAAATTTATGCTTACCAATTGATAATCAAAACAACAGTGACAGCAGATTTTTGACCCGCACTTAGAGCCTACTTCATTCAATGCAGCAAACAAAATTCAGTTGGCATAGCAGTGACAGCGGTAACCATGAAAGTAAACACTTCTCATGGATATTCTATGAAAATCCAAGGCACTGGTGGCAAGCACAATGATACGCTTACGCTTGAAGGGTAGTCGAACGAATTTCCCACCCGAATAGACATTTGACTGCATCGGGAATCAACTTCCGGAATGGAAAACCGACGCGTTTTTCGCCTACTCTTATGACAAATGCAATCTTTATTTAGCCTAAATAGGGTTACGGAATGTAATGTCAACCTAGCCTCTTCATTCGGCCTACCAAATATGTCATTTAATTTAATGAAAATCAACAAATCGACAATGACATTATGGCGATCAATTTGAGCAATTGAGGAATTTTCGTCACTTGACCGTGGTGTAATTTAGCGAACTTTATGATTTCCCCTACTTTGTAGCTGCTATTATCATTTTAACAGTTAAGCTAATGGGTTTTCTTCGTGACTTTCAAATGTACTAAATTTGAATAAATTTGATCGAGATCCATTTTTATTGTACACTAGATTTGCAAAAAATAGTTTTTAATTATGTATTCAAACGAGAAAGTAAATAGTGATTTTGCAAGAAAACCAATGGCTCTATTTGGGGGACAAATTATTTACTACGATCCCAACGATAGCCTCCCTTGCAAAGGAAAATAACAAGCTGATATCATATAAGTAACAAGTTCTGTTATCCCAGTTATCGTTTTGATTTCCGCTGTTATCGCATAACAAATTTAGTTATCACCATTGGCAAATTTTGTTATCATATGTTATCATTTTGAATACACTATTTTTTTATGAACGTTATAAGTTATAAGAACTTTTGTTTTAATTGTAAAACTTTTTTTCTTGAATTGTAAAAAATATTTCCAGCATATTTTAACAATAAATTTGGCTTTTAATCAAAATATTTTTTTTCAGTTATTAGCATGAGAATTTGATTTCAAATTGATAACATAATTTGAAACTATTTCAATGAATTTGCTTACAATACAGGATTTGTTATCAAGTTGTTCGCAGTGATAACAAAATAAGTTATTATTATGATATTCAACGAGTATTTTTTTGTTATTCATTCTGTTATTTTGGCTGTTTATTCAGCCTCAATGATAACATATTCAGTGATCAAAAAATGATAACCTGGTATTAGAACTTGTTATCAATTTGGTATAATCCTTTGCTCGGGCTATTATATACATGAGATAGTTTTCTCTGTGGTTGAATTATCGAATTGCTGAATTGATAATGGAAATCTATGTGTATGTCACTGTATTACCGAGCAAAGGATTATACCTTATTGATGACAAATTCTAATACCAGGTTATTATTATTTCGATCACTGAATATGTTATCATTGAGGCTGAATAGACAGCCAAAATATCAAAAGGGATAACACAAAAATACCCGTTGGACATCATAATAATTGCTTGTTTTATTATCACTGAGATCATCTTGATAACAAATCCTGTGATGTAAGCGAATTCATTGAACTAGTTTCAAATTATGTTATCAATTTGATATCAAATTCTCAAGCCAAAACCCGAAATATTTCTTTTTTTTTAAATAATTTATTGTATGTTAAAAATGATAATATATGATAACAAAATTATTCAATGGAGAAACAAATTGTATTAAACGATAAAACTTGAAATCAAAATGATATTTGGAATAGCAGAGTTGTTACTTATATTGTAAAAGTTTGTTATTTTCTTTTGCTAGGGTGTGTTCCGAATAGAATATTTCTTCTGCAATTCTCTTTTTTGCCGTGTTCGTGGCGTCTCGCCTTGTTAACCAGTTGGAATCGATTCTTCCTTCGGTTTTATTGATCTGGTATACTTATGCATTCCCGAAGGAAGCATTTTGATCACATCTCGAATGTGATAGTAACCAAGTCCGCTGTGGTTGCCTATGTCCATTTTACTGTTCCGCCAGAAAAAAGCCACTGTAATAAAAAAAAAAAAAAGCATATAATATAGCCTTATATCAAATAACATATATTAGCCCACTAACCTTACCTGGAGCACATTTACATTTTAGCTTTATTATTATTACTCTATTTTTAAAATTACAGCGCTTTTATAATCAGAGTAGAATTTACTCAGTTTCCTTATTTCAAGTTACTCAGTTTTTGACATTTAGCATGGAAATACGAAACTGAGTGAAATTATCTGTTTATTTTACTGCGGCACTCCTAGTGGTCGAATCTGGAATAGTTTGTTGGAAGCAGTTTGTTTTAAAATGTTTCTTCTTTCAGTACTGCAAAGTTCGGCGCGATTCATTCTGTTTCAAAGAAGTTATACTTGATGGAAGCCGCGAACCGAAAATTAAATTTGGACATCCACTTCGAAAATACGACGTGATCAGGTTCAAAAATTGCGAAGTCGCTGAAATTGGCTAAATCGACAGTATGCACCATTCTCAAACAGTTTCATGAGCGGCATATTATCACTGATGTTCTGACAACTTTGAGCAGTATTCCGAAGATTCCTCTTAATAATTTCCCAGTATCTCCCGATGGGTCGACACTATGGTACATTTTAAGGGATTCATATTTTTGGGCACAAACTGTACATCATTACTGTTTATAAACGCCAGCGTATCCTTAGCGGAGGGATGTGCCTTTGGTGTGTCTTCGAATGAATGGAAGTAAACGTTTTTCAATGCATTCATTGATGTTCAAATCCTTATTGATTGTTTCTGCTCGTTCCGAAAGAAGAACTCTTACTTCCGCTTTGACAGATTGCTTGCCAAAAAAGATGCTTCCCTCCAAGCTTTTCAAGGCTAATGGTGAATTTGAATCGCGATGACGGTTGTATGGTGCTGCCAGGTGGAAAGGTTGAGAGTTTGCCTGAAGGTTTGCAAGAGAAGAAACGAGATAAATGTACATACTGTAGAAGTGGGCAATTTGCTCATGAACTTAGCTAAAGAACTAGCTCATCAAGGTGAACAACCTAAAGTTTTTTTTTTAATTGAGCGGTATCTCACCCGCTCACCCCAAACAAACACCTATTTAGCTCAAAAACTGCACGCGGCCGCATATTGAACTCAATATGAGAGGCTACTTTACTCAGTCCCATGCAGGGACCTGGCAACCCTATCCTATTTACTAGCGTTTGACAATATGCAACATATCACGGGCCTTATTTGAATGAGGCCCGCATGACGTTTGTTACTAAGGGTAGGAACGCCAGCATTGTTTACAAACAATGAATCTTTTGACATTTAGTTGTTAGAGATGTTAGCTACAAGAAAATCTCTGCCCGCCAGGTCCCTGGTCCCATGGGAACTGCGACTCAGTTTCGTAAAAAGTGAAGCCACACATAGACTGGGTAACTCCACTTTTTACAAAACTGAGTCGTAGTTCCCCAGCGTCTGAGTAAAGTGGACACTCACATTGGGTTCAATTTGCGGCCGTGTGAGCTGTGTTGTGTACCATCGTGATAATACTACAGAACCACATACAAAGTATACGTCCGATAGAAACGAGAGAAGAATTGCACTACTACTTGAAACAGAACGAAATAGCGATACAGAATAAAATCGAAGAGAAGGAATGCAGGATATGGAGGAAAGCGATATTAATTACAGAAAATGTACATTACGAACGAGTTGAGCTAGGATGTTTCCTACCGGTTGAGGAGGCAGCAGTCAAAATAATGAAGAATTTCGACCCGATTACTTTTGTTTCAGTATACGCTCCCACGGAAAAGGATCTGTTGCGAAAAAGAAATTCAGGCTCGATTTGATGCAATCGAGGATCTGCACGCAGAAATCATAGCCAGAGGGGACTGGAGCGGGCACCATGAAACGTGGGACCTCACGGGGAAAACATGCCCCAAAGTAGCGCTGATAAATGGGCTAATAGAGGCTTCTAAATTATCTCTCCCCAGCAATGGAACGCACACATGCAGGACAGCCAGAAGTTAAGCGGTAGATCTAACGCTAGCTAACGAAATCTA
Source organism: Aedes koreicus (assembly GCA_024533555.2). Classification (NCBI taxonomy): domain Eukaryota; kingdom Metazoa; phylum Arthropoda; class Insecta; order Diptera; family Culicidae; genus Aedes; species Aedes koreicus. The sequence continues at coordinate 122,740 of JAHHFK020005507.1, read as the reverse complement.
ACGAAATAAAACAGTCGTATTAAGAGAGAAAAAAACAGCGTTGAGGAACGATGAGCATGAGCATGAGCATGATTGACATTAGTAGCTGATTCTGATTCTATTGATTCCTACGCTCATTAATTTGGTACCAACCGGGGGAGACTTGGTCCTATTTTCTTATCTCCAATCCATTCAACTACTTGCAATATTTTGTGATATAGTGGGCGGAATATTACAATTTGAGATAATTCTAAGCAGTCGGTTCACCAAACTTTGGCAGATCGAAAGGTAATCCGTGGGTGACTGACCACCAGGTATTTCATAGCAAGATGCTAGGAAGCGGACCGGAAGTGTAAATGAGCAAACTCCCCCAACAGTGTTGAGGAACTATAACCGTGAAAAAATTGTACAGAATCAGCTGAAACTACAAAAAAAAAAAACAAGAGCCACGCTAAAAAGACAGACAAGGAAAGAGAAGAGAAGATACTGCCAGGAGATATAAAAGAAAGTGGACGAAGATACAGCAAGCCAACAGCTATGGAACATTATTAAGGGGCTGGACACAGCGCTGACTAAACCTGTTGGTTTCCAACCAGAACCCAACCTAGAGGATGGACAAAGATTCATTCAAGATTCACTACTACAAAGGGAAAGAAAAAAATGTGCCGAGAGCGAAAACCAAATCGGATGTAGGTGGTTATGAAATAGCAATATCAGAAGAGGCAATCGTGAAGCATCTCAGGAGGAAGGAAACACACTCAGCCTCTGGGCCTGATGGAATGTCCTACGTCATCCTGGAACAACTGAAGCCGAAAGTCATAGGAAAAGTCTGCGAAATTCTCAACGAGGTATTTGTCACAGAGGAAATTTCGGGAAAGTGGAGGAACACGGAAGTCCAAGCTATTCCAAAACCAAATAAAGATCCTAATCTGCCATCATCACAAAGACCAATCTGCCTGCAAAATACCTGCATTAAGTTGCTAAATTGAACTATACTCTATAAGACCATCCACACCAGTGCGGCAATATCAGTAAATTTTTACCCGGTTTGACAACTCGACATCGCATCGGTGGTTGGTAACCGGGTTGGAAAATGACAATTTGTTCTCTCGGAGAGCAGCGGTTTCGGTAATTTGACAACCCGATCCAACCGAGCCGTGCGTTGCTATTTGATGAAAAATAGCCAAAACAAGATGAAACGTCAAAACAACATCTTCATCTGGAAGTGTTTACGATTTCTGTTGAAAGTGTTTTTCCTAATTTCACGTTTATTGTGAGAAGTTGTGAAAAAATGAGTGCATCAAAACCCCGTGGAAGAATTTGGACGCATCAAGAGGCTAAAGCGCTTTTCAGGGCTTGGCTGGATGTGTCCCAAAAGCCAATAATTGGGACAAACCAGAAAGGCCAATACCTGAACGGAAGAATCTACAAGAAGTTCGTAAAAATTTGCGCAAAGAACGGTTTAGCGAATTTATCGTCACTTGAGCTCAAGTATTCCACCACCTTGGAATTATCCATTTCACAAATATTTGTTTTCAAGCTAAAAATATTGAAGAATTATAAACGAAACAAAAATATAACAAAGAGGGTTGGTTCCGTGAACGTTAAATAGCTTTACATTGCACAATATGTTTAGCGAAACGAAACAAAATAGACCGGTGCAAGAATAAAGTTAAGTCCTATTTTGTTACCTTTTTATCAACTACGGGTGCGAAAGTGGGTGGCTAAATCAAAATAGGAACGCGTAAATTTGACAGAAAACCTATGGGAAAACTGTCAAATTCACGCAAACGCAAACATTCATACAATTTTCAATCCTGCATTTAAAAAACTTGAACACCCCTCGTTTTGTAGGTGTATGCGTACGAAATGTTGACTCTGTTTCATTTAGGCCATTTTCTATTCAGTTGGCAGAACGGCGTCAAAGCAAGAAGAGCAGTGTATTAAAATTTTTCACGCACATAAGCAAAATCCAATTTATTCCCACGCCGACTTGGCAAAATCACTTAATATTGCCAAATCAACCGTGACGAATGTTATAAAAGTGTTCGGAGAACGTCTGACGATTGCCAGGAAGCCGGGATCAGGAGAAAACCGAAACCAGGAAACCGCAGCGGCCGGAATAATAGTGGCCAGCATTTTCAAACGCAATCCCAACTAAGTTCCACACAATAGTGCAAAGAGCAAAGAAACGAGCCGGACTGTCAACATATAAGGTTACAGTGACACCAAATCAAGATGATAAGCAAAACACAACAGCCAAAGCAAGAGCGCATAAGTTGTACACGAGTTTGTTGACCAAGTTTGATTGCGTCGTAATGGACGATGAAACATACGTCAAGGCTGATTTGAAGCAGCTCCCAGGTCAACAGTTTCATACGGTTACTGGAAAAGGAAAGGTTCAACATAAGTTTAAGCAGAAAAAATATCAAAGTTCCAGCAAAAATACTTGGTTTTGCAAGCGATTTGCACCTGTGGTCTGTAAAGCGAAAGTTTCATGACAACTGGCACTGTCTACCAAGGTATTTATGTAAAGGAATGCTTGCAAAAACGCTTATTGCCTTTCATGAAGAAACATAGTTGTTCCGTGATGTTTTTGCCAGACGTCGCTTCTTGTCACTACGGAAAAATGGCTTAGGAAGGTATACCGCCAATATTGTGCAAATCGTACCTAAGGAGAAAAACACTCTAAACTCGTCGGAACTGCGCCCAGTTGAAAAATATTGGGCAATCGTAATGAGAAACCTCAAGAGAACTCAAAAAACAGTTGGAAGTGAAAAACAGTTCAAGGCAAATTGGCGTTCAGCATCAAATAAGTTGGATATAACAGCGGTACAAAACTTGATGGAAGGTGTGAAACGTATAGCCCGACAGTTCGCATTTGGAAAATCGGAAGCCTAATCAACTAATTTCCCTGTGTTTTCTAAACGATGAACTTCAAGAAAAAATAAAGATTGATAATTTATATAATAAAGTACTCAGTGTGCACTTAATCATGTTTGACAAATTTTTGACCGTTCCATCCTTTAGCAATATATGAAGCAGTAAAACCGATAAAAGAAGACGGGCACAACAAGGTAGTCATTTATACAGATTCCAAAAGCGCCTGTCCATCCTGGTAAACAGATCCGCGATACAAGATAACTTCATTGCCTGGAACATTATCAAGGAACTGAAATTGGAGGGAAACCCCTACATCAAAATACAGTGGATTCCTAGCCATCGAGGTATCGAAGGCAAACAAAGAGCCGACTAAATCGCATTATCAGCAGCTAACGGAAGCCAAACGAAATTCAGCACGCTTGTCCTGACAGATGCTCTAGCCCTTGCAAAGGAGAAAATATGGGGAAGCAAGTTCACAAAATACAAAAACATACCTAAAGAAAATGGAATAAACCACTTCGAAATAACGAAAGAACCCGGAAAAGCGATATGGTCAAGAGGCTTCATACTGACATCAGAAGGAAAATGGACACTAATCAGAATAAGGGCAGGATACACACTTACCAAAGAAAGAAGATATAAATGAACAAGAAGAAAAATGCGACCTTTGTGAAGAAAAAGAAGACCTATAGTATGGTTCGTACATCTGCCCACGACATCTTGAGAAGTGATTACCCAGCTCTAGAATACAGCAAACCACTAAAAATCATCTTTAAAAACAACCAAGAAATGGAAACAAAACAAACGAAACAAAAATCTCAAATACTATTAGGACGTCAGGCGTGAAATTTTCAAGAATCGTATGCTCCACTAGAGCATCCATTGGTTAGCAATTTGAGCGTTGTTTGTTTTGTTTTGTTTGTGATTTTTAGCCTCGAAAATCGTGTAGTGATAAGTAATCTAACCTATAAATCATATGGAAAAACTACAAGGTTCAGCCCAATGGGGTGTTACGCAAAGGTAACGTAGGACTATGTAGCAATGTGCAATCGAATTCGCCTCCAGTCGCTTAATTGTTTAAAGGGTTTTCGAAATTGGTTTCACTCAAAAATTAACTGCAATACACTAAACAGGTTACCCTAATAAACATGTAATATACAATAACGATATTACAGATGGTTTAACCAACAATCAATATGCAATTAGGGATTTGAAATTGATTCACTGTTGTAGAACCCCTTGGTCCGAAGTACACCTTATAGCCAGCACCTTGCTATACATATTTGCGCCTTTGTTTCGATTTGCTGTGTTATTTTGACAGAATATTTGAGCGTGTGTTCGTGTGAGTTCATTATTAGGGGCGTATTATTAAGCTTGGGACCGATATGCTAGTACTGACTGAGCCACGAAAAAAATCGTATTTGTTCGGGACCTACTGGTAATCTAACCTATAAATCATATGGAAAAACTACAAGGTTCAGCCCAATGGGGTGTTACGCAAAGGTAATGTAGGACTATGTAGCAATGTGCAATCGAATTCGCCTCAAGTCGCTTAATTGTTTAAAGGGTTTTCGAAATTGGTTTCACTCAAAAATTAACTGCAATACACTAAACAGGTTACCCTAATAAACATGTAATATACAATAACGATATTACAGATGGTTTAACCAACAATCAATATGCAATTAGGGATTTGAAATTGATTCACTGTTGTAGAACCCCTTGGTCCGAAGTACACCTTATAGCCAGCACCTTGCTATACATATTTGCGCCTTTGTTTCGATTTGCTGTGTTATTTTGACAGAATATTTGAGCGTGTGTTCGTGTGAGTTCATTATTAGGGGCGTATTATTAAGCTTGGGACCGATGTGCTAGTACTGACTGAGCCACGAAAAAAATCGTATTTGTTCGGGACCTACTGGTCTTAGAGTTAGTCTATGGTTTAACCGTACCGGTTACAGTTGGGATGATAACCCGATTTGGTGGTTAGGTGCTTCTTATGGTAATTGTTTATGCGGGTAGACATTTAGGACATTTTTACCCAAGAGACTGGCTTCATCCACCACCAATTGCATACGATTTCTTCTAGGCCTATGTGTGTACAACACTGCAAAATGTGCAAATGTCGAAAACACTATGGCTTCGACATACGATATTTTTCGCAACCGCCCATTTTGAACAACTCTCTTTTCCAGTTATTTTGGAGGCTTTGAAAGGGGCCGTTTTGGGGTCAGGGGAACAGCTAGTGCAGCCACCTCACTTCGTCATGAAGCTGAAGCTTAAAGCTTGAGCAACTCACGTATATAGTTTGTAGCCATATGCTGCGACATTTTACTTACACTTCCTCAAAATAATTTGTTTCTTATCGAATGGTATGGACTCTATCCATCGCACTAGAACGCAAGAAACACTTTTAAACATTGATTGGAATTCGAAGATAATATTACCAACGAACTTTACACTTCACATGCCATCAAACAGAAATTATCGCATGCCATCAAACAGTGGACAGTGATTGCAAATAAGCACACATCAAACGACCCTTAGTGATTTGCAAATCTGAATCATATTATGTAACATTTATAATGTATCGAATAATAAATATGAAATACTCTCAAGTTTGGTTGAATTTTGAGTTTCGTTTGTGTGAAAGCATCCCCCCTTTCCAGAGGGGGGGGCTCTCGAACCACAGTAGAAACATTTTTGGCCTTCAAAAACTTCGACATGCCAAATTTGGTTCCATTTGCTTAGTTAGTTCTCGAGTTATGCAAAAAATCCAGTTTCATTTGTATGGGAGCCCCCCATTTGGGAAGTGGTATACCACCATATACTATATACTACCAAATAATCATTTCTTGTCTTCAAAAACTTCCACATGTCAAATTTTATTCCATTTACTTGATTAGTTCTCGAGTTATCAGAAGTTCCTGTTTCATTTGTATGGGAGCCCACTCCCCCTTCTAGAGGTGGGAGGGGTCTCAATCTACCATAGAAACCTTTCTTGCCTTCAAAAACTTGCACATGCCAAATTTGGTTCCATTTGCTTGATTAGTTCTTGAATTATGCCGAAATTTGTGTTTCATTTGTATGAGAGCCCCCCATTCCATAGGGGGGGAGGGGGGTCTTAAACTATCATAAGAAGCTTGCCCGGTCCCAAAAGCCCCTGCATACAAATTTTCACGCCAGTCGGTTAAGTAGTTTCTATGTCTAGAAGGGTCAGTTCGATAAAAATTCATTTTTATATTTATAAGAATTTCAATAGTTTTTTTATATAAAATTAATAGTTTTAAATAACGGAATTGATGGGTAGAAAGATTTGCAATCGATTGGTGCAAAAATTTTGAAAATCGGTCATGAAATGACTTAGTTATTAACTTTCAAAACCTAAGCATATTTCGTGACGCTCCAAATTTCCGTACTCGCAACGTGTACCCCTATATTGAAAACAAAGACGTAGTCCTACGTCAAAAGGACTCCCTTCAGTTTCACCTTAAGCTAAAGCAAGATGTTCCAGCGAGATGGACTGTTGAACTAAGATGCTGTAATTTCTACTGTGGCCTTATTGGATTCGCCCAACTTTACTGTCCATATCGTGGATTGGGAAGCAATTCAGTGGAGTACAAAGAATCTCGGTCTTTTCAATCAGGTTACGATTGAAATTTCGTCAAAAAAATCTGCTTCCTTATCTAAATGCTCAGTACTTTATGAGTAGGTTATTATGAGGAAACGGATTAAACTGCATTCCCTTCCTCAAAATATCAAGAAGTTCGTAGATGAAGTGGAGAATGGTCTCATCAAGCGGTTCCGGGAAAGAGAATCGAATGAACTAATCTCTCAAGCCATCTTTCTCGTTCCGTGGTGTAAGAAGCAAGGTTTTTGGAGATGTGGAAATTTACAACGTGCCGTACCAAGCTCTCGTGCACAAAATGTGGAAGAATATTGATATTTCGTAAGAAAATCAGCACGCTGAGCCTCAACCCTCTGTTACTCAAGCATCCATATGGGAAAAAATCGACCGCTCACTATAGTGTGCCATTTTGCCCACCTCTAAAATGAAGTACGGCAGTTTTCACTGATAGCCGGCGTCGGTGGTGTAGTGGTAAAGCGTGACTGCTACTTGGCACCCCAGTGGGTCTGGGTTCAATCCCAGTCGACGTCGGTGGTTTTTCTGAAAAAATTCGCCCCTTTTTCCCTCGGAAAGGAAAAAAAACCCTTTGTCCCCGTTTCTTTTTCAGTAAGTTTGGGGGGGGGCCCGGGGGGGGGCCTCCTCCCCCCCCCCCCTGTTTTTCCCCCCGGGAAAAAAAACCCCCCCAAAAAAAAAAAAAAAAAAAAAAAAAAAGTTTTCACTGATAGATCGAAGATGATGTTGGTACGGCTGCACTATAAAACGTTTGTAACGTATTGTGTGAGGTGGTCCAAGTCTATGCTGTAGATCTTTCGAATTGATTTAGTCAATCGATCATGTCTGTTAGGCCCTAAATTGGAACTCTAGATATATTTTATAATTTAATGTTCAAGTCTTCATGATTCAATGTGACACATGAATGCGAAAGATTAAATCTGCGAACCATTCGTTTTCCTAAACATCGATAGAGCTATTAAAATGCCACTATTCATACGGAACAGCCAATTACGTTACAACCAATCTAGACATGTTACCGGCGGAGTGCCAATCATTCGTTCAAACATTTACAAAGATTCCAAGTATACGATCCGCTTCCTTCTGCTTTATTAGAAATAGTTATAAAAAAAAACTTATGTTAGCAACTTGTTCTACCAAAGAACTGCCAATATTTGCTTTATTTGCCGAAGACGTGGTGCGCTGCAGTAAAAAATAACATAATTTTATGGCAACAATGTGTTCCACTGGAAAAGGGCACCTGCTGTTATTTCAGTGCACTTCCTGGCTTGCGGCGGCGCGGCGTCAACAACGTTTGTTTGGTTGGTTTGGCACGTGAATGCCATGAATTTACTCACTTACCAACGAGAAACCTTATACCAAGGAAGGCAAGTCGCTTGTCGATGCGATGCTACTGCAGTTGGCTATTAAACACAGGGGCTGATTAGTTAATAAAGTAATAGATCAACAGCCAGCACGACACGAGATAGTAAATTAGTGCATTTAGTGTTGATCACTGTCAGATTTTTAGTCGGTGAACTACAGCCTACTTTGATCTGATTCCGTGTGGCAGTTTAATGCACTGGGCATTAGGTATTTATTTTCAAGGGAAAGTTCACCTTTTCGCACCTCAAGATACTGCTTAGGTTACAACTACTGTAACCTGCCATAACCTAATAGCGATATTAAACTCAAGGATGGCAATTTGTTTCTTACTGATTCTCGAACTAGTTTTTTTTTTCATCTCCGACACGTACGGATAGTACATACACAGAACAAGGAACTCAAGCTGTGATTTAGCGTAGGCGAAGCAACAAACCACTGATTGCATATAATTAATAGTGGCAAGGACCCTTCCATCCACACTAGGAATTTTAGCACTCACTAACGAACGTGTTAACTTCCTTGTTTTGGTGCTTATTAATCGTATTTGACAGATCCACATATAAATCATTGGTTTCCAGTATCTAATTATCGCTGCATTAATTTGGACACTTCACAAAGTACCAATAGAAGGCGATAATAGCATGAATTGACTAATTGATCAACAGATTTGGAGAACGATGTTTGTAAACCTAAGCTGTGATATAAATGTGAATTTCTGGCGGAACAACTGGAGTGTGTTTTTTGGAGAAAATGTCTGTTCTGTTGGTGCCTTTGGAGGACATCCTCAACTCAATAATTTTCTACAATCGATAAGGAAATATAAGACAATACGGAAATATAGGACAAAAATGCAAAAAATGCAATGGGTGAACTTGCTTTTGAAAATGTCAATATTATAAACCAAACTAAACTAAGATCCTTACAGCTTAATTCCTCCCCAATAACTTACGACACAATGATTGATTGACCGCTTTCTTTCTTGTCCTTCCAGTTCTGGAGTACGTTGGCCCGAAATGGCGAACCTTCGTAGCAAATATGTCCATCGCTCTGTTCTTCACCACCGCTTCGTGTGCCCTTCCCTGGATCGCTTACTACCTTGCCGATTGGAAACTCTTTGCCATTGTCACCTCCGCTCCCCTGGCCCTGGCTATTCTCACACCCTGGTTGGTCCCTGAATCCGCAAGGTTTGTGGCTATTAATTCGATGCAAAATCTTACATTTAATCATCAATTCCTCCACCTCTTTAGATGGCTCGTCTCGCAGGGAAAAGTGGACAAAGCTATCGTCATCCTGAAGAAGTTCGAGAAGATTAACAAGAAGACCGTTGACCCCAAAATATATCAGGATTTTACTGAAAGCTGTGTCCGTTTGCAAGAGGAAGAAGCCGCCAACAGTAACTACTCTGTGCTGGACCTGTTCAAGACCCCACGCCTTCGCAACATTACCATCCTGCTGATTGCCATCTGGATGGCCATCTCGCTGGTATTCGATGGACACGTGCGTAACGTCGGATCGCTTGGTTTGGATCTGTTCTTTACGTTCACCGTCGCTGCCGCCACTGAACTGCCGGCCGATACGTTCCTCACTCTAACCCTGGATCGCTGGGGACGCCGTTGGTTGGCCTGTGGAACCATGGTGGCTAGCGGAGTGTTCAGCTTGCTTGCTACTACCGTACCAGTTGGTAAGTTTGTGTGGAAATTTGTTCGAAGATTGGTGGTGGTTACAAAGTTTTACCTCCTTACAGGTGCTCTTTCTGCTACTTTGGCCATTCTGGGTCGCTTCAGTGTCAACATCTCCTACAACATTGGTCTACAGTATGCTGCCGAGTTACTTCCCACGGTAGTTCGCGCTCAAGGTGTTGCATTTATTCACATTATGGGTTACGTAGCCAGTATTGTCGCTCCATTCGTCGTATATCTATCGCACATTTCACCTTCGATGCCGTTGATTGTTCTGGGAGTCCTGGGAATTTTCGGAGGACTCCTCTCGTTGATGCTGCCCGAAACACTTGGACACGATCTGCCACAGACGTTGGCAGATGGAGAAGAATTCGGACGTGGGCAGAAGATATGGGATTTCCCTTGTTTGGCCAAGTAAGTACTAAATGTTAATTCAATTTGCATCTGCCATGCTTCAGTTCACAAAACCATCTAACGGCTCGCTTCTTCCTCATTCTGCCTATAGGAAAATCAATGACGACGAGGTGGACGACCTTCCGGTGGAGCGTTTCACCCGAGCCACATCAAAGACCTCGGTAGGTGCTTCGCTGCGTGCGTCGACGCGTGGCGAACTGCGCTCCAGCATGCTAAACCGTTCGATTCGGTCGCGCGTCTCGGTGCGTTCCCTCCAGCAGCGTGCAGATCAGATGACCGCTTGTGTCTAACGAGCGCCAGTCAGATTAAATCCATGCTCAATTGTATCTAAATACAATAAATGCATCCACTCAGAGGACATTTCTTAGTGAATAGGCCAAAACAGGAGATAGAATTAATAGACTTTTGTTTCCACTGCGACGCTGCTGCGAGGACAATCGGAGTCGCCCGCCTGGGGACAGAAATAGCCCCCACCTTCTTTATCTTTCCCCCACCCACTTTTTCCCCCTCCTTACGCCACCTCCCCCACTATTGAGAAACCTCCCAAAAAATTCCTCCCGCTAAACGTTACCCAAAAATTGATTTCCTCTCACCCATTCCAAATATTTTTTCTCAATTCCCTCACCCAATTATTCCTCATCTTTTAAATCCAACGTTTGTCTTCTTCCCCTAAAACGTTTATATTTATATTACTTTGGTCCTAAACATCTAACACTTCCCCGATGGGTTTTACTTCATTTATCATTATTTAACATTTTTTTTCATTAACACACACAGCACACTACAATTGATTCTTCCGAACATCATTATTCATCAGGTTCGCTCTATAATACTTATTTTATTTATTACAATACTTATCTTATTTTAAATGACTTGTCCTAGAATGAGCATTGACAGTATTCGCAAGAAACAATCCTCACATCGAGCTCGGGTCATAGTTTTGTAGTTTCAGTGTATAATAATGATGATTCAAAGATTTTAGCCATAGGTTCAAATCCGAAGCATCTTGCGTCCTCGCGTCTACAAACGAGAGTCTACTTATAATGTCTTAACAAGGCAAAGACAACATAATCGACTGCCCATTCATAGCGCAAAGAATCTTTCTTTTTATTTTATTTTCGTCAACAGATAAAAATGTTCATCCCAATGACCCTTTAAAAAATTAAAGTACATACGAAAATTAACAAAACTTAACAAAGACATATACGGAAACAACGCTTATTAACATCACGGGATACATTAAAATCAAACACATTATAGCAGCTGTTGAAAACGCGGCACATGCTTTGCACAGGTTCGTGTTTTCCGTAGTTGGTCCTTGAGTGCCGGAACACGAAGAACTGTTGTAAACGGAGATTTCGTCGTCGAGTGTTGATGGTCAAGAGATCCAGTAGACCGGAACAATCAACATTTCCTTGAAGCAGATCACCAATGAAACACGCTTTGGCTACCATACGCCTACGTTCCAACAGTTCCAGGTTGATGAGCTTACACCGACTTTCATAACTTGGCAATCTGCGAGGGTCTTGCCAGCGAAGATGTCGCAAAGCAAAGCGTATAAACCTTCGCTGAACAGCTTCGATCCTCTGGACTGCGTTTTGGTAGAAAGGGGACCAAACGATGGCACAGTATTCCAAGAAAGGGCGAACCAAAGAGCAGTATAATGCCTTCAGACAGTAAACGTCCTTGATGTTTTTTGCGAAGCGGAACATAAATCCTAGCTACGAAGAGGCCTTGGAAACAATATACGAAATGTGAACCTTGAACGACAGTTTGGAGTCCAGCATTACTCCCAGATCCTTGACCGTTGTTTCTCGTTTCAAGCGCGTACCTCGAAGGATGTAGTCGTGAAGATACATCGCACGTTTTCGGCCGAAGGAGATAGTTGAGCATTTGGATACATTTAAGGACATTCTGTTGATTCGGCACCAGTTATCGAACACTTGCAGTTCCTGCTGAAGAAAGTGGGCGTCTTCCGGACATTTTATAACGTAGAACAGCTTCAGGTCATCCGCGTAGGATAATTTCAGGCATTTGAGGACCAAGTTCACGTCGTTCATATATAGCAGGAAAAGGAATGGGCCGAGGTGGCTACCTTGAGGAACGCCGGATGCTACCGGAAAGCTAGATGAGGCGTAATCGGCAATCTTCACGGACATAGTTCTACCAGTCAGGTATGAACGGAGCCAGTTCAACAACTGATCGTGAACCCCCATATTGCCGTATTTAGAAATGGCAATCTGATGGTTCATTTTATCGAAGGCCGCAGAGAGATCTGTGTAAATGGCGTCTACTTGATGACCGCGTTCCATTTCGCGCATGATGAACGATGTAAATACGGTTAGATTGGTCGCCGTCGAGCGCTTGGGCACAAAACCGTGTTGGTCTGGAGAAATAGTCTGTGAATAGTCATTGACCAGCCTTTGGAGAACAATTAGTTCAAATAGCTTGGATACAGAGCTTAGTGCAGCAATCCCACGATAGTTGGCGACGGACCGTTTGCATCCCTTCTTATGTATTGGGAATACAAATGACTCTTTCCAGCATTCAGGAAACTCGCCGGAAGTTACAGACAAATTGAACACCGTAGCTAGGGGCGCAGCAAGCGTGTTTAGGCAACGCTTCAGGACAATTGAAGGAATACCGTCAGGACCGCATCCAGTTGAAGTTTTCATCTGCTTCCCGGCTGAAATCACCATATCACTATGAATAGTGAAAGCAGAGCCAAATACAGACATGCGAGGAACATTGCTAGTAGCCGATTCGAGGCTCTCGGCGTCCAGAATTTCGTCGCAGAAGACACTGCTGAACTGCGTACGGAACAAGTTGGCGATATCCACGATAGTGTCAGCTTCAAGAGTGCCATCAGTCATAGTAGAGGGTAAGCCGGTTTCTTTCCGTTGTTCGTTCACAAACCGCCAGAAGCTTTTCGGGTTCGTTTTGAGACGACTCTGCAATTGAAACTGATGGGCGTTGTACAAGCTGTTATTGAGGTATTTGTAATCGTCGTTGGCGCGAGCGTAGTTTGCCCTCGTGGAATCGGTGCGATATCTGCTGTGTTTCCTCAAAGCAGCCCTTTTAACTCGTTTCAAGTGTTTGAGGTCAGAATTTGACCAGGCAGGTTTGGGAGGCTTACGGTTGATTTTCTTAGGCACGAATTGATCGACGGCGTAAAGCAAAATACAGCACATAGTCGAAGCAGCAAAATTTGCATCCCCGTTTGCAAGAGTCGTGTTCCAGTCCACGTCGGCGAGAAAGTTGTTCATTCCCTCGTAGTCAGCATGGTTGAAGTCATAATAAACATTTTCGAAGTTGTCATGGAAGCTGTACTCAGGATTTAATTCCAGCGTCAGTAGCAGAGGGGAATGGTTTCTGCAGCTTTTGACAAGTGGTGCTGGAGCTTGAATGACAGAACATCTTTGACCCAGTTCTTCAGTAATGAAGCATAGATCCAGCAAACGATTGTTGTTATTCGGAATGCCGTTAACTTGCCGAAGTCTTGCGGTAGAATAAGCATCAAGCAAGGAGAGAGATACTGGTCTGAATGACGAACATGAAGTATCTGGATAGTGGAAGCCGTTGGTATCAACATGCCATGAAATCGTGCTGAGGTTGAAATCTCCCACAACGACGATGTTGTCGCTGGGTCCCATTTGTGACACGATCCAATCCAAAGAAAGAGTGTGCTTATCGATGAGGCTGCTGTCGTTGACACGATCAGGTGGGATATACACAACGCACATAAACAATGTTCCGGTTTTGGTGGTTATTGCCACCCAGAGATGCTCAACCGTTGAGTTTTCGGGAGGCTTCAGGAGGCGAGATTTGAACGTTGAGCGCACGGCAAGAAGGACTCCACCACCAGATTTCTTGTTGCTGTTGAGCGGCGATCGATCTAGTCGGTACACATCGTACGTGTCGTCGAACAGTTGCTTCGATAATGTGTTGCTGTTTAGCCATGTTTCAGTGAAGGCGTAGATATCGTAGCATGCGTCACTGCACGCCAATTGGTACTCGGCGAGCGAACTGTTAATGCCTCCTACGTTCTGGTAGTACAGAAGGGCTTTCGATAAGGAGGCAACGGAATCGGCCGGTATCGATCTAGAAATGGAAACAGCATCAGGCCGGGCGACGTCATTAGAATAAGAATACTTGCCTTGAATGGCAGCTTGGAGAGCCCTGTCCCCGTCGCTAGACCCAGGGCCGGGACGACTTTGAAGGCTGGAACGGGCAAATACAGCGTCACTGATACCGGTAGTGGGCACATCTGGGCTAGGAGGGTCCAGGGCCTCCATATTGCTTTGTGACGTGCGTCCCAGACCGGTTGAAGTGGCGGTCGATGTGTGTTGATGATGAGCAAAACATGTTAGGTGATGGGTATGTAGCGGGCTGGTTGGGCATAATAGCGGTGAATTACTGCAAGCATCAGCATGCGAGGAAGCGGCACTGGAAATCGGGAAAGAATCAGGAGCAGAATACCTTGGATAACACACATACTTGCCTGGAAGTTCAGGTTGGGAGCCCCCCCCCCCCCCCCCACAGCCCCCTTAGAAAGGAAAACCCCCTAAATAAAATTCAGCTTTTTTTTTTTTTTTTTATTGGGGGGGCTTTCAAAATTTCCCAAAAAGAAAGCGATACCTTTGGCCCCGCCCCTTTTAATTCTTGGTTTTTTCAGCCCCCCCAACCAAAAACCAAAAACCAATTTTCAATCCTCCCGCTTGTTTGCCATTTTTTTTTTCATTGTGGTGTCCGTTTGGACGGCTAAGACCGCTTACGGTCCATCTCGCCATGATTGGCAATTTATGTATTTCTCGATTGCTTTCTAAGGCTAGCGACGTAGTTGTAGCAACACGGGAGAACAGTTGAGGACAAGTCGTAAGGTGACTTTGTTGAATTTATTTATTCGGATGACGGAGATATGTTTGATCCTTTATCTAGGTAGATATAGTTTAAAAATAGCGATAGGAGAACTGTGGGGAAAATTAACAAATGGGGTAAAATGAACAGGAACCGCACTCGACAGTGAAGAAGTCTGTAAGTCGCAGACAAAATAGGCCTATCTGTCAAAGGGTAAGCTTTTGCTAGTGGAATTGAAAGTTCCTACTAAATTTGTTTTTATTTCCATTTTTTGCCTTATATACTAATTTACATTGTAAGTGTTTTAGCCCAATCGGCTCTTCAGCTTTGTTTAAGTGTGTTATGTGTTTGGTGTGTTTTATGTTGTAATTGATTTTTCAAATCAGCTTTTGGGGCATTGTTAGTTAAAATTTGATAACCTACTTAAACTAAAACTATAGCTACAATTTGAAAATCCTAGGGGTGGGGAACCAGATTCCGGATGATCTGGTGATCCGATGTCAGGCAGCGTGCCCTGTACCGATTGATAGACTCACTAAAGCGATCGTCGAGCATTTTTATCTCGGCCATACGGTGGACCTCAGATGTTCTTGTCCTCGAAGGGGTGTTCAGGATCATCCTGAGGAACTTATTTTGAACACGCTGAAGCTTCAGGTGGTGTGTTTTTGCACAACTCTCCCAGATTGGCATGCCGTACTCGATGACTGGAAGTATGATTTGCTTGTAGACAGCAAGCTTGTTTTTCAGGGATAATGTAGACCTTCGGTTGGTCAATGGGTACAAAGCTTCAAAAGAACGTTACACTTTGTGACAGTTTTGTCAACCTGCTCCCTGAAAATAAGCTTGCTGTCTATGGTAACGCCAAGATAGACAGCTGATTTGGCCCATTCCACCGTTGAGTTGTTTAGGCTAATTTTACAATCCTCAGGCGGAACAAGTTTGGGAGGGTTGGAGTGTGGGAATAGGATGACCTGGGTCTTCGCTACGTTGATACAGATCTTCCATTCGGTTAAGTATTCTGACAGAACATTCAGGCTTCGCTGCAGTTTCGCTGTAAGTGGAGTTGAAAGTAATTTGCTCGCGTTTACTAGTGATAGATTGAAAAAGTATTTCAGTTTTTTATATTTTATTTTAAAAAAGTGATCATGTGAAAGGTTAGTTTAGATTTTCCTAGTTCACCAATTAGGTATTTTGGCCTACATCCTACCATCCTAAAGGTCAGATCATTTAAAGATGAGGCACTTCATTTTAGAGATAACGGCGCTTCATTAGTTAGTTGTACGACTAAGTTCTGACTAAACTCGATAGATGTCTCTTGATCGATGATGAAACCTATTCTAAAGCAGATTTCAAACAAATCTCGGTGCTCAATTTCTACAAGACTTCGACTAGCGCAAGGTTTCTGGCAGATTAAAATTTATTTTCGCTGATAAGTTCACGAAAAAAAATCATGATTTGGCAAGGTATCTGTTCCTGTGGCAAGAAAATCAGAGTTTTTTGTGACGGATAAAACAATGAACTCGGAAGTGTACAAAAGGGAGTGCAACATCGATCGGATTTTACCCTTGTTAAAGGCTTGCCCACAATAGATACGTTCGCGTTCCGTTGACGTAAATTTGACAGAAAACCTATTGGAAAACTGTCAAATTCAAGCAAACGCATCCGCAACGTGTGGGCCAGTCATAAGGCCCATGATGGTCCAGTTTTTTTTTCCATGTCGGATATCTTCATCACTGCGACCAATTTGAAGATCTATTGTGACACATCCCCTTTTTTTGCTTTAGATATTGTCAGCATGAAGCATCACTATTGCTAGAAGTGATCGCCAATCGCCAATGCTCAAGAAATCTTCATTATTTTTAATAGTGAGGAATCACTGCTTGCTTCGACTCACTCAAATATAATCCTGTGGCCATTTTGCTGAACCTATGCTGCTTTTTCCGAAAATGACAGTTTCACAAGTTAGGGTAATGTTAGCCTATCACCTTCATTCGGCCTATAGTACCAAATATGTCATTAATTTAGCGATAATCAACAAAATCATGTTGCTGTTAAGAAGACCGGTGTAATCCGAAGAAATTGAGACAATATTAATCAACTTATAGTTGTTCATTTTCGCGTGATTTTCGATTTCTTGAACTTTTGGGGCATCATGATTTCACTGGTTAAGCTGAACAGATGATCTACACGATCTTCAAGTGGATGAACAGAAAATAGTTACACGTTACAAACTTGCGGTTCACATAGCTAAAATAATAATGACTTTACAAGAAAATCGTAGACCCAATGTTGGGGACATATTTTTTTGTATGTTCCCAACTATGGCTTGTTGTACCAATAACGTAGTAAAAAGGTTGTTATTGGTGAAATTTGAAGTGTAAATGCATGAGTTTGCGATTGTTCATATTCAAGTGGCTCATCGAAACTCAAACTGAAGAAACAAAATCATTGTATAGTGAATTATAATGTTTTCATTAGTGAATGGCTGATAAATCATATATGAACATCACTTAAGTGTTTCGAAGCAGTTTTATTTTAGTTTGTTTTGTGAAATTTTGTGTTAAGTAAAGCGAATACAGCTGACAATGCCCTAATTCATAAAAATAGAAAAAAAAACCATACAAAGACTGCATTTAGTAATACATCCATCGAGTGGGACGAAGTTGCATCCATGAATAAACCCAATTTCGTGCTTATAGACCGATATTAAATCCAAATCCCTCGAATGTTTCTGAGTTCATAATAAGAGTTGTATAACTTTTCGTGATAACAAGTGTATAACAAGTTGAATCTCGCTTACAGCTTCAAAACTTTATGAGTTATAAAAAAAAATGTAATCGATCGTTGCATAATAGGCTGAGTCAAGGGACACATACCCTATTATTATTATTTTTTAATTGTTCAGTTCCTAAGTTGTGAAAAATTGTTCTCGATAATGCTAACAGTCATTTGAAGAATATATTTTAGTCTCAAGAACGAAGACATTCTAAAAGAATATTTAACCTATTTTGAAAATGACATTATTGTAAAATTCTATTTCAAAATATTGTTCTATCTTCAACCAAATGTCAAACGACAAAATTTCCATTCGACCAAATATCCATTCGATGAAATGTATCATTCGACGATATGTCTGTCAAATGTCCTAAAGCTGACACAAAGGCATATTTGATTTATGGATAGGTAGATTTCTTCAAATTCACAACCCAAGTGTGTCAGACTTTCAATTTGAAAAAGTGGACAAAATTTTCATAGAAAAAGGATGACAATTTTCTATGTTCAAGTTTTTTATGTTTTAGTTTTAGTTCAAATGAATTTCATAAATTTACCTTATGAAATGTAACGATGCTGAATAAACACATTAGAGAATCCGTTTAAATGGTTATCTTGTCTGTAGTATAAACTGGAAATATTTCCCTTGTTTAAAAAACTATTCATCCATACAATCAACCAAAAATGACACGACCGCGATACAGACTAGCCTTACATTACCCTTAACGAACAATAAATTATAAACACTGGATGCTAAACCGGGCAAAAGCCAAATGTTTAAAAATCCTGAATAACAATAAATACCTCTCGAAACATGAACATCCCAACACGAGCCCACGCATCGTAGGTTGCCGTCATTTTGGCGCTTTCTGCTTTTACCGCGATAGTACAGAACGCTGCAAATAATACAAGCAATCCGAACCTGATTCAACCAACCGAAGTGCTAATGACAAAGTGAGTATAAAACATTTGACGTAAAAATGCAAACCTGAGCAAACCATTTTGAATATACGTTCACCGACGGAATGAATAGAAACTCACGGGAAAACGTTGAAACCAGTGTCAAATGAAGTGCGAACGATTTGACATAGTAATTTGAAGATCTCGTGGTTGGAGCTTCTTCTATCGAGCATTTCAAGCTTATTGCTTTTACTATTAGCTCATTGCTTACTCTCAACTTGGTTTTCTAATTGCACTTCCACAGTTCGATACCAAAAACAATGCGTTAATGTGTAGATTGTGTGGCAAGCACAATGTTAGTCGAGAAAATCTTCAACCCGAAAGGTTCCCTCGACCGGGCCTGCGGTGCTATAAATAGGAATAATTCGTTGGGAACTTGGCATGTCACCATGAAACGGGACCAGATACTGGTATATTTCTCCACGTAATAATTTCTACGAAGACAATCCTCAATCCCTCACCTTCTTCTTCTTTAGCATTTCAAGCTTATTGCTTTCACAATTAGCTTATTGCTTGCTCTCAACTTAGTGTTCGAAATGTACTTCCACAGTTATTAATTGAACGCTTTCGATGCCATGTACCATTTTTGCATTAGTATGATTGTGCGGCAAGCACAATCATACCCTTTGCCCAGGGAGTCGAGAAATTTTCCTATACGAAAAATTCCTGGACCAGACCGGGAATCGAACCCAGCCACCTCCAGCATGGTGTTGCTTTGTAGCTGCGCCTTTACCGACTGAGCTAAGGGAGGACCAATCGCTCACCTACCACGTTAATCGTGTTAGATACGAAGGATTTGCTATCTAGCGAGGAGACAATGAATTCCACAGTCTTCAGTTATACATAATGCTACTTATGCTTGGTTGATCGTTAGAAGCAGCTTGTCTAAGAAGGTTCACTTGTTGTTTGATTCCAGAATTACACAAAAAAAAAAATGAATTTTAACAGATGCGTGAAATTTCCCTGCAAGCGGAATCCAAAAAATTGATTACAATCCTTCATATAACAGACCTTGTTTAGGTGAAATCCGGCTTTAATTTACATGAAATATCCCATGAATTATCGAATTTTGCATTCCATATATGTGCATTTAATAACGCAGATATTTAAATGATTCTTTCAAACTGTGTGTAATTACCTATATTCGACAGATACGCGTATCCCGTCTGCTACTTGCAGACTTTCTTCAACACTTCATCAGTGCCTCAGTGTTTGTCCCACACAAAAGCTCAAAGTTGTCCCACTGAAAAGGTCAAAATGCATCAGCACAAGGAGTTTTTTTTATATGTTTTGCACTAAATTTGCATTGAAAATATTAGGTAATTTAGTACCAGTAGAAACAAAGATACGTCCGCTATAAGACGTGGCCTACTCCCAACACTGCTTCAATCTTTGTTAATTAGGTAAGCATATTCAATGCTCTAAAACAAATACAGCGTAGAGGCTAGAGTGTGCCCGCAATTTGGATCAAAAGTCATTTTGATATGATAAAAAAAAAAAAAATGAATATATTTTTTGGTCAGGTAGTACCAGCACATCGGTGCCATTCTCGATCCCAAGCTTAATGAATCACCCCTAGAAACATAACTCCCAAAAAACATCACAGCGAATCAAAACAAATTCTAGTACCGCAAAGCAAAAGAATGGGGTACTCTATGGTGTACTTGGGACCAATGAGGTTCCTAAGTAGGGATTCTATTTGGAATCACTACTGAATCGCCTACTTTCCTACTGATTGTTGTTAGAACTGGCAATATTCGTAGGTTAAGCCAGGGAGGGGGTGGATAGTTATGAAGAAAACGATTTTTTTTTTTGGCTCAGGAAGTACTAGCACACCGGTCCCAAGCTCGGTCCCAAGCTTAATGATTCGCCCCTAAGACTGTAACTCACACCAATACACTCTCAAATATTCTGTCAAAATAACATAGCGAATCAAAACAAAAACAAAGATACTTGTACCAAAAGGTACTAAAAAGCGCAAGATTGTATGGCAAGATGGAGAATGCAAGGTGTACTTCGAACCTAGGGGTTCTACAACAGTGAACCAATTTCAAATCGCTAGTTGCACATTGATTGTTGGTTAAGCCATGCGCCTATTGTATCTTATTTATCTATCGAAACCTACACTAATAGACAAAATAAAGTGCCCACCTGATCATTTTTTTGAATTTCTCTCATTTATTTGGTTCAAATTAAAGTAAACACACTGTAGTCTTTTATGATACTTTTTTTTATAATAATCTTTTCAAGTTTCACTTATGGAATAATAATTTAAAAAAAGAGTTCGACTTGAAAAGCTAAAAATCCATTTGTATTGAAAAAAAAACAGTGACAAAAAAAGTGCCCACTTCAAAAATCGATATGTTTTCAATAAGTTTCCCTCGAAAGACCCCTCTATTGTTTATATTTTGATATTTTGAAGTGTTTTGCTTCGACTTGACCTCGTGCATTTGTGCACGTGATCGCGTTTGATTCAGTTAGAAGAAATGGAGAACGTAGTGATTTCGAAAGTAATTCCCTTGTGTAAAATTGGTGGTTCGTGATGTGCAAAACGGTGAATCGCACCGGGTTGTCGCTTGGAAGTACAGTATTAGCAACCCAACAAACATCGGTGTTGAATTAGAGCTTGTTCGAACAAATTTGGAGAAGCTATTCAGCTATTCTAGAAGAAACAGCTGAATAGCTTCTCCAAATTTGCTTGAATAAGCTCTCATTCAACACCGATGTTTGTTGGGAAGGCAGCGATTGGGAAAATTCGACTGAAACAAAAAACGGTGGATTGCCCAGGCAGAGGCAGGAAGCACAAAACGGATACCAAGATCAGGCGCGAAGTCAAGAAAAACCCAAAAGTAACTGTCCGTGAGATCAAGGAAACCCTTCAGCTATCAGTTTCTGGTCGAACTGTTCGTCGCCGTCTTGTAGCACAGGAGCGGATAAACAAAGTTGCCCGGAAGCGCCCATTTATCAGCAAGGCAAACAAAGCCAAACGGCTCAGGTTTGCTATTGAGCATGCTGATAAGCCCGTAGAGTTTGCATGGAGGAGGAAATGTGATGGTCTGGGGGTGTTTTTCGTGGAGTGGAGTGGGTAGCCTTGTGAAAATCGACGGAATAATGACGGCAGATTCCTACACCAACATCCTGCGAGAAAATCTGGAGGTTTCACTGATCCAGACGGGTCTTGAAGCGAAGTTCGTATTTCAGCAGGACAACGACCCGACGCATGCTGCCAAGAAGACCAGGTTGACAAAACTTGTGTTACCAATAAATTCAACTATTTTGAAACCCTGAAGCACGCCTGGGAAGAGCTTGATCCACATCACATAAGGAACCTGGTGGAGAGCATGTCGAAGCGCCTGCAGCTGGTCCTGAAGGCCAAAGGAGGACACCTAAATTATTAAAATGCTTTTCTTTTACTTAAATTTATCTTCCCGGGAGTCAAAATGAAGTGTGCACTTTTTTTTGTCACTGGTTTGTGTTTGTTCAACTCGAATTGATTTTTTTTCTGCAAGTCGAACTCTTTTTTCTTATTATTATTCCATAAGTGAAACTTGAAAAAAATATTAAAAATAGGATATCATAAAAGACTACAGAATGTTTTCTTTAATTTGAACCAATTAATAAGAGAAATTCAAAAAATGATGGGATGGGCACTTTATTTTGCCTATCAGTGTACCTTCTTAAACGAGCATTAGCCTCAGAAACATAGATGGTCTCCCTCGGGAGTGGCGCTTAAGCCATTTTTACTTGTCCACGGGAAACTCGCAAGGCTGACGGGTAACATTCTTCAGCAGATAGGAAAGTGGTGGTTTTCTAGTTATGTAATTTAAATCTTCAAAATGAGAGTGATCAACTAGTAGTCAATCAAATTGTATCATTAGTCCGATAGGTATGTTCGAATGTTCGTATAATTAAATGTAAACTTATTTGGACAATATAACAGTTTTAGGTCTAATTGGAAAAGGCTAAGACCTATTTGATGACAACTAACTAACAATAACAGTCACCTCTGATTAAGACTTTTTTAACCTCATTTTTTACGCTGTGTTACAATTGGACCGTTGAATTAATTTACACTTAAACTAGATAGATGGAAAATTCTCAAATAACCCGTCTACTTTAGTTGACCTAATTTTGACAGACGGGCAATTAGTAATCTAGACAAACACCTTCTCGAAAATTGACAGATCAAATTGAGATGGATTTTCGAGCATTTTAATTTGATTGGTTAAAGTTAAAGTGAAAATTCACTTATTGAAACACAGCCTTATTAATCAAGTTTACAATTTCCGTTATAGTTAGTTGCGTCTCACGGCACGGTACAGAAAACACAAAAAACTTGGTGTAAAGGAACGGAAAAACAACATGACTTAAAAGTCCATTGATGTTATGCAATTAAATCATAAGCAGCCGTGTGATAGACAATAATACCCCGCTGGTTCTTGGATATGAAAACTAAATTATCCTACTATGTATTACAAGAAAATGACGTGTGCTAGAGTCCTCATAGCGTAGTCAGTAAACGCGTTGGTTTTCGACTCCGGAGATCAAGAGCTCGTTTCCTAATACTTTCGAATGTCTTTTCAGGTGAGAAATTTGTTAGACTGAACTGGTGGGACATTAGCATATCATTGTGCATAATGAAAAAATAAGTCTTCATTTAAGACGGTGTTTCCTCAAAGAACACTCAAAGGATGAGTCGATAATTATTGTGACACTTTAAATTCATTGGTAAATCGGCTATAGTTATTCGAAATGAAATATGTTTTTACAAGGGTTCAGTATATGTATTTATTTCAGCTTACACCTGCCGGTTAGATTTGAGTAAACTGCTCGACATTTACGATGGACGCCTTCCATCACAACCTGTATAGTCGTTTCCGGCACGTTTTTCTCAGTTTTTTTTTCACTTCCTCACCATTCCTTTTCATTTTTTGCCTCTCCTTTGGTCTATGGAAGTTCGCGCTTCATCATGGCGCAATATGTTTCAATCGGATGGAATTCAGGACAGTTTGGTGAGTTCATATTTTTCGGTACAACATTTACAGAATTAGTTGCTACTACTCCTGCACAGTTTTGGAGCAGTGGCATTAAGCCAAGTTTGCTGTCTCGAAATCGGCCTTCAGGAGGAACTCAGTTTTGTATATTTCACCGTTTAAGGTACCTTTGGTCACAACTGGTTCACTCCTTTTGCCACAAGTTGATATGACCTGCCAAATTAGATTCTTCAAAGCGAATTTCTATTGCTTCTTCCGTTTGAAACGATCATCCATAGTAAACTTCAAATCCACTTTAAAGTTGGTCTCATCATTAAAGGCCGCAGCACCGGTTTTTGTAAGCAGCTTCTTGTTTGTTTCGGTTTGGGAAGTTTTGCTCATTGTACATTTTCAATCCAGATTGTTTCTTGGCCCTCTGGACGAAACTTTGCGAAATATCAAGTTTTTTGGCCAAGTCCTGCATCGAAATGTTCGGATCTCGCTTGAAATGAGCATTCAGCACTCTCTCAGGGTTTTGCACGTTGTTCCAGGTTTCGTGCAGCCTCTGGCTTATGCCCACTTTCATCCGTTCCTGGTACCTTTGCAGGACCCTTGAGATGGTCGATTGATGTATATTCATCAGCCCAGGATTCTGCAAGTGGATGAACAAAATCCTTTCGCAAACGGTTTGTTGATTTTCTTCCATCTCACCCAACAAACATCGGTGTTGAATTAGAGCTTGTTCAAGCAAATTTGGAGAAACTATTCAGCTGTTTCTTCTAGAATACAACAAGCTCTTATTCAACACCGATGTTTGTTTGAGCGATGTTAACAAAATACTCTAAAGAGAAACTGAGCAAAGTTTGGTTGATATCGGACAAGTATGAAAAACTTGCGTAACTAGTTTGAAAGTATCATGGCTGGCCCAAAATTGATACGTTTTTGATGCGCTTCCTTGAATTTGACAGCTTTTCCATAGGTTTTCTGTCAAATATACGACAACGGAACACAAACATGTCTATTATAGTCAAGCCTTCACAATAATTATCGAGCGGCAGACAATGGCTCGAACACACTATAGCTGGAAAGTACCCATTAATGGTTCATCCATTTTGGACTAAAGTAGGTTCAATTGTTAACCCATAAACGCACGTTTAATCGTTAATGAGTAACGTTTACCAATTATTGGGTAAAAATACTGCATTTATGGGTAACATTCAGGCATTAATCGGTACCCATTAATGAGTAAACCTACTTTAGTCCGAGATGGGTTCTAGTTAGAGAGTAGGGCGTACGAATTCCAAGTAGAAGAAGAAGAAAGTGGCTTCAAAGAGATAATACGAAATGGTTTCATGTTGGCGGTTATTCAGAGCAATGAAATCAACCTTATGCTAATTTTAGACAATTGTTCTAAATCAAAAGCTATAATTTACACAAAGACCGCACTGTTTCGGTTACTGAGCACTGCACATTGCGTTCGGTTAATAAGCGAAGCTAATGTTTGATTTAGGTAATTAATATGTATGAATTCGAGAGGTGTCCACATGGCCCTAACGGCAACTCTGATGGCGGAGTTTGCTGACGGACGTGGGGCCAGCGTGACCGACACACGATTAGCATAGAACGGAAAACGAGAAGTGAAATCTTTGTTCTGATGGACGCAAAATTTTCGCTCTGCTGACACAGATTGCCGAAATGTTATCATGGGTTTTCGTTTTGGCAGACGCGCAACTAGGGCACAGATTTAAATTACAAATTGAGTTTTGCGTTCGGAAAATGTTTTGATGACAAAACCTTGAATAATAGAACGATCAAAATAGCATCAAAAATAGATACATTTAGCGAGATTCGTACGTATTAAGGCAAAATCGAGTTTGCCAATTTACTTACGTATTATTTAAATTTACATTTACCCCCGAGGGAGAAAAATCGTGAAAACAATGCGTCGTCGTCAGTGCTATAATCACCTACCCAGCAAACTAACTCGAACGTTATGTATCGCTTCTGGTAAACAACATTATCCCCTGCTACTAGCATCAACATGTATGGAAAAAGTTCCGAGAAACGCCCCACTCAGCTGGAGGCTAGTGGGATTCAACTCTTTTCGCAGAGCATCGTACATTTTCCATAAGCTAGCAGATGGACGGGCGTACCTGTTTTGGAACTAGTGATCCTTTGATTAGCAATGAAAAGAGTTTCCATAGAAGTTCTACTTCTTTAGGATAATGACAAAACAAATGTAACTTGAGTTGTGTCCTCTGTCCTCTGTACTCTGTGTTCGATAGCACAAACCTGTTCTTGTCTTATCTTACGTTCAATATTCACTGTTTTCCATTACTTTCTAGTTAAGGTATATTTTACAAAATCAACTAGGAAACTGCCCCCATATTAATCTCATTGTTCCTATATTCATCCTACGATGAATCAAACAATTGGGCAGTTGAATGATTAGTTATAATGTTTGTTGTAGTTATTTAACGGAGCAAACATTATTAGAAAACAAAACCGATCCTTCAACTGCCCAATTGTTTGATTCATCGTAGGATGAATATAGGAACAATGAGATTAATATGGGGGCAGTTTCCCTAAATTGTTTCACAACATTTCAGAAATTCTAAATCGTTTCACTTTGTGCACCTCTTATGTCACAAAGTGATGCGTATTGCCTACATGAGGGCGTAGCTTTGCGTCAATTTATTAAGTATTTAGCATACCGAAAGTTTTATAGCAACATTGAAACCAAAATTTTCTCTTGATAACTCATATCTGGTAGCCGTTAATGATATTTTCTAGAAATTATATTGAAATTAACTTATATCGTAATCAGCACAGTTACCCTAATTGAGCCTAACAAGACTACCCAGTAACGAGTTAACGACACGTGTCCTTGTCGTATATTGCCAGTAGGACACTGATACAGGATCCATGGGGTGTAGCTACCATAAGAAAAAGTATCCCAGTGAGCAATGATGAGCATTGTTGCTTTTTGTGTTATGGATGGGAAGTATGCCGCTTCTCGTGAGACTGCGAAGATGATTTGAATCCTTCGTTGCAATACGAAATAATTATAGTCCCATCAGAAGATTACCTTTGCTAACGACATGTTTACTCAATCAATATCTTTGATTTTGTCAGCAAAAGATTCGGTGTGCCCAAGCAAGAATGTGGGAATGAAGATGAAGAGGAGAATGAAAAAAAGAGAGAGTTTAGCTACTTATAGGTTATTGTCAAGCAAGTGTCTCTTGCAGGGACACAACTGGTGTCAAGCGCAGCAAATGATAGCTGAATCTGATAGGTAGTTAGTAATACGCAGCGATGTAGCGAGGAATAAAATGTCAGGTACAACTGATACAATTACAAATTACAGACAGTTAACTTGCGGATTATCTGACTAATTTTCATTACTGAAACGTATGCATTTTCCAAGAAGGCTTGCTATAATTAATCATGATAATGGTATAAAATTAAATCGATTCCCCAAAGCACCTAGAGTTATCAGGAGCACTGCACGAAGGCAGCACTCGACACTGAAGAAGTCTGTAAATCGCAGGAATTTACTCCCTTTTATTAGTGATGGTTCAAAAAGTGTTTTTCATGTTTTAATTTTGAATAATACGCTCATATAAGTTGTTTTTTCAAACTGTTTTTAAAGATGTGAAGTTTCAGAGCTTATTACAAAAAAAAAACAATTCCACAGTAAAAGTTAAAACCTTCGAGCTTCAGTACATAAATCGGATGCTTTTGAATATCCACTTTTTATGTTTTAAGTGGTACTTACTGTCCAAAAGATTACACAGCTCTTGTGAACACATATTTTCATTCAAAAGATAAACACATTTGATTTGATATGCTCTGTTGCTCATGATTGTCTCCTATAATAGAACTAATAACTTTATTATAATAAATAACTTAATAACAATAATTTTAAAAAAATATCAAAGATAAGGGTAGTCTTTTTTATTTGCTTTGAAACAACCCTTATTACCAGAATATATGTGGAAGAATATACCAACCTTTGCCATCTACTGGCTGTTTTCATCATTCAAATTCCTTCAAATAACGTGTGAATTTTAAAAAGAAAAGGACTAGTTTCGGAAAGCGAAGTAAAAACAACAACATAACATAATTCAGCACAATAAATTTTCCTTGAATCCTACGCTTATAGACTGTCCCAGAAAATAAGGGTAAGCTTTTCTAACGCTACCATTTGAACATTCATTTTTATTCGGGTAATCTGTCGGCTCCATCTCATTATTTACACCCAAACGTCAAACCGAACACCACTCACCAGTTTCAAGCGCATTTCGAGAGATGTGAAAGATTTCCGATGAAAAACGCCGAGCCATCGTGCACAAGTGGAGCACTATTCCAGGATTATCACTATGAAAGTTGGCGAATTGCGAAAACGTTGTTGTTGTATTGTGATCGGGAAGTTCGGAGATGAGCATTTGCTTGGGGACCAGCCACGAATCAAAATTGCTAATCATTCTGTGCAGCACCTAATGAAGAACTTTAGAGGAAAAGTTCGAGAACTTGCTTATACGTGAAAAAATTAGCAAAAATCTTTCATGAACTGTTGATAAACAATGTTGAGATACCATATATAAGAATAAAAGTTGACATAATACACATGTTTTTGAACGAACTGAAGGTGTGCCCTTTCTTTCTGGGACGGTCTATATTAATCCTTTTTTACCATCAGGTGACATCGCATGAAAAATCTCTAAACTCAGTTAATCAGTTTTTGATTCAAACGTTACTTAACAGCAGAAACTTGGGGCATATTCAACGGCGATCCAAACCGTGGGTTGGATTTATTTTTTTGACCAAACGCAAAAACATCGCTGCACCGGTGATGTAATTTTTGTTTTATACTGGATCTATTTTGCATCATTTTAAAACTGGTATATGTTTTGATCTATTCTTGCAGCAATTTGGAACAAGAAAAATACCGTTCCAAAACACTACACGCTACTTGATAATACCAATTATTGAGTAAAATTTCAGCTTCTAAGCGTTGTGTTGCTCGCCTCGGATGCTGATAATTACCTCAAGTTGCTCCCGGTGCTAGTAATTGCCTTTTCGTTTCATTCCTAAATAACGAATGCTTGTCTTAGTTTTTTTTTTTTACAGCCACTGCATTTTCCGGAAAACGCTGACTAGATCGAAATGCGGAGGTTCCGAGATTCCGAATAGTATTTCGATTGCTCGTAACTGAAAAGTATGAAGTCTTCAAAATAAACAATCGGTTTATTGATAGATTGGTCATGATAAGCACTTGCAAATAGCTCATACAGATAAATTGTGGAGAAGCCTCTAGTTGACTCTAGTTGTCGCATAATGTCCAGGAACACCTCCCTCGGCATGCGGAAACGCAGAAAGTGCTTCTCGTGTCGCTAAAGTAGTCCTGGAACAGCTTCTGATGACCGGAACGGAAATCACGGTCGACGTTGGGGCGTCATCCAGGACGTGAGCCTCTCCGTTTCAACTCTTGTTTATCCGCTGCCAAACTACAAATCAGCATTATCTTATATCGTTTTAATGAAATGCATGCATTCACACAGTCACCTTCAGCCAAACGAAAGAACAAGTATTCCTTATGATGAAATTTGTCAGAAGCAGATAATTTCCCATCAACATGAGAGGCTCTAGGAGTGGACAGTAATTTACTGCTAGAACTAAGAGAATTGAAGAGAAAGCATTTATAGTTCCGTTTAGAGTAACGCCCTTCATATGCCCTCCGCTCGTTTTCAACTTGTATCTTTCAATTTTCATAACCTGCCGTTACTCTAAACGGAACTAAGTGAAAAAGTTAAAATTTAAAGGGAAATACCTTCTTTTCTCAATTCCCACCCCACACACACCTCACGAGTTGTTTACACCCAGTTTATACACAAAATATTATTTCTATATTATCCACACTTTTAGCCTTTTATTTTTTTTTATATTTTTTTTTTTTTTTTTCTGCTTTGGGTGGGGAGGGGAATAAAATGTGAACAAAAAAAAAAATTGATTCTGATAAGAGCCCTTACGTAAAAATTTTGGCTAAACAAAACGGAAAATTTTTTTAAAAATTTTATTTTTTGTTCAATTTTTTTTTTTTAGTTATCTCCAAATCAATTGGAGAATATAGTTGTTTATTGGAATAAATTATGGTAATAATAATTCTCGATTTATATTTTAAACTTTACCATAATTTATTCTCCGTATTCCTTTGCAAACGTGCCTGAAAGTTTCAAATTTACTGAAAAGAAAATCAAGAGGAGTTCACTGGTGTAAAAAACATTAAGAAGTTCATCCAATAACCTTATGATATTTAGCCACAAGGAATCGGATTGAATTTCATACTTTTACCGTATGAAATGTCATGCTTGTTGTTTTTTCATTAGGTGTAATTTGGATACGACAGTTCAATAAGTTTCTTTACACAGCCTTATGAAACACATTGTTGCGGATTATGGTAATCAAAAGCACGATATGTTTATCGGACAATCATTAATTGACTTTTTGATCTATATGAATTATTCTGGTCACGGCGAGAGTCATGGTTTTCAGAATAAAATAAATGATGATCTACAAACAAAAAACTCTTTATTTGCAATCGACACTATAATTAAAGACTGCATCGCATGAACACCAAGCTGATGTAATTAGCAAATGCCATTGTGTTGTTTCCATTGCAATCCTGAATTGATGGCAACGTTTCTGGTTGACCCAAGAAGTTCGTATTTTTTAAATGATGCATTTTGCTTGCTTATGTGCATTGTCCAGCAAGCGTTTCATCGTATTAGGAGCAAACACGGTGCATTTTGCAGAAATATTGCATACAAAAAATAAGCAGGACGTCCGCTGTTGAACCTTGATTTGCTCATTGAAGGGTTTCATCTATTTATAATCGTTACCCAAGTGGCGGCTAGAAGAATTAGTGTCGAGATGATTATTTTATCTTGGATAATTTTTTCAATGAACAAGAATAGGCTTACCTTGTGCAATATTATTATTCAACAAGATAACGAATATCATTGTTGATGTTTTCTCATGGTGGCATTGTTATTATTTCACTACATTACTCTAAGATATTTCCCTCCAAAAGATGCTTGTGAAAATCTTAAGGCATTTTTATGAAACTGAGGTGAATATAAAATAATCAATATGCGTAAATTATTTAACGGAAAGTATTCTGTAAGCGTTAACGAATATTGACAGTAACAAGATTGAAAAGAAAGCTTTAAGAAAAGCAATAAAATAATAAAAGAATTCTATTAAAACTCTATATGTACACGGAGAAAAACAAAGATACTACACACTTAGATTTTTTTACAGAAATCTGTAAAAGTTTACCGAATTCTCAACAGCTGAACGTTCGGTAATCCAATTTAACGGATTTCGGTAAAAGCTTACCGAAATCCGGTAATTTTTTTACAGATAACTGTAAAATTTCACCAAAATCCGTTAAATCGGATTACCGAACGTTCAGCTGTTGAGAATTCGGTAAACTTTTACAGATTTCTGTAAAAAAAATCTAAGTGTGTAAACAAGAATAGGCTTACCTTGAGCAATATTATTATTCAACAACATAATGAATATCATTGTTGATGTTTTCTCATGGTGGCATTGTTATTATTTCACTACATTATTCTAAGATATTTCCCCCCAAAAGATGCTTGTGAAAATCTTAAGGCATTTTTATGAAACTGAGGTGAATATAAAATAATCAATATGCGTAAATTATTTAAAGGGCATTATTTAAAGGTTGTCAATAAAATGAAAAAAAAGTTTTTCTTGAAGTCTCCTAAAAGACATCTTGAAACAACGGAAACAACGGAAACGAATATTCACAGTAACAAGATCAAAAGAAAGCTTTAAAAAAACAATTAAATATTAAAAGAATTCTATTAAAACTCTATATGTACACGGAGAAAAACAAAGATACTAAGAAGCATAAATTCTATGCTAGAACCATATGCGATCTATCCAGTCATTGGAATGAATAAACCTGGTATATACATTGCTAAGAATAAATCAAATATATGCATTCCAATGCATTCCAATTATCAAATGTTTGCATTCCAATGCACACTTTAACTATATGCGTTGCAATGCATATTTGTATAAATATATGCATTCCATTGCATAAATAAAATGTATGCCTTGCAATGCATAATTATACAAATATATGCATTCCAATTCATAAATCATATTAATGTGGTTTTTCAGAGGGTCCAAATTACGTTGGTTATCCTATTCTCAAATATATCTTACCTTCTGTGTAGAATCATCGTGGCGAATATTCGAAACATCAGAACAAATGCAAAACACGTACCTTTCAAACAATTGCCAACATCTCCTAGTTCCTCGAAAACATGTTCCATTTTACTGTGAACCTGGAGATCGTTTTCAACACTCGTTTTGACCTATTGTTCTATGAATTCATCAAAATAACCAAATAAGCGGCCGTGCTTAGCATTGAGGTCGTTCACTCTACAATAATATTTTACGCTTTCCAATTTTTTTTCTTATAATTACGGGAATATATGTTAAATTTGTGTACTTGCTCAGTTGCAGCCGTCTGTTACAGCAGAACAATCTGCACCGAAGCCACAGATTCGTTAGCACTAGGCAACTCCTTGACAACCTCCGAAACTAAAACACAAACCGCCAAATATGTGAGAAAACTTTTACCGCTAAAGTTCAAAATCGAATGGCTGACAAGCGAAGGCTTTCAATGCTTCGAACAATACGAAAATGATCCTTCCTATGCTTGGTTTAAAGTTTGTCTTGACAAGCTCTGTGTTGCTAAAGGGGGCAAATCGAATCTTGTTTCACACATTTCTACCAAGAGACACAAAGAAGCAGCAGCTAAAATTACGGCAGCAACGAATCCGAAAATCAACAAACAACCCACGACTAGTTGCAAAATAAGCGAAGCTGAGCTGAAAATAAACAGATGGGCAGTAGAAAATAATATATAATTCGCTGCCGTGGATAAGCTAACTGATTTGCTGAAGACCATTGACCCGGATTCGTTGCTTCTCTCAAAATTGACATTGGGCAGAACGAAAGCAACAACGGTGGTAAATGGGGTTATCGCAGAGGTGCAGCATGATGAGCTAGTGGAAATGATGCAGAAATCAAATTTTTCTTTAATTGTCGACGAGTCCACAGACATTGGAGCTGTTAAAACACTGGTTTTGGTGATCAGGATGGTAGAAGATGACGGCGACGAGACGTGCAATGTGAGTTTTGTTTTTACGAATAAAATTCCTTTTATTGTATCTTCTTGTCACATTTTTCCAGGTCAGAGATTCCTACTCCAAAGCTGTCGAACTCTATCTGGCGGATCACCAAACCATCTACAATGCGATTCTTAAACAGTTCCAGATCGATGGCATCGATTACAAAAAAAAGGCTTGTGGGCTTTGGATCAGATGGAGCATCTGTAATGATGGGTTCTGATCGTCCTCATTTGATTATCATCAAATGTACTTGTCACTCCATAGCTCTTTGTGCAAGCTATGCATGTGAACAGCTGCCATTGTACCTGGAACAGTTGATGCGAGATATCTGCAGTTATTTGTCCTGAAGCCCCAAGCGATCCAAAGAATTCCAGATGATACAAAGTATCTTGGAATGGAAGCCCTTGAAAGTTCTGCATCCATCTGCCACCAGATGGCTATCATTGGAGTCAGTTGTAAAACGGAATGTGGAACGGTTTTCGGAGCTCTTGTTATTTTTCTCGTTCCAGTCCAACCGTGACAACAAGCAAACCGCACAGCGCATTCTCTGTCATCTTAATGACCCGATGACACCCCCCACCCCCCAACCAACCCCCCCACCCCCCCCCCACCACCTTTTTTTTTTTTTTTTCCCCCTTTCCCCCCTCCACCACCCCCCTATCCTCCCCCTTCTTTATTCCACCTTCCCCCCGGTCCCATTCTTCCATCCACCAATCGCAATTTTTTTTATATAATGAAAATTATAATTTGAGATAATTCAATACATCAAATTCAGGGATAACTGTGAAGAGGGGGGAAGTAGCTCATCAAATCTTCCGGTTCAATTCTTAGCGTTTATCAAACGAACCCTGCTGCCATCCAACCCTTTTATCCAACATGTCAGTGATCTCTTGGCAGTGCAGAAATATTCACGACTTCCAATAAAGCGAGTATCACGTCTACATATTCCTACACTTTCCTTATTTGACCCTAGGGGTGCGAAACATCTTAATCTCAATCTTAAATGGGTGAAAATTTCATGCTATCGAATCAATCTTGGGCAAAATCTTGTTGCATTTTTATTTACGTCTCCTTGCATCGACTCACATCTTTTTGCCAAAAATTCTGAAAATCTTCATCATTTTCTTTCTTTCTAGTAAGCGTGTAAGCATCCTCAATCAGCGAATTGAAAAAATTCCTGCATCTCAGATAGATTCGCACCCCTCGATTTGACCTGCATCCGGGTGGGGTCGGCACCGGTCTTGCATTGGTTTTTGATCAACAGTTTTTACACATTTAGGATGAATGTTAGTCGCAAAAATCATCTGTTGGTTCTGTGTGTAATTACAGTTGATCTGGCAATAACGGAGTAGCAACGTCGGACGACCAATCGTGCACGTAGTCAATACAAGAATTTTCTTTTAAAGTTCACAAATGCTCCGTTTTTTTTCCGGCGGCGCATATGGTATTTACATAATAGGAAACCAGATTCATAAATAGTGCAAACCAATTTCGTTGCAGAAAACAACGAATAGATTGATGAGTCAAACGATCGATCAAACGAATAAACAATACAATTTTAAAAACAATGCGTCATTCTAGTATGATGATGATGATGATGATAGTGTGGGTCCCGCCCAGGGACCTGGCAACCCTATCCTATTTACTAGCATTTGACGGTATGCAACATATCGCGGGCCTTATTTGAATAAGGCCCATCTGACGTTTGTTACTACGGGTACGAACGCCAGCATTGTTTACAAACAATGCATCATTTGGGACACGACCCCCCCCCCCCCCCCCCTCCCCTCCCCCCCCCGTCCTTCCTTTTTTTTTTTTTTTTCTCTGGGTTTTTTTTCCTCACACAACACAATTAAATTTATTATCCCCCATTTTCAATTTTACACCACCCCCCTCCTTCCCCACCCACACCACCCCACCAAGCAAAAAAAAAAGAGCCCGTGACTCCCCCTGCCTACACCCCTACAAAGGCTTGAGCTGGAGGATTTTTCAATAAGATAATTCGACAAAGATTTTTATTAGGGCCTAACTGACAAATGTAAACAAAGGCTTCTTCCGTAATTTTTTCATGGCACAAAAGCTACCCATGTAAGCCTCCAATTCTATCGGATAGGTGAACTATTCCTCTTCGAAATGACCGTGGTGGATTGATTAGGCGAGTTTCCAATGACGAGAAATTCGCGTAAAAAGCCATTGTTTACGTTTGTCAGTTAGGCCCTAATGAAAAATCTTTGTCGAATTTATTGAACAACATTTAAACCAGTTTTGCACATAAACGAACTAGTTTTATTTACAGATATAAATTTCCTCAAGTGAAAAACCTATTGATGTTGATCATAAGTATTCGTGGATATTCCTCAAGATATTCAATAAATTCCTCTCATAATACTTGCAACGGCATCCAGTATAAGAACATTTATCAAAAGATAAGCCAATATCCAGTCCTATCCACCACTGAGCCGATACGGTCCCGACGAGGTCATTGCATTCCACCAAAGCACAAGTCCAACCAGGGAAATCGAAAAAATCCTAGACTGGATCAGGAATCAAACTCATTGCTCTTAGCTTTGACTTTTCAGACACTTCAGAAGCAACAAGGAATATCCAGATATTCAGCTGGCACTAATTTTAATGATATCTTCCAATGCTTAGAATTTCAAATTAAAGTAGGTCACTTTTATCTGTATTACGCGCGCGAGGCTCAAACTTTAGTTTTTTTTAACTACCTACAAGCAAAACACAAAAAAGCCATCATAAAAATCGAGGCAAAGATAATGGTTTTCCTGTGCAGTTTTATTACAACTTTTAGCGTATTACTGCAGTTACATGTTGAATGCTCGAAAAGTTTCAGAAACATATTGTTAACAAGATTTACATTCATGATATGCATTGTAGATTTGATTCACATAACTGTAACGTGTTACGTGTTTATTCTGAATGTCCCACCAAACGTATTGCAACTATTAGAAAAAGTGCTATCAAACATGCTTCACAAATTGTTAGAATATTTACAAGACAGAAAAGCCGCAAAATAGATTCGATTTTAAGCGGTCTGAAAGCAATCCCAGCTACGCCACCGGACACTTGTCGATTATACCTTGCTCAGCCCCGCGCTCGTGCAACCAGGCCGATATATCTGTAGTATCGTGCACCTACTGTTCAAGCATGTAAGCTCTCAAAGCGCACACGGAGCCTCTCCCATTTATTCGTCGATCGGACGTCATCGTGACTAGACGCGGCATTATTGGTTGCAGTGAGTCACGAAACAACAACGAAAAGCGGTCTTTCCGCGTACAATATTTACGTTGTCGTCGCGACAAGAAGCATTTTAAGCACTCTCAACTTCAATAGTGTTGTCGAAAAGAACTCTTCACAGCTGATAACAAATTCTGGTGCGACGGAAGTGTGCGTCTAGAGTCATTTTTTAAAGTGTAAATTTAAACCACTGCCTTAGAAAGGTACCTGTAACGGAGATTGCCGTATGTACGCTGTGACAAGAGTCGTGCGTGACCAGCATTGAAGCTGCAGGAGAATCTTCAAACGTGTGTTCATGCATAATTCATAGTGGCATACTGTTGCTTATGTTTGAAAAATAAATTCAATTTTTAACAGTTCATTGAGTGCAAAAACAAGTCATCCAGTTTAGTTTATGTAAGGCAGTAAACAGTGAACAAATAACCACTCTCACACACGATGTGGCTCCGAAGATCATCGAAGTCGAGTTTCTTACGCTTTCCGTTGGTGCTGGCAGTCGTGGTGACCTTCACACAGTGGCCAATTCAACAGGTGAGAGTGGCTCGATGAACAGGTATCCCATATATACAAACAGACATCGAGTGAATTGGTTCGCAGAATGTGCAGCGTGCGATTTATGACTGCCCATGTGGTTGAGCATGACGATACTCAGAGAATCTTTAATTGATTGTTACGGCTCGAGTGGAACCTTTACGGAAGTGAAACGAATATGAGTTAAGAATGTTATTTAAGTATAAGGGTATTATGGACATAATGGGCACCTTAAGCGGATGCCCATTTTTAGCACATCAAATAACAAATCGACATCGAGTTTTCATAACGGCCAGTGTCGCATCGTGCCAAATTGAGAAAATCGTGTTTTCGCAGTCATTCGTAGAAATGTAATATTGATTGAAGTAAGAATTTTGTTTTGATTTTATCTTTCAATGGTGCGGTATATATTTATGCTCATTGGAAAACCATTTTCATTTTGATTCCTATAATATTTGAATTTAAAAAAAAACAAAAAAAAAAGGTATACGCTCTTTTTTCATTTAGGAATGTGTTCGCCCTCACTCACCCAAAAGGATCTGAATTTTTAATAAATCCATATTTTTTATACACGATTTTACTCTAGCACTCAATGGTACAGTAATTAACAACCAAATTATTAATTTATAAAATAATTAACACTTTTTTTGCAAAATAAGTTAAAAACCTGGTTATAAACAAACATCCAAAGTAGCACACAATGACCAAAAATTGTTACAGAAACTTGATTGTGACTTAATTGAGTCTTAAATCAGTCACCTCAACTAATTAGTAACAAGTGTGCTAGTACACGTCAAAAAAACCGCAGCAGAAACTACCATTTCGAGGGTTAAATTAAGCGCA
This sequence comes from Aedes koreicus, assembly GCA_024533555.2. Lineage (NCBI taxonomy): Eukaryota > Metazoa > Arthropoda > Insecta > Diptera > Culicidae > Aedes > Aedes koreicus. The sequence continues at coordinate 85,353 of JAHHFK020005507.1, read as the reverse complement.
AACACCAACAATTTTCACCTGACTATAAATGCGTTTGATTTTACCATGCCTGCGATTAGATTGACCATGGTGCGGATGATATCAATATGAGGTCTTTCAAATATACCTCAAATGTTGAAGGTTTTACCATAAACGTAGTAAATTTGACTGAAATTTCATGTTATTTTAAAGATAGGCACAGTCGGGTAAAATGGTAGTTTTTACTACAAGATTTTTTTCTGTGTAGGGATTTGCCTCGTTTTCTAGCAGAATGACGCCCGCTGACTCTGTGTACATATGTGACATTGGCCCTTATGAAAACTCCATGTCGTATTATTTTACAAAGTATTTGCTCTATTCCGATCTTCGTTCTTATTGCTACATGCTCCAATGGATTGGCATCATAAGAAAAAGTTGATGACGAAAAAACTAAATTTAAAATGTGCTAGTAAAGCGGGTGGCTGGGAACCATCGGAGCATAATGCGTTGACAATTAGTAAACATCGATCGGGTTCAAGCCGATGTTGACTGTTTGTCATCTTACCACTAAAAACTATCTTTATTCACTTCTGAGTAGCCATACTAATGACTGATTTGAGTTAAACGTACTCAATTTTAGGTTGTTTGAAAATAGTGTGTAGATCACATACAAAAAAAAATTACACTTACAAACATATATAACACACATAAACACGATCAAACACGCACACATACGTGACAAGAAAGCAGCCTTTAAAAAAAACAATTGTGATGAAATACTGTTCATAAGCCGCTTACTCTTTTTGAGACACTTAAACAAAGAACCAAGCACTCTAAATTAACACACTGCGTATGTAAACAACTTAATGACAAGGCAACAGGTTTGGTTGAGGTTAGGTGTTACACAGATAGAAAAAAAAACACTTAATCTTCTGCATTATCTAATGCACATGATGGGCATGCAAGATTTGGCATAAATTAATGGGACCTTTCATATAAATTTAAGCCAGATATCGCTGGAATCAGGTCTGTTGTAGGGAAGATTGCTAAAATTGTTGTATGCTGTATGAAAGATTGCAAACAATAACGTTGTTTACGCTTGCTTCGGCTTGGAACACTGAGAAAAAAGATTGGTAAACGCAAATATATTCTAGTTTCATTTAACCGGAATTTCACGTTGAATTGGGCACAAACATCATATTAGTTTGATTTAACTTCCTATTGTGGTTAAAACAAACTTAAATTGTGTTTAACTGTTTCTGGAACTGAGCAGTTAAGTTCAACTGACATCCATTCGAATTTACCATTATGTAGTTTGTTTCATTATGACAGCTACGAAAACAAATAGATTTGTTGGTTGATTCTACCAACACTTATGGTTTGTTGCAAACAAATTTTAGTTTGACTTAAACTGAATTGCTGTTTGAAACAAACAAACGAAAACGGTTGAAACAACAAACATTTTCGTTCACAATCAACTACATTTTTTCTGTAATTTCAAGAATTTTTATTTGAATAAAATGCTAACAACCATTTTCATTTATAGACTTCTCTCAGTCTAAGAGAAATCTACAAATGTTAGAGCGAGCCTTTCTACGATTGTTAGATCTTTTGAGAGTAAAATTTTGTTATTTAGATTTTTTTAATTGATCGTACGCTTCTATTCCACGTGTTACCGCAATCGTCAATCGTAGCCCTGATCATCCAACACACTTCCGGAAAGTCCCAAACCGCAGCCAACATCCAAAATGAAGCGCTTTTCATCCTCTGGCAGTGCGAGCAACTCTATTGCTCGTTCGCATATCTCTACCAGGATGTGGATGATCCGGGTGTTGTTTGTGTTGCGGGTTTCATCTTCGTTATGGAACTGAAGAGAAATAAATGTGTAATATTTATGGACTTAACGGTTACCTTACCGGAATCCTACGATTTCATTAGGAAGATGTTCTGGCCTTTGTGCCATTATTTTGAACTGGTTGCACTGATTTTTTATATTAAATTTTCACCTGCGATGAAAACTTCCGCGAAAATACTATTTGAGTATTGTTGAGTGACAGCGTCAGAGCATGCAGTGGAACCAGATGACGGCAAATGAAATAACCCAAAAACATAGTTTGTTTCAAACTAAATTTTTAGTTTAGCGGTGGTGATGGACTACGAGACCTATCTCACCCTGGATGGCAACGACTGGCAGGGCACTTCGTATTTTACTTCCCCCACGAAGGAAGTGAGCTCCGAGGAGAAGTTCATTTCACAAACCAAGTTCCCCAAGAAGGTGCTGCTGTGGCTGACAATCAGCGAGAATAGGATGTCAAAGCCGCTCTTATTTCGTTCCGGACTGGCCGTGAACGGGGAAATTTATAGTACGAAATGCCTGCCGGAAGTTGCGTCGTTGATCAAGAAATACCATAAGGGGGAAGATGCGGTGTTCTGGCCGGATCTGGAGCGGCTGAATATCGATGTGGTACCCAAGTCAGCGAACCCGCCCAACGTCCCCTAGCTGCGTCCCATCGAAAATTTCTGGGTCAACCTGAAGCGTAAGATCTACTCCAACAATTTTGTCGAGAAAACTGAGGAGGAATTGATAAATAAAACGGAGAAAGAACTCAAAAACATGCCTACACGCATGTTTTTGTCCGCCATTGCGAATGTTCCGGTTAACTGCCGGAAGGCCGCTCGCAAAGGCATAGAATTTTTTTGCAAGTAAGCTTAAATAATTACCTTCCATGGGAAATTTATCAAAAGCAATTATCTGTCTTAGCTTTTTTTTTTCATCACCATCCGAAAAAAGTTTTTTTTTTTTAATGCAAACGTTATGCATGAACATTATAAATTGCTGCGATTTTGTTTGCATGTGTAACCTTTTCGTGCAATCGTCAAAAATAAAGTTTTTATATTTTTTAAAAAAATTTTTTTTTAAACTGCCATATGATTACTTTTTGGCCAAAACGAAAAATGTAATTCGAATTAGGTTGATAAGTTGTTCCATTCTGGAGCTATCGCTTAAAACAAACCGTGTAAAAAAGTACCTTAGTATATTTTTCTAACAAATTTCAACTAAAAATAGTATGATTGGTACATTCTTAAATGATTGACACATCAAATTTCATTGAAAACTGCAAGGTTTTGCTGAAATTAATGGTGCACATTTCGGCCCAATGCTCGTTATCACCTTTACTCCCCAATCTATTACAATTAATCCAGCAGTGCAATGATGAGTGAATATGGAATCAGTTCGTTCCAGTCACTCTTGGTAGGTTTGGTAATTTTACGGCTCAGAATCGAAACTTTAGTAGGGATAGCTGGGCTTGTGTCGATTACAATGTTAGGCACAGTATGCGTCAGAGAATTTTGAAACTCTCATTAACACTCAAACCGTTCATTCTAGTTTTACTAAATTTATTCTTTACAGATTGGTGTATTTAAATTTGTTGGGATTAATGAAGATTTCAATTTTAATTTATTAACGCGTCCGGATATCATCCAAACTTCTTATTTCAAACCATTATTATTTATTTATCTTCACCAGCACTGATTAGGTCATCTACGTATAACCGTAGAGTACCCCTTACACCCCTATCTATTCGGATTAAACCAGCAGTGTAATGATGACTGAAAATTGGATGTGCCAAAAAATGTATCAAATGAATCTAACGAAAAAGATCTAGAAACAATAAAAAAAAACTCGGAAAATAATCATTTGCCAAGGATCTCAACATAATATGCACCGAAAGACGAAAAATGTTTTAATTTTACATTACAAGCATATTGCTTATCACAATAAGCTCATCGCCAGTTCTCAATTAAATATTCTAGATGCACTTTCACAGTTACTAGTTTATAGTTTTCAGTACCAGTACCAGTTTTGTATTGTAATGATTGTGAGACAGGCACATTTATACCTTAGATGCCCAGGAAGTCGAGATATTTTCATTTTCAAAAAATTCCCAGCCCAGACCCAAAAACGAACCTAGCGACTTCTTGCGTTGCCTAGCTTTGAAGCTGCACTTTACCGATTGAGCTAAGGGAGAACGGTATGCAATTCTACTGTTTAAAAAACACCACACCAACCCTAAATTCCCCACCGTCAAGTCAATACCGCTTCATTGCCGTTCCAAACATATTCAAGACCGCCGTACAAATGAAGCATTGCACGAAAGTATACCCGTTATATGTATATCGTTTATTGCTGCATATGAGACCTCCCTTACTTACATTTGAAATCTGTGATAGAAAAATATTATGCATTTATTAAATTTACTTTCAAAACGATTTATAAAAGACATCACCTTTTATATGCTTTATTTTCAATACTTGATTGATCAAAATCAATAGTTTTCAATATTGAAATCGACGCATAGTGAATGTCTCAATCGGTTGGAGCAAACATTTTGGAAGTTGATCGCGAATAGACTTAGTTATTATCGTAAAAAAAAAAAACATATTTCGTGACGCTCCAAAAACAGATGTAGTCCTTCGGCAAAAAATCAGAACTTAATAACGGAGCATCGTAGAACTTTTTTTTATGAAAGTGCTGACGGGCCGTTAATTTTCTGAGGATAACTCGAAAAAAAAAACACCATCGTGAAAGTTTCAGCAATGAGCTCAGGAACTAGTGAACAATAAAATATGTTTCCTCCACCGTGAAATTTTTAAGTGAGAAAATTTTTGCAGACAATTTTTTTATTCGTATTGTTGAGCAAATTTCCATAAAATAATGTAAAGAAATCTACATTGTACTAAAATTGGCTCCGTTCTTGAGTTTTGAATTTTTGAAATAAGTGATGTCCGGGAAAATCGGAAAATTCCAATAGGGTTTGTTTCGGAAAATCTGGCAGCCCTAGTTTAAACAAATCGCTTTTATATTGATTTCTATGCGTGAAGAAAGTGTCATAAAAATCTGCCACCTTTCGGTTCAACCCTGTACGATATTGAAAAAATCCCCATGTGCGAGAAAATTTACATGGAATTATCCATACACGCTGGCATAAAAAAAAGAGACAATTTTCGAATGGATGGGTAAAAACGATAAAAGATATCAAAACAAAACAAATTTTCATTTACGCCGGTATTAATTCATGATTTTACAAACACGACTTCACTCCTTGTCGGGCAGTTGGCCTGAACTTTGGTCATAACCGTCGAGAAGAAAGATGTTGGCATATTCCGCAACTCTCTGGTCACCGTATTGATCAGTTCCTTTTTGATTTTGTCCACAAAAATCCTTCGCTTCAGGAACAAAATAAATCAATTGAGCACAGCTGGGCGTTGGTGGAGGGGGGTTGACGTTCTTGGGGACGACTGGGATCTTTGAACGCACGATCTCCGGACGCTTCACATAATATTCCGAGGCCAGATCCGGCCGGAACACGACATCGGCCTCCAAGTGGTGTTTCTTAATGAAGGCTGCAACTTCCGGTAAGCACTTCGTGCTGTACACCTCTCCCGAAGACAAGAAGAGTGGCTTTGACATCCCCTTCTCACTGATTGTCAGCCATAAGAGGACATTTTTCGGGAACTTCCTGTGGGAGATATACGTCACGTCGCTGCTCACCCCGTTTCTGAGGGACGTGAAATAGCCGGCCCGTCACCCATGATCACAACCACGTTGCGCTTCACAGGGAAAACATCCTTGACGAGCACCTTCAGAAGCTGGTTTTGGGTGCCCGCTTGTGCTTCCTTCATGACGATGTCCATGTTGGCCAAATACGAATCGAAATCGAACCGACCTCCCGGCCCAAAGCGCGGCAGGATTTCGCCACCTTGCCTTCTGTCTTCCGCTTCAGCGCTTGCTGCGCCTTTCAGTCACACAGAACCATCGGACGGCCGGAGCCCGGCTTGCACTCGATGCTCTCACCTTTCTCCAGGACCGACACAAAGTGCGGTACAATGACGGACCTCGCTGCTAATTACAAACCGTCGAACGTAGTTGACTTACTGCTTTCGCCATTCGCCGTAAACTAACTGATAGAACTGTCAATGTTTTTTTGTATATAGCCTACTTATATTTTTCGACGATCTACCGGTGGACGCACCATCAGGTGACAGTATAATCGCATGAAAAATCGTTCAACTTTGCTACTTTTTTTAATGCAAGAGTTCGTATTGGTTCACTAACTCGCCGTTCCACATATGATAAAGCAAGCCACTATCACACTTTGTGAGTAGCACCAACAGCATCTTTACTGTTTAAATCGGTTCAAATTGAAAATCGGAAACTTATATGCAATCAATGATCGGTCCCATTTACCAGGATTCATGATTCATCTTTGACAATTGGGCTAAAGACGACTCCAAGAATACAAACGCACAAGAATAATTGGCACAGATAAAAGCTTCAATAATTGCTTAATTACTATTAGATTGACCGAAAAGAATGGACTGAAAAGTTGTAGATCATCTGTGCAACTATAAATATGAAGGGGTTGAATATTAATACAGGAAAAATCGATTGAATTTCATGATATACTGAAGTGGATTTGAGAATCATCAACGATAAGTTGATGCATTAGGTGAGTGGATATGATTGAGTAGTTTTTTGGTAATTGATGGATGATTTTGGAATGTCATTTTCAAGAGGATGCTAAATAACTTTTCAGGCAGCAATCAAACTACCTCGTATGCACGATTCAACATTTGTTTATTTAAAAAGTATGCAAGTATCCTGAAAGAATCAGTGTTATGAATATCTTGAGATCCACACCTGATTTGGAATCGAGTGGGGCGCACGTGAATCGATATTCACAACCTCCCCAATAGATGAACTACGTTTTTCATAATACTGGCTAAGGTTACTTCAACTAATCTACCAACCTGTTTGGTATCTATATCTACGTACCGGTGTTTGCTAAATTTCGCAAAAATTCCTCAGATTAACCATCATTCCAATAATGAATTCAGTTGGTCCTACATTCTCTTATTTCGTCTAGAAAGCGACCCTCGCTTGTGAAAGGAGTGTTGAATAAATATAACGACTGTATCGAAAAGTAATTGACAACTTTTAAATACACTTTACTCAAATACTGATGACGATTTCTGTGTCATTACGAGAAAATGTTTGTTTACCTGTCGAAAATAGTTGTACATTATGTTTGCTTCTGTTAAGTTGTTCGGAAGTTGTTACAGAATGGTGATAATTGATCTGAAAACGTAAAAGAACAAATTCTGCACATGTGGAACGCCGAAAAGGGTATCGCCTACAACCAAATCGTAGAACGTGTTTTAATGCTTCACATAAGAGTTAACAATATCATCTACAGGATTGATATGGAGCTCTCCTTTAAGGATCCGACAGAAAGCCTGGCCTTTGTCAACACAAACTGTATAGCATCGAAATGATAGGAAATTTTCTCAGCTACATATTAGCTAAGCCATACTTTTGACCGACTTGTGTCTTGTGTCAACCGTAGTCTATTTTGGGATGTTTAGAAGTGCGGGAAGGCAACAGAAAATAAATCGGCTGAAGGTGTTTTGTATCTACTTGTGAATGATTCGAGTGGAATGTTCCACTCCGATTCTACACAAAAGTAAGCAAGTATCAAAAAGTAAGTAATCATGTTTGTACCTAACGTCTAAGTGCCCCTGTTGGGTGGCTTTGATTCTCTGTTTTTGTCAATATTAGAAGAAATAAAATGTGCGAACAAATCAAAAGTAAGTAAATATTAACTAACCGTTGGGTACTTTAGTCTAACTGTATATTATATGGGCAAGATACACCAATGTTGCCTGCCTGAGCAAGCCTAATTATAAGACATTATCAACATGTCCACTTGAATGATTGACAGCTTTGGTTCCTTATATTTATTCGAAAATGATGTGCAGCACAATTGCAGGAAAGGAAATTATTTATTTGATAAGTTGATAACTTTATGAGCAGAAAGATAGAGCGAGTTTTTGCAAAAACAAATTTGAGGTTTTCTAAAGGTATTCCCATACAAACTTTAAAGTTGGTGTGCACAGTCAGTTGCAAACTAAACGAGTTCCAATTTAGATGGACTTACAAGGAATTAGTTTGAAATCATTTAAGCACAAGGAACCGAAAATTTCAAAATTTGCATCATTAAGAAATTTCAACTTGTGTGAACCATAAAGTTAACAAAAATGTTTTGAACTATAACAAAATGAAATTTAACATCATAATTATAGTTTCTTCCATTTTTCATTAATGTTGCTCATTACGTTTCGATACAGTCCTTACCTTTGCACGGGAAATTTGCAGCTTGGAGAAAAGGATAAGGCAGACAGCGACATCGCTTGCTTCGTCCAGCCATCCACCTACTCTTAAAGTTTTAATGATATCTCACTGCCCGGTATCCGATGACAATATTTATATATAAGATTATCTTGTTGTGACTTTTACTCTGCAGAAGCTTAAAGGGTTTTCCTATCGCCAGAGGGTGACCGGAATCGATTTCACCCACTTCGTCATGAATGTACTCTGAGTTTTTCCTACATTATACCTACTGATACGGCTGAGGGTAGAAAATGAATGGAAAACGAAACTCCCACCCATCATTAGCATTCAATGGAACGATTAACCGGACAACCCGTTACGAATAAACAAGCAAGCATGTTGCCCCCCACATCATGACAGATTAACTTAGTTTCGTGTAACCACTTGCAAATCGTAGATGTCGCCCCGCAACGTTAACATTGGAGTTGTCCCTGGCAGATGCACCGATTTTTCTATTCGGAGCAGCATGTTTTTGTTGCGTCATGAGTGGTTGCAAATCAACAAGCAAGCGTACCATATCAAAAGAGTCTACTTTTATAACTTCAGTTTTAAGTAATTTGAATATTGAAATAAATATTTCACGCGGCTTTCCTCCGAGCAAAGGTACAGCTGCGGCGTTTCCTCAACCACGGTTGTTCGTTTCGAAAGTGTTACACCGCGTTGCATTTTGTGAACACTACGACAGTCGCGCGGTGTATTGTATCCTGTATCCAATGAATCTGTGAATAATTGAAGGTTATTCGTTTGCAGAGTTTTTTTGAAATGCATATTTCGAGTGCGAAACGCAAGATTGGAGCGGTTGAGCGGTTTTTCGGCGATATTCGGAACAATTGATTTTTTTGTGCATTTATTTCTATGTACATTATTAAAGTTATGTTGCTAGTATATAAGTAGTGTAAATATTGGATCGAGTGTAAACAGTGTTTTAAATTTTTAATTAGAGTAAAATCTGAGAGAAAAATATTAGTTTAGTTGAATAGAGTTAAGTTAAAAAATCACAAAATACGATGCGTTGTGTGATTAAACAATGTTTGCGAAATCTTAATAATTCGTTAAATGTGAGGAGTCACAGGTAAGGTTTTAATGCAAATCAAATTAAACGAACCACAGTTTGAAGAAACATTCGTTCAGATTTCCAAAAAACGCACGCGAAAAAAAATTGGATTCGTTCAATTTTGGTTTTAACAGCTCGGAAAATTGATGCAAGTACTTCACAATACAGTCGAATTTGTGACAGTCATTTTGCGGAAGATGCCTACAGAATCAGTGGCAAGAAACAAATCTTGCACAAGAATGCTGTGCCCATCATTTTTTTTTCCAGAACAGCAAAAGATGGAACGTAAACTAAAAATTAAAATCTGCTCTACACAAAGAACTTTAAATTACTTAATCTAACACAGAGAAAAAACAGTCCCGTTTGAAACAACTAACTCGTTTGTTGACATCCAAACTAGAAAACACTTGTTTTGAAAATCCGTTTTGTTGTTTTAAACCAACGATTTTGTTTTGAAGCAAACAGACAGGTTGGTTGTTTCTACCTAAATATATTTTCACTATGCATCAAATTATGATTGTTCCAAACTAATATTTTTGTTGTTTCCACCTTGAAACGAGGTAATTTTTACCAAAATACAGGTTATATTGACTCGGGGAAACAAATTAAAATTTTAGATTGATTCAACCAAAGCGGCGGTTAAATCCAACAGATATTTTGTTTGGAGAAAAAATACCTAAGAATTTAGTTTGAAACAAACTATTTGTTGGTTTATTTCATTTTCCGTCATCTGGTCCCGCCACATGCTTTAACGCTTTAACTCAAAAATACTCAATCGAATATTTTCGCGGAACTTTTCATTGCAGGTGGAAATTTAATATTTTACTTTTAAAAAACCCGAAAATAGCAGAAAGGCGCGCATTAACATTCGTAGATTTTTCTTAGATTGAGAGAAGTCTATTAATGAAAACGTGCACTTTTCTAATTCTTGTTAGCATTTTATTCAAACAAATGTTCTTGAAATTACAGAAGAAATGTAGGTGAATGTAAACGGAAATGTTTGTTGTTTCAGCCGTTTTCGTTTGTTTGTTTAAAACAACAATTCAGTTTAAATTTTACTACAATTTGTTTGAAACAAAACACAAGCGTTGGTAGAATCAACCAACAAATGTGTTTGTTTTCGTAGCTGGAATTATGGAACAACCAACATAATGGTAAATTCAAACGGATGTCAGTTGAAATTATCTGCTTAATTCCCCCCCCCCCCCATCCACCCCCCCCCCCCCCCCCCCCCCCCCCCCCTCTTCTGCTAGTAAGTGGGGTGCACACCCCCACACGCATGGAGGGTGGTGCATACATACATACATACAATACTCGAAACAATTACCCGGTATTTTAGTTTGTTTTAACCACCGTAGGTAGTCAAATCAAATTAATATGACGTTTGTGCCCAATTAAACGTGAAATTCCGGTTGAATGAAACTAGAATTTGTTTGCGTTTACCAATCATTTTTCTCAGTGAATAATCACCTTTGCCTCCCATACGTTATTTCGCTGCCAGAAATATTCAAACGTCTATGAAACAAATATTCAAAAATAATGGGTTTCATGTTTGAACGATCCCTTGAAACTCTTGCGCAATTGATGGTTGACCGCTCCTTTTAGGAACCGCTTATCAGCTCCCTCTTCCCCATTCAAATACGTTTTATATGAAGCAAATTTTGTACCGATTGTCACACTTAATACCTCTCTCTTGCTTCAGTGCATGGTGTAATTTATGTACGACACACTTTTATGTTTCCACTCGTTCCGTGTTCATTGCAAGCGTAAAATGTAACAAACTTTGCATTTTTATTTTTGCAACATTTTTTATCGCACGCATCATCGCATGTCATATCCGCATTCCGACCTTTTTAGAAGATACGCTAGATTTTTTTTCGGTTTGACACGTTTGACAGTATCACCGGACCAAATTTTTGAGTTTCAGTGACGATATACTAGAAGATGCAGGAGTTATAGACTTATTTCCTTACAACTGATTAAAATAGTGACCCCTGATTAAGCCGTTCCCTACCCTATATGGATAGGTAAATACTAAGGGGGCATTCTTTCGCTGTACAGGCAACTAAGAGAGTTTGAGTAAAATTGTATGCAGGGTGGAGCAATACTTTAGCAGCGGACCAATTCCCGTTAGTGATCGCTATTACTCAGCCATTTTCAAACCAAATAACTTGATTTGTTTACGTTGTTAGTATAATGTTGTATGTACAGGTACAAAAAATCAAGTTGCTTGGTTTGATTAGGGCATATAATAGCACTGGAAAATGGTATTTGGTCCGCTGTTGAAATAGTGTTCCAACTTAACGCGAATCTGGGAATCATCATCTAGACCTTTTAGGATTCTGTAGCGATCATTTTTCTGATACTTGGGGTACATCCTCAATGAGTAAAAGCTGGTGATCCCTAACTAAAGCTAAACCAACCTCGGCGCCGTCCGAATGCAGGTTAAATAAGGGAAGGCTAGGAATGTGTTGACATGTTTCTCGATGGAGATTTTCTTCTACACTTCCACAAGAAATCACTGGGATATTAGATAAAACGGTTGGGTTGGCAGCATGGATCGTCTTGGTAAACGATATGCTTAATTCACGCGATTCATGCTTAAAAAAAACAAATGATGGGAAGAAGCTTACGAAAAGACGATGTCAGCCTCTAACTGCGAGTACAGATCGACGGTGATGAAATCGAGGTGGTAAAGGAATTCGTGTATCTGGGTTCATTGGTGACCGCCGATAACGACACCAGCAGAGAGATGCGCATAATGGCTGGCAATCGTGTCTACTTTGGACTACGAAGGACACTAAGATCGTACAAAGTTCGCTGAACTACAAAGTTGACCATCTACAAGGCACTAATTAGACCGGTAGTGCTCTACGGCTACGAAGCATAGACATTGTTCGTGGAGGACCCCTTGGTGTCTTTGAACGGATGGTATTGCGTTCGATCTACGGTGGAGTGCAGATAGAAGACTTGGACTAGGAGGAGGCAAATGAACTACGAATTGCATCAGTTGCTAGGAGAACCTCCCATCGTTCACAACGCTAAAATCGGTCGACTTCGGGGGGCTGGGCATGTCGTAGGAATGTCGGACGACAGACCAGTCAAAATCATTCCGGATAACGAACCGACGGGTACAAGAAGACCAAGCGAAGGATCAAGTAGAATGTTAGCGAAGAGCAGCCATGAACCGAATACAATGGAGTCTACTTCTGTATACAGCAGAGGCCACCCGGTCTTGGTCTGATTGGCAAGGTAAGTATAGTAAATGATTTAAATATTAGTACCCTACTGGTTTGAACCGATTTATATCAACAGTAAGGATGCTGTTGGAACTACTTATGAAGTGATATTTAGTTGTTCTTTGTAGAGAAAACATGCATTTTTTTCAATACAGCGCTCTGAACTAAATTAAATTAACAGCAAGGATGTTGCTGGGATCACTCAAAAAGTGTGATGGTAGTTTCCTTTATTGGATAAACAAACAATTTTCTTAACTATGGAAGCTTTGAACTATTTTAAACGAACGGAAAGAATGCTGTTGTGCCCACTTTGAAAGTGAGATAGTGGATTACTTTATTGGGATAACATGATTTTTTTTTTAAAAGAGGCTTAATAAACGCTTAAAGATGATTCAAAGCAACAGCAATTATTTTGTTGCAATCACTCACAACGTGTGATTAGCCTTCCTCAATTGAATAAATAACTTTTTTTTATATACTTCTTCAACTTTAAACCGTTTTTAACAAACGGTAACGATGATGTTGGGGCCGCTCACTAAGTGTGATAGTGGTTTCTCATTGAGAAAACAAGGTATTTTTCAATAAGGGCGGAGAGCTGATTTGGATCGCTGTATACTGTACCATCGGCATACGTGATTCAAGAGTGGTCTTGTGGGGCGATTTTGCAGTGGCAGCACAGGAGTGACACTGGCGCAAAAATGATTCAACGTAATCATCGATGTTGGGCCAGTACACAAAGCTTCTTGCGAATGATTTCATCCGGTCAGTTTGAAGGGTGTCCACGGTAAAGTTGTCGGATGATCCGCAAAACATGACACAGTCCTGTGTAACTTTAAGACCTTCTCGTCGGGAGAAGAACGGATGAACAGCTGGAGTTCGGAGCTCGCTCGCAGTGTTCGGCCAGCCATTGCTGATGTAATTGATTACCTCTTGCAGGACCGGTTCATCTTGAGTTTCCTTGGCAATCATTTTCGATGTGACAGGTAACAGCAAATATCTATTCCTCGTCCGGTTTGCTGTAGCAAGTCATCAAGCGTGATATCAGGTCACCAAAGCTAGCCGTTGGGATGAACTGGATATCGAAATTGTACAGCAACTTTGTTAGCACCCATCGCTGAAGACGAAAGAATTCCTTTCTTGCTACCTAAAATCTTGAGGAGGGGCTTGTGGTCAGTCTGCAGCACGACTTTGCGTCCGAATATGATCTTGTGAAAACGGGTAACTGAAAACACTAACGCAAGCGCTTCCTTCTCGATTTGTTTTAGTTTTCCTCCGCAGGTGTAAGTGAAGGTTGCATGGACAAGTCTAATGTCAACGCAAACTCTCGTCATCGTGCTTCGAATAGGAAGGAGAAGAAGTCACCGGATTTACCTTGCTGGTTTTGCGGGGATCTTCATTCCCCAAGGATTGTCCCTTCTAGACACACTCTTGTACGAAGTGCAAACAGAAGGGTCACAAGAAATTCTACTGCTCCTCATCCGAAAAGAAGCCAACGAAGCAGGTCGACAAACCGAAACAAAAAGACATCGTTAAGTCTAAATGTATTTCGATAAAGCGAGTTGATCTCACGAAGAAGCGGGAATTTGTGAAGCTCGATATCATCGGTTCAGCAGCACTGTTGCAGTTAGATTGTGCTTCCGGCATCACCATCATCTCTAAACGCACTTGGAATAGAAACAATCGATCAGTTCGACCTGTGGTCGGTTCCATTCAGCTTGTTAGTCAAGACCATCCAGTAAAACTCTAACGCAACGATGCAGAAGCTTAAAGCCATGTTCCCTGAAGTGTTTCAGTCCACGCTCGGATGCTGCACTAAAGCAAAAAAAACGCTCTACCCGAAGCCAGATGCACGGCCAGTGTACTACCCGAAGAGATCAGTTGTCTACGCGACACTCCCGAAGGTTGACGCTGAGGTACAAAGACTTCACGACAACGGCATTATCTGGCAAGTCCAGTTTTCCGATTAGACTGCGCCTAAAGTCGTGGTTCCCAAATGTCTCCGTACGCATTTGTGATGACTACTCCACAGGTCCAACGACTCGAGTCAGATCGCCATCCACTGCCGCACCCGGAGGACATTTTCGCTAAACTAGCTGTCTGCCGGTTCTTCTCTTGTGTTGATCTATCGGATGCTTATCTGCACGTTGAAGTTGAAGGAGCATCTAGGAAGCTATTTACGATAAACACGCACAAGAGTCTGTCCCAGTACAACCGATTGCCGACCGGAATCAATTCTGCACATGAAGCCTTCCAGAGAATCATCAACAACATGATTGCCGGAATTCCTGGTGTCACGCAGTACCTGGACGACATTCTAATCGCTGAAAAAACTAAAGAACAACCATCAGGTGAACGTTGTGCTCCAGCATATTCGTGAGTATGGCTTCCATCTTCGCATCGAAAAGTGCCGTGTCTTTTTTCCGCATATAAATTTTCTGGGTCATATCGTCGACAAAGATGCCCAGACCCAGCCAAAACTAGCGCAATCTACGAGATGACACCGCCATCGAATCTGTCGCAACTACGTTCATATCTTGGTGCGTTAAATTACTATGGACGGTTCGTTGGTCAGATGAAGAAACTCCGATCGCTGCATGATCGTCTCTCGTGCATTCGCCGATGTTACATATACCAATAGTAATTATGAACATGAGCATGATTGACCACCCGAGGTTGCTACTCCGTTATTGTCAGATCAGCTGTTATTACACAGAGAACCAACAGATAATGCTTGGGACTAACTAACATTCCTTTTCAATATGTAAGAACTGGTGATCTTAAAACTAAGGCAATACCGGCGTCGGTCCCGCCCGAATGCAGGTCAAATAAGGAAACGGTAGGAAAATGTTGAAGTGAACCTCGCTTTATT
>JAHHFK020005507.1:0-65000 GCA_024533555.2 Aedes koreicus | reverse complement strand
TTTGGAATAGTATTATTGATATTATCATTAAGCTACAGCAAAACTGGAAACACAGTAAAACTAGAATATTGCTGCTTTCAAAACTCATTCAGGGGTTATAAACTATCTCAACACAAAGCATTTTTTTTAACTCGTGATTGAATAAAAACATTTTATTTTATTACTAAGCAACATTACTTATAATTGTTTATTAACAACGATCAAGGCCCTAATCACAGTTAATCCACGCTATTTTGTCAACTATTCTGAACAAGTTAACTAATATTACGGACAAGGGCACTGCACTGATTTTCCACCAAAATTTAGAAGGAGTATTACCAAGTAGATGGTTGGAGCAAGGGTGGGGGGAGGGGGAAAAATTTAAAATATTTGTTTTTTTTTCCCCCCTCCTGCTTTTTTATTATTTCACTTTTTTTTTTAAAAAAAGCCTCGCTTTTTTTTACCCCACCTTTTACATCTCTATGTGCCTTAAAGATATTATCAACAAACCACTCCCATCAAACATACACAGCTTTACGATTTATTTGTTGTAAACGAGTATTTTTTTTTATTTTGTTCTCTAATCGCATTCCTATGAAAGATTTGTCTTGTAAACTGACAGTAAGTGAACAAAACCCGAATTAATCCACCGATGGGGAGACTGAACCCTTCTAACACTTCACCAGAATTACGAACTGAAATGTGGCCAATATTGTACTGGATACATATTTTGATCAGAAATTTCAGGAAGATCCAGGAATATTCGATATGTCATACATTCAGTTTATAAAATGAACTATTTGTCAATCCTGAATGTATTGTTCATCGATGTGATTAAAATATTGCCATTTAAAGTCTTTAACGATCTGTTTATGTTAGTTATATAAAAGGTGAAATCAAATAAACAATAGAAATTTCATATAATCAGTCCATAGAATAAATTATTAGACAATCCTAAGCGTCAATTTTGATTAGCGATATGGATTCAAGATGCTTAATAAGTACATGTCCGTTGAAAATTGTGTAGTAATAGTAAATGGAGACTTTGTGTAATTTTCGAATATACTTGTTGCAGTTCAAAACCGAACCACTCGAGCCAATCGATCCTGCTCTAATTCTATAGAGTCGCATAGTGTGGCTAGTCCGCTGTATGCAGGGATGCCAGATATACAGACATGTCTGTATTTATACAGTAATTTGATCATGCATACAGACATCATACAGATTACAGACATTATACAGACATTTGGCAAATGTTATAGACATATACAGACATTCATTTCGGCGAACTTTCACATTTAAAAAAAAACGTTTCGCTAGGGAAAGTCACATACATCACAGTAAGCAAATGAATGACAGTCTGAAGTTGCACCAGTTTGTTGGCGAAAAAACCAGTGAGGGATGTAGAAGGACAAGTATGAACCTGTGCACGCTATAAAAAAATTGACTTTTACTGTGAGCCATGTTTTCAAGCGTCCTATGAGAGTGAGTGAGACAGCACCAAAACACGGCTCACAGTAAAAGTCAAAAAGACAAAAGATTTATAGCAGCGTGCACAGGCGTGCACATGTGCCTGGGCTGCTAAACATCACAAGTCTCCACAGGAAGTCGAAGACTGTTTTCATCCATTCGACCCTTGTCAAAGACGTAGCACTGAAACGAACTAAAAATACGACCATCATAACGAAAGTCCTTGGTGAATCGCACACCAAGAATTGGTGGCAATGATGCGGTCTAAACCATTAGATGATAATAATTATAATTGGTCTTAGTATTGAGGACTTTCTATTGGAATAGCAATGAACTCAAAACTCGGGATTCTTTTTATCACGTACTCGAGCTTGCTGAAGCGGATGCACAATGCCATTGTTAAATGAAGATTTGATTTCGTACAAAAAAAAAGCTAATATGGTTCGGTGCAGACGGAGCGAGTATTACACAGAAAAAAATAATGAATTTTAACAAGCGCGTAAAATTTCCCCTCGTTTAATTCCAAGCCAAAGGAGGCGTACACAACGAAATTGTTTGCAATCTTTCATGCGCCATACAACAAAGTTTGCAATCTTTCATACAACAGGCTAGATTCAAGCGTTATCTGGCTTAAATTTGCATGAAATATCCCATTATTTTCTGCCAAATCTAGCATTCCCTTTATGTGCATTAGATAACGCAGAAAATTAAATGTCTCTTTTTATATGTGTATGCACGGTGGAAAGCATTCTGTTACTGTTCTTTTTAAAAACGACTGTCCGAATTTATTAATACTGAAATGCATTTGTCATTCATTTGCATTGTGTGCATCATATTCATGTAAGAATATTCCATCTGGTGTAAAATGGATGTGTCGGGAAATATATAGCTTCCTCAGGAATAGTCCTATAAGAACAGCAAAGTTCAGCGTACTGCAGCACATAATAAAGCTGAAGCCTTTAAACGTGTAACATCCATCCACGACCCGATGGTTTTCTTTAAAACATTTGTTAATCGTGTTCTTGAAGCTGGAAGTCTTACAAGTATATTTCAGATTTCGCGATACATCAGTGAACGCCAAGTAGGATGAAAAAATAAAGAAAGTTTACGAGCGTCTAAGCGATCCATCAAACCACTTCTACTTGGCCGCACTTAACCACATCTTACCGAAAATCAACTGTTGAATCAACTTTTTCAATCTGAAAAGCCAATGGTATACAAGCCGAAAACAGAAATTAGCAAATTTATATTTTCGATATTGGATTGTTTCTTGAAATCGGGATATTTAAAAGAATTGACGAACCCTGGCCTTGTGGACCTGATCCCCAATAACTTCTGCGAGTTGGAAAAACTGTACGAAGGTGTCGAAGTGCAGGCCTTGATCAACGAATACACTAGAATTCATAAGCTAAGCATGGAGCCCTTGCACCAATTTCGACTAGACTTTCTGATTTTCTACATAAGCTGCTGTAATCAAATAAAAAAAAAAGAATTGACCTTACCGACGATACCCTCAACGATTTAGCGTAAATTGATCCTGAGAATATTCGGGCAAAAGCCCATCTGAAAAAATTTAAACTTATCAAACGATTTGAGAACATTATTGATGATGCATAAATTCAACCAATCGACGACGAGTTCCGGGAATTAAGATTTTCAGTGGCAGATTTTCCAGACAGTTTCCACACACACACACACACACACACACACACACACACACACACACACACACACACACACACACACACACACACACACACACACACACACACACACACACACACACACACACACACACACACACACACACATACACGTGCATACAGCCAAGAGCAATACGCAGACAACGATATTGAATTCGTTCCAATTTTATAAGGTGACTTTTTCTTGTCGAAAGAAAGCAAAAAGAGCCATACTCTAGAACAGAGAGAATAGTTGTTTTATAAAGGGTAGTGAGGTCTCCCGGATGAGCACCCCACTATGTGTCACAAATTGAACGGAGAAAGTTGATCATTTTTTGGCATTTTTGCTTCAAATACGTTATGTGGGTATTCCAAGTGCACTTTGAATCAAACCAAACCCCAAGGTATTTGAAAGATAACAATTGGGTAATGTTTCTGCCCAAAAGATTAAGATGCAATTAGCCTGGATACCGCTTTCGAGTAAACACTACTAGTTCAGTTTTCTGCGGTGAGAATTCTATTTCCTAGATTCCTAGCCCAAGAAGATAGGTTGTCTAGGGAATTTTGCAGTAGTCCTTGCCAGTTTACGGCATGTGATCCTTGTAAGGAAACCGCACTGTCGTCAGCAAGTTGTCTTAGCGTGCATTGTTCTGCCAAACAATTGGCAATGTCTTTGACGTAAAAGTTATAAAGGGGGATTTAAGTATGAGCCTTGGGGCAAGCCCGTGTAACTAGTTCTGGAAGTTATCAGTTCTCCAAGTGAGAAGATCATTTTCTTTTCTGACAACAAATTGTGCAAAAAATTATTTAAAATTCCGGGAAGTCTGCAGATTATCTGACAGGATTTCAATGGAAACTGAATCAAAAGCCCCCTTGATGTCCAGGAATACTGAAGCCAGTTGCTCCTTGGGCGCAAAGGCCAGTTGGATATCTGAGGAAAGCAGCGCTAGGCAATCATGTGTTCCTTTGCTCTTACGGAACCCAAACTGTGTATTTGATAGCAACTTATTCGATTCGACTCTCTTAGCTCAGTTCTCCATTAGCTCAGTCGGTAAAGACGCAGCTACAAAGCAACACCATGCTGGAGGTGGCTGGGTTCGATTCCCGGTCTGGTCTAGGAATTTTTCGCAAAGGAAAATTTCTCGACTCCCTGGGCATAGCGTATGATTGTACTTGCCACACAATCATACTAATGCAAAAATGGTACTTGGCATCGAAAGCTCTCAATTAATAACTGTGGAAGTGCATTTAGAACACTAAGTTGAGAGCCATCAATAAGCTAATTGTGAAAGCAATAAGCTTGAAATGCTGAAGAAGAAGAAGTTATTCGATTCGACCAAGTGGTCGAGCCTTCGAAGGATCATTTTCTCCAACAATTTTCTAATGCACGAAAGCATAGCAATCGGACGGTATGAGTTATGATCAGACGCTGATTTACCAGGCTTTTGAACAGCTATTACTTTGACCTGTCTCCACTCTGGCGGTACTATGTTGTTTTGTAGTAAGGAGTTGAATAGGTCTAGCAAGCGTCTTTTTGCGATACATGGGAGATTTTTCAGAAGATTGAATTTTATCAGATCGCATCCGGGTGAAGAGTTGTTTGATGAAAGAAGAGCCATAGAGAATTCCAGCATTGTGAATGGTCTGTCCAGAGAGCCGCCGCTTGGAGAAGTTTCTCGAAATATATGTTTTGCTGGAACAGAATCCGGACAGACCTTTTTCGCGAAATCGAATATCCATCGGTTGGAGTTTTCATCACTCTCATTGGAAGATGAGCGGTTACGCATGTTGTGAGCCACCCTCCACAAGGTGGTCATTAAGGTTTCTCGTGAGAGTCCCTCGACAAAATTTCGCCAATAACCGCGTTTTTTTTTTTTTTTTGCTTTGACAAGTTGTTTTAGCTGTGTTTCAAGCTTTGACTATTCCTCGAAGTAAGTGGAAGTCATGTGTCTACGAAAAGCTTTGAAAGCGTCAGATTTTTGCAAATACAATTTTGTGCATTCATCGTCCCAGCCAGGTGTGGCTGGTCTCCTTTTGAAGGGTGCAGTTGGAACTTATCTTTTTAGTGCTTCCAATTAACGTTTGTAGATCAGATCGGCAAGGAATCGAAATTTCAATCGCGAGAAAATTTCAATCGCGAACCATGTTCCCTCCGTTAAAAACTAAAACTCGGTCTTTTAAGGACGAACAAATAAATTTGCCAACTAATGTTTGATTGAAATTTCTCTTGAGCTCATCGAATTTTCATTACCACGCACCGGCTCAACATGGCGTTGCATGAAAAGCCGTGTTCTTGAGAAAATGGTCAAAATTTTTTATTAGTATCCATTTATAAATCTCTATTTGCCAGGTTAAAACTAGCAAGCACGTTGGATATTCAATAAACGAAATATTAACAGTTAATTTGAGCCGAACTGTAACACGGCAGACCAATTATGTGTTTCACATATTCAGTGTTGGGGGTAGGTTAGCTTCATTGTAGTTCTTGTTGTACATAGGTACATACATAGTGGATTAGTTGCAGATAATAGACTAGATTAGTTGCAGGTAGTTTTAAAGTGAGAGTTATAATGTTTCTGGCCAATATTTAAAAACTCTATTGTTTTGCAGTTTCAGAAGCAAGTGTGTCTATATCTCAACTCCCTTTGGATGGGGTTCTGAGGCCCTGACAAGGGCCGTTTTTCTGTTGACTGAGTAGAAAAGATGCGAATTTAACCTCCGAAACGCCTGTCGCTCTAATAAAAACTAATGATTTCATTTCCACGCTGCTGTCTGGCGTAACAACTGAGGCCCGTCCCCTTTTGTAAAATTTGATTCGCATTACCTTCGTTGAGAACCCCCTTCCTGTTATGTAATGGTAAATGCCATTATATAAAACAGGCCTGGCATGGCGAACAGTTATCATTTGGTCTTGGATCATCGACACGTTCAGACGTGTGTACCCGGCTCTCGTGATAAAAAAGGCAAGCGGAAGAAGCCCGACGTCGACGCTGACGTAAATCATCCTTCCGCAAACAACTAAAATCTGTCCTTTTCAGGACGACCAAATCAATGTGCCAACTAAAGAGTATGTTTGATTGAAATTTCTCTTGAGCTCATCGAAATGTTTATTACCACGCACCGGCTCAACATGGCGTTGCTTAAACTGCCACGCCCGGAGAAAATGGCCAAATCAATCGCCCACATCATCTTCGTGGCCAAGTGGTTAGCGGCGTCGTCCGTCGTTCAAGCGGTTGTTGTCATGAAGTTGAGGGTTCGATTCCCGCTCCAGCCTGTGGAACTTTTTGCAAAACGATAAAGTCCAAACTGGTCTACTTGGTGTTAGGTTAAGTTGCTCGTAATTCGCTCTACACCCAAACTAAGAAAATAAGATTGTAAGACAATTTCGCTTGATTTTGTTCCATTCTTGCTATTGATCGTAACTTGGATGAAAAATCTAATATTAGTTGTGGGCAAAATAGCATCAGCAATTCGAAATGAAAAATTGAACGTGTGCGTGAGGTTGTGCGCAGTGATATTTAGTTGATGAGTAACAGATGTGTGTCCCGAAGGTCAGATGGCTCACCAAAATATAATATACCGATCACGAGATCTGGACACGAACCGTGATCGTCAGCGTGGCGGCTCTTGATGGCAACCATTCAGCCACTTTGACAAATCAAGAGTGGTATAATAGAAACCCTACGGTAAGTTCACTTGGCGAGGAATTCAGGGTACAGCAATGAAGCAAATGGACATATTTTCTACCAAGCTATGTGCAACCTGTCGCTAACAAACTTGCATGGCATTGTTTATTCCATAAAACGCTTTGTCGATGATCAGTGAGAACCAAAATAGAACACTTGACGGCGGCAATACAACAGTGGCCAAAAGCGTTGCGGCATTTTGTGATATCGACTCATCCATATTGTATATTGATATGTTGGTGATGATTGAATAAGGATCCTACAGCGATAAATTTGTTTCGAGCTATTTTTGCTTGCCAGTCGCTTGCACACACTTGCATGGCTTCATTTGTACCATAAAAGGCTTTGTGGATCAAAATGGGCAAAATTGCCTTTTCTGAATCATGCGGATTTCTCAAGATATGATTGCAAAAACTGCAATTGCATTTTTTGCCACCTTCTCAACTTTTGGGTGTATGTTCAATCTTCAGTCCGTACTTCGGTCCGTACAATCTCGAGTTGAAGACGGTGTAAATGCCTATTTTTATCGTAGTATCACGTGCCGCCAAACACTCAGGCTGTCCTGCACCCCAAGAAAACTGGTAAGAACATTTCAATCGCGAACTATGTTGCCTCCGTAAACACAGGATCCATTTCACACTTACAAGCACGTTGGACATTTCAGCGCCAACATTTGATTAGGGCGAATCTGCTGTTGTAAACAAACACTTTATCTGCTAATTTATCGGAAGTTGAATACAATTCCTTCAAAATGAATAAATCAGCGGATAGAGATAAAGCTCCTCTTCCTTAAAGAGCGCTTAATTTGTATTTGTGACCTTTTGTTCAAGAGCAAATGACTACGAAAGCCATTGTTTACAAAAGCAAATTTGCCTTAATCTAATGTTGGCGCTGATTTAACAAAAAAAAATATCATTAACAGTAAATTCGAGCCGAACTGCAGTTTCTATAAATGTTCGTGGAGAACCAATAGCAGAAGAAGAACCGGAGCCTCACACACCAATAGCATAGGGTTTCATGGTTCTATAGACTGAATAGGATATAGTAGAAATTTATTAATTCGATGACATCGATTTCTTCACATCAACAAGCAGTCCTACGTCAACTTTGCAGTTATGTCACTGACATAACTCACTCTTTCGTTTTTTTTTTTGTTCAGAACATCGCTCAAAAATGGATACTCTAATAAGCATATACTCGCAAAATGATGGGGTAGCTCATAAAGTTACCCGATCACGTGCTTTCCAGATATCTGTAAAAAATTTACCGGATTTCGGTAAAATTTTACCGAAATCCGTAAAATTGGATTACCGAACGTTCAGCTGTTGAGAATTCGGTAAACTTTTACAGATTTCTGTAATAAAATCTAAGTGTGTAGGTTGTCTATTTTCAGCCCAAAACGAAACCTCTTAACATATATCAGATTTCCAACGATCTGATGAAGCGATTCTTGGCCTTGACCGAGATAATAAAAGTGAGACCGAATAAACTTCGGGTCGTTGTGTCCAACCCCAACAAACATCGGTGTCGAATAACCGCTTGTTCAAACAAATTTGGAGAAGTTGTTCAGTTTTTTCTTCTAGAAAGCTGAATAACTTCTCCAAATTTGTTTGAACAAGCGGTTATTCGACACCGATGTTTGTTGGGACCTTAAGCAAGCTAACGAGATTGCTGTCTCTCAGCTTTTTACACTCGAGTATCGGGTGTATATCCCAGCTCGGGGTATTGAAATTGAAGGTGTGGTCACCGAAACGAGTGTGAACCCTGAGATCCTGCTAAAACAGGGGGTTGGTCGATTTAAGAGCCACCTGCTTTCTCCAGTGAAGATACTGGATGTGAAAAGACTTGGTACAGTATCGATCACTATGGGTGAAAAGAAGTTTACACCGTCAGACTCGTTTCGTGTGACCTTCTCTGGCTCAGCCTTCCCTCAATACGTCGAGTTGGGAAAACTTCGACTACCTGTGCGGTTGTTCGTACCTCGGGTCATGATCTGCCAAAAATGCAAGCAGATGGGACATACGAAAACCCAAGTAACATTGCCAAAACCATCCAGCTTTATTAAGTTTTATTAAGGTTTTATCAAAGCCACTAGAAATCAATTTGGTTTTATTATGACACCAAGAGGTGCCAATAGGTTTCATATTTTAGTCAGGTTTATGAGAACCTACACAGCTTGTTTAAAACGATCTTAAAACCTCGCTTTCTCAAATTCCTTTTACTCCTATCAAAGGTTTTATTTCGACTTTATGAACTCATAATATGCTGTTTTGAAATGCCGTTTTAGGACTCATTCATATTATCTTATTATGGCCAGTTGAAAAAGCATTTTAAAACCATTTTGCCTCCAGTAAATGCATGAGGCGGCAAATTGGCATTGAGGAAAGCCACCAAAGAACCAAATAGTTTTAAAGTAGTCATTGCGAAGATAACTTGGCTTTATGGCAGAATTGTGATTTTTTTTTTAAATCGCCATATTGAAATATTAGAAATAATAGAAATGTGGAGAAATAAATGCACCAAATTTTAAATGTAATGCAAATGAACTGTATATCGGAGACCAATTTCTACATTCTTTTAGATAACTTTATTGAATTTCATAAATTTTCAAGAAATTCATGTTTAATTTATCGAATATATTTGTTTTTATTTTGTGTTTGTTGTTGTAAACGCGCATAATTTCCGAGGCGCATTAATTTTCGGCTCTTATCGTGCCAATATTCACCATAAAATTCAATGCGCATCTGATTTGGAGCATGCTACGCTGTAAAAAACTGAATTTGTTTTGGATATTTTGCAATGGAACAACATTTCCCGCAGACTTTTTTTCTCAGATATTATTTACTGCTAAATGAATCAGAAGAGCAGAGAATCGAACAAAGCAGAACAACAAAAACCAACCACGATATCACAGTTAAGTTTGACAGCTGTGGCCATTTGGCCGCATTCTGGTTTTCAATGCAGCCAATAGGTTTTATGAAGGTTCTCAAGTGGTCATAGCATCTATCACTAGAATAGTTTCAAAATCTTTATGATCTTATAAAGGTTTTATTAAATTGTTTTCACAACCGTCTATAGAGTGGGCCACTTTGTACAAATTTTGGCTTTAAAGAAGCATAGAGGAGGTGTTGGTAGACAAAACAGTTTTGAATGTAGTTTTATCAACAAAGCCGGGAGGAATGCTATACGGCTAGAATAAAACTTAAATTGTTACTTGGGAGATTTTAACTCTCACGGTACAGGCCGGGGAGAACTGTACGATGACAACCGGTCTTCCTTGATATATGACCTCTGTGACAACTTCAATATGACAGTTCTTAACAATGGAGAAGTAACACGTTTGGCTGGTCCATCCTCACTTGGCAGCAGATTAGACCTCACATTTTGCTCGAATTCATTATCGTTGGATTGCACATGGAATGTGATTCAAGATCCTCACGGTAGTGATCACTTGCCCATACAAATTCCGATTACCACCGGGTTCAATCCATCGGAATCCATTAACGTCGCGTATGATCTAACCCGTTACATCGATTGGACAAAGTTCAGGACAGCAGTAGGTGTAGCCGTTACGACGGTAGAAGAGCTTCCACCGCTGGAGGAATATAACTTCCTCTCCAACCTGATCTTAGACAGCGCGCTTTAAGCTCAAACTCGACCAGTTCCAGAAACGTCATTTCGCAGGAAACCTCCTTCCCCATGGCACCGTAATGCACCGAGGTTTACCGTAAAAAGTCCGACGCGTTTAAAGTTTTCCGTAGACGTGGAACACCTGAGCACTTCGAAGTATACACGGCTCTCGAACGCGAACTTAAGAGCCTCATCAAGGCCAAGAAACGCGGATACTGGCGAAAATTCGTGGACGGGCTATCGCGCGAGACGTCGATGAGTACTCTTTGGAACACGCCGCGAAGATTGCGTAACAGAATTACGAACAACGAGAGCGAAGAGTACTCGGACCAATAGATCCTCAAGCTCGCGCGAAAATTTTGTCCAGATTCTGTGCCGGCACGGATGATTCCTCGAAAAACAGAGAATTCGATAGAAGAGGACAGCCAACTTTTTTCAATGGTAGAACCAACAATCAATGTGCAACTAGCGATTTGAAATTGGTTCACTGTTGTAGAACCCCTAGATCCGAAGTATACCTTGCAGTCTGCACCTTGCAATAATTCTTGCGCTTTTCGGTACCTTCCGGTACTAGTATCTTGGTTGTTGTTTTGATTCACTATATTATTTTGACGCAATATTTGAGAATGTGTTGGTGTGAGCTACATTGTTAGGGGCGAATCATTGAGCTTTGGACCGAGCTTGGGACCGATGCCAAGAAAAAAATCGTATTTGTTCGGGACCTTCTGGTCTTAGAGTTAGTCTATGGTAGAACTCTCTCTCGCACTCCGTTCATGTGGCAATACGTCTCCAGGGGCTGATAAGATCAATTTCAACTTGCTTAAGAACCTCCCAGGCGTCGCTAAGAGGCGTATGTTGAACTTGTTCAATCAGTTTCTGGAACTCAACATTGTACCGGATGATTGGAGACGGGTGAGAGTTATTGCAATTCAAAAACCTGGTAAACCTGCATCCGACCTCAACTCCTATCGACCCATCGCGATGCTATCTTGTATTCGAAAGTTGTTGGAGAAAATGATCCTCTTTCGTCTGGACAAATGGGTTGCGACAAACAACCTACTTTTAGATACTCAATATGGTTTCCGTAGGGGAAAGGGAACGAACGACGTTGCTTTCCACAGAGATTTGCTAAAAAAGAGCAAATGGCTTCTGTATTTTTGGATATCAAGGGGGCTTTTGTGTCAGTATCTGTTGAAGTTCTTTCAGATAAACTCCACGCTTGTGGCTTTTCACCATTAATGAATAACTTTTTGTACAATTTGCTGTCAGAGACACATATGAGCTTCTCTCATGGAAACTCCACAGCTTCCCGATTTAGCTACATGGGTCTCCCCCAGGGATCATGTTTAAGCCCTCTTTTGTATAATGTTTATGTCAAAGACATTGACGGTTGTCTAAGTGACAACTGTACGTTGAGACAACTTGCAGACGGTGTAGTATCTGTCACGGGACCAATGGGGTCGATCTGCAAGGACCCTTACAGAATACCTTAGACAATTTGTCTACTTGGGCTCTCGAACTAGGTATCGAATTCTCTACGGAGAAAAATGAGTTGGTAGTTTTTTCTAGGAAGCATAATCCTGCACAACCGAGCTTCAAATTTGGGGTACACCGATAACTCATTCCATGTCATTTAAATATCTTGGGGTCTGGTTCGAATCAAAATGCACCTGGAGATCCCACATTGAGTATCTGAAGCGAAAGTGCTAGCAAAGGATAAACTTTCTTCAAACAATTATCGGGCCCTGGTGGGGAGCACATTCGCAAGATCTTCTAACGTTCTACCGGACAACGGTTTTGTCGGTTATCGAATACGGTAGTTTTTGTATCAGTCAGCGGCTCGGTCGCACATCATAAAACTGGAACGTATTCAGTATCGGTGTCTTCGTATCGCGTTAGGTTGCATGCACTCGACTCACACCATGAGTCTTGAAGTGCTGGCTGGCATGTTGCCACTCTCGGATCGGTTTACAGAGTTATCTCTCCGGCTTCTCACCAGGTGTGAAGTTATGAATCCCCAGGTAATTGAAAACTTTGAGAAGCTTCTTGAGTTGAATCCTCAAACTCGCTTCATGACTTTGTACCCTTTGTACATAACACAGGATGTCAGCCCTTCGCCGAATATTTCCAATCGTGTTTGCTTCTCCGACTTCGATAATTCGGTTCATTTTGATTTATCCATGAAGCAGGAGCTTCATAGAATCCCAGAGCATCATCGTCCTATGATTGTTCCGGTAATATTTGCTGCAAAGTTTGGCCAAGTTGATTCCACTAAATCGTTCTTCACTGACGGATCATTGATAGAGGAGTCAGCAGGCTTTGGTATATTTAATGAAATTTATAGCGCCAATCGTAAACTTCAAGCTCCTTGTTCCGTATATGTCGCTGAATTAGCGGCAATACACTTTACGCTAGAAATTGTTGCCTCACTAACGCCGGATCAGTATTTCAGTTCCATAGAGGCTATTCGCTCATTGAGGCCGGTAAAGCACTCCTCGTATTTTCTCATAAAAATACAGGAGCTTTTACGTGCTTTATCTTCGCGTTAGTTTATTATCACCTTTGTATGGGTCCCATCTCATTGTTCAATTCTGGGCAATGGGAGAGCGGACTCGCTTGCAAAGGTGGGCGCTATAGAAGGCGATATTTATGATCGACAAATCGCCTTCAATGAATTTTTTACTATTTTTCGTCAACAGTCACTCGTCAGCTGGCAATATAAATGGAGTAAAGGAGATTTGGGGCGATGGCAACATTCTATCATCCCAAAGGTGTCGAAGAAATCTTGGTTTGGAGGGATGGATGTGGGTCGAGACTTCATTCGTGTGATGTCTCACCTCATGTCCAATCATTATTCTTTAAACGCTCATTTATACCGGGTTGGGCTGAGCGACAGCAATCTCTGTGAATGTGGACAAGGTTACCAGGACGCAGATCACATTATTTGGTCATGTGCTGAGCATCGTGGAGTCAGATCTGAGCTTTATGATTCCCTTCGGGCTCGAGGTAGACAACCCAATGTACCGGTTCGCGATATTTTGGCTGTACGTGATCTGGAGTTTATGAAACTCATTTATGTGTTTTTGACTAACATTAGCCTTAGATTGTAGTTAGTTTAACCTGTATGTTTACTTTAAGTTTTTTTTTATCTGTGTTTGTGTTTTTTTTTCCTTTCTCAAAAATGTTCAAGTCAAAGTCAAAAGAAGCCAAAAGTTGTATAGTTTTAAGTGTTTTGACCATTTAGAATTTAAAATAAATGTGTTATGTAAACCATACTTCAAATTCCCGCCCATCTTCCCATCCTTTCAAATGTTATTCGTATTAACCTAACCCCTCTTATTTTTATTTTATATATTGAACTTCTCTTTTTTCGATTGAGCTTACAAAAAACGATTTAAAAAAAATAACATATACCAGAGCTCCATAACACTGAAAATATGTTACGTCAACTGACTATTGAAGATTGATGATTATCATCCGGCCCTTTTATTTGAGAATATTACATCCGTTGGATGCATTATCTACTTTCATGACATTTTGAAAATAAGTGAATATGTTATAAAATTATCGATCTTCGAGAGGGCGTCTGCCAAATTGATGCTAATCTGCTTTGTAGGTATGTATTCAAAATGCTTCATAATGAGTTAATATTTAAATCACACAGTTAAGACAAAATTCATACACAACCGCCGAGATGAGAAGTAGGGATTTTCGGATAGAAATACTCTCAGAACTCAATGTTAATTCCTATATTCAATCATTTCTTACCCTCTAAATGTCCATCTAACGCCTCTTACGCCCCACGGCCCGTTTACTGTGATTCCGCTTGCCCTGCCCTCCCTTTGGCTTCTTTCGTCCAAAGCTACCCTTGCCTCCCTTGCTGCCTTTGCCCTTCCTTTTCTTTGTTCCGTCCTCTGCCGAAGCCGATTCTCGCCTGAAAAGTAAACCATTTGATATTAATAAACCAAAATGGAAGCAAATCCTTAACACGTACTCTGCCCTGGCTTCCGCCTTCTGCAGCGAAATTGCTTTCTCCATGTCGATCTTCGGCTTTTTGTTGAGCACCTTGTTCACGATTTCCATGTTTCGTTTCTTCTCCCCAGGAATTGTAATTGGGTCTCGTTTTCGCTTTTTACCAGGCATCAATTCCTTCACGCCGATACCACGGGCTTGCTTCTCGTTGCTTAATTTCTCCTGGAAGACACCAACCGAAGCGGTCGATGCTTTAGCAATGTTGGCAGCTGTGACAAGCTATAAAATGAATAGATTAAAAAAAATTAAATAATAGATTATTTTAAAAAAAAAAAATTAAGCTACCTCTTTAGCCGACGCCGATTCCGGCCCCAGAAACCCAGTTCTCAGTGTTTGAATTTTCTTTGCCCGGGCAATGTTCCTCATACGTGAAATTTCATTCTTTGCTATCCTCTCGATTCTCAGATCACGCTTTTCCTGGAACATGTCCTTGTTGGGATCAGCATTCTGAGGAACTTCTAGGACCCAATCTTTCTCCTTCTCTGCCTTGAATCGTTGGTATCCATAGGTTGGTACCCATTTGTCCAGCACCTCATCGTAGACCTTCTTATCGCGGGTTCGCTTTTTGATACCTTTGGCCTTGGCAATCTCTTCCCATTTGGTCAGCGGTTTTGGTACCGGAAGTTTACGAGCTCGTGGAAGTACCATCCGAGATGCTGGCAGTTTAGCAACCACCGATTCTTCTTCGCGCTCCGTTGGCAGTTCCCAAATGCTGTTAATCAACAGCTGTGTATTATCTCGGGTCAAGTCGAGTAGGTACTGCTCTCGATCGGCTCTGGAAGCGAATAATTTTATATTTAGAAAATTAAAATCTACAAGAACTTAACAGAACCATGTCGGCTTACTTGAATTTATCATCGTCAAAATAGTTGGGATCCGTCACCATCAGGTGCCCCTCATCGATTACAGCTTCAAGGTGTTTTTGCACTGTTATAGGTTTATATTTTTCCAAATCTTTTTTCTGCTTCTGCAGAACTTCTTTAACAATATCCATTTTGTTCTACTCTACCACAAACAATAACTAAACATTAAAAATAATGAAATAGATTTAACTTAACACGTTTTCTTCCCTGCTGCAGAGCACTGATATAAACTCGGTGTTTACTTCATTCGGGAACAGCACGAGCCGAACTGTCAAGTAGATAAACATAACCTCTCCTTTGAGCAGTACTAGAATAAACTTTCCAGACACGATGACAACTCAACATTGAGTTTAATAAGGCTGACACGGCTATTGAAAAACACTCAAATCATTTGAATAAAATCATTACAAATCTAAACTATGATGCACATCATTCGACTCAATATTTTATTGATATCAAGATGCAAACATTATTTTTCAAAGGAGAATCATCATCAATTAAAACATTCACAGGCATTTTTTTTGCTCAAGAACGAGTTTCTCGTAATGAAAATTAAATTTTAAAACAAATTTTGTTCTTTTGGCTGCCCGGATAAAAAATTAACTTAAACGAACGATATCACAAATCCTCCATCCATTTATTTAATGGTTTGGATGATACCCCAAATAGGTCGTTAAGAAAAATAACCATACGAAATTTATTAGGGTGGCCCACAATTGATACGTTGCCGATGCATTTGCGTGAATCTGACAGTTTTCCCATAGATTTTCTGTCAAATTTACGTCAACGCAACGCAAACGTTTCTATTATGGCAAGCTTTTTGTCCGGTTAGTGAGTAAACAACAGTGAACAAAGTGCCATGAACAATATTTTGTTTTGTTTTAACGCTTCAATCAACACAAAAATTGCCTACACTCATCGAAATAAACTTTCTATATTCATACGATTGCAATTTGAGATTTTGCCACAAGGAATCAGTATCAGTAAAACCGTAAAACAGCCATGTCCAAACACTACCCGAATAAAAATTTACATCAGGCTGATGTATGATTTCAATGTCTACATCAACATGAAATTCAGATGTACATCTTACGTTGAACATTAGAGATCAGAACGATTTCGCTGTATTTAGGCAAGGTAACATGATGTTAACATCAGACATTTTCAAACATTTTTTTTCTATTCTAATGTCCCTTTGATGTCATTATTTTATTACTTTTGACATTCAAACAAAATGTTTTTCTGATGTTTTAAGGTATCAAAGCTTATTGATGTTTTCAAATGTATTTGAATGAAACAGCATAGTCAAAGGATTTTTTATGTTTTCAGGTGTATTAAAGGTTATGAAAAAATATCTTACACATGTTTTTAAGTGTCGACGTTTTCCAATAAAACAGATGATGTATGATGCATTCAGTTGTAGAAAAACGTGACCAGTTGTAGATAATAACATTAAAACCAAATAATCTGAAAGAACATGGATTTCAACACAACGTGTGATTGTTATGACACAGGATGTATTCTGGCTTATTATGCATGCAACATTTTACTTCACAAAGACCTTTGGTTCTATTGTTCTATTGTACCGTTTCATTCTTATGTTGCAAGAAGTTTTCTTATGCTATAGACCTGCACTCTTTTACAGTAGAATGAAGTTTATTTCTAAGGTAACGGCCAATTCTAATGTCATCAGATATGTTTAGATGTCTTAGGTACACAACATTTCACACATAAATAACGTTTGATTTTCATGTTATTTAAGATTCTAGTTTTATAGGACGTGTTCTGATGTTAAATTTAACATCATCAATACGTTTGTTTTTAATGTGAAGTTTAAATATGTTGTATTTATATGTACTAGGGCGTAACTTCGAACTCTGAATACATATAGAATACGACAACCCACATTAAAATTTAATGTTTGGAAGATGTTAGCTAATATTTTTTACATCACCATTTCTATTCGGGTGCACGCCGAGCTATTTTTTTCCACGCTAGCGCGTGTATTGAATTCACCACTTTGCTTCCAGACTTACACGCAACGCGGTGGGTACAAAACTAATGCCAGTGCTCGTGTTTTGGCGTCAGACACCGTATATGATGATTCGGCAAACACCAGAGCCGAGTGTTTCCGATTGTGTCCAATTGCGGAATACACGCGTGGTTAATTTATTTTATTTCTACCCATGCCGTGCTAGTTAAACTCAATCAACTTCTGCGCCCGTCACCCAACGGCCAAGAAAACAAACCTATGTTGTTGTGTTTGCAGTCAAGTTCGGCTCTCGTGCAGAACGGTTTGGTGTTTTCACCAAGGCTGCAGTAAAAATATAATGTCGCAGCAACCGGAAATCGGTTAAATAAATATATACTGCATATGCCCTTATGCGTCGGTCGTAAGCTCGGTTTCAAGATAAACGTATCACCCCCTAAAACATTAGTCTCACCGAATAACACCTCATATATTCTGTCAAAATAACACAGCGAATCAAATCAGAAACTAAAAAAATAGTACCGCGTAGTGAAATAATGGGGTACTCTATCAACAATCAGTTGGAAACTAGTGATATACCACGCTTATGCATGTCGACATCGGTCGCCTCCTACATGTGACTGACAGCAGAAACGACTACCGTCCACTGACGTAAAAAACTTATCGAAATGCATAAGATTTGCCTTACACACTTAGATTTTGTTACAGAAATCTGTAAAAGTTTACCGAATTCTCAACAGCTGAACGTTCGGTAATCCAATTTATCGGATTTCGGTAAAAGTTTACCGAAATCCGGTAATTTTTTTTACAGATAACTGTAAAATTTCACCGAAATCCGTTAAATCGGATTACCGAACGTTCAGCTGTTGAGAATTCGGTAAACTATTACAGATTTCTGTAAAAAAAATCTAAGTGTGTATGAAACTGCATGGGCCCCCTGTACAGTGACCATTCGTTCATTGGAACATGATTACCTTGCAATGAGCGAATGGCATTCGCTCATTGCAACATTTGACAGCGTCAAATCGACTGTCCAAAACTCGTGAACCTTTTGAGTTAAATGGCAGATTACTACTTAACATTTGCAAAGGACAATTAATTGCTTTTTAATTGCAACACGTTGCAATTAATGAACTTGCAATTAAAAGTCGTTGCAATTAACGAAATTGTAATAAGCGAATGGTCACTACCCGCATAATCACAAACCATTCCTTGACCATTTCCCTTATTGTTGACGACCGTTTCCGTTATTGTTACGACATTTACCCTTAAGGGTCACCCACAGAAGATACGTTTGCGTTCCGTTGACGTAAATTTGACAGAAAACCTATGGGAAAACTGTCAAATTCACGCAAACGCATCCGCAACGTATCCATTGTGGGCCAGCCATTATAGTTGACAACTATAAACTACTTTTTAGTTATAACAATATGTCAGATGGTAGAAGGCCAAATAACAATATGCTGAACAGGCGGTTAAGTTCAGTTACCATAAAAAAATTGCAATTTTCACGAACAAAATTTGTTCTGTACTCTACGCTGTACTACACTAACAATATGTATTAATGTAGAGGTTATATGGTGAAAACGAGATTACATTATTTGATAACAATAACATAAAATGTGATAATATATCTTACATTCGAAATATAATTTTGATTATAGAGCAAATCCTTTTCCGTTATGCGGGTGTATACTGCAATAGTTGTCCTAACCTCGGTCCTACCCTAATAAATTTCGTATGGTTATTTTGAGGCGTCATCCAAACCATTAAATAAATAGTTGGAGGGTTTGTGATATCGTTCGCATAAGGTAATTTTTTATCAGGGTAACTCCCAATAATGGTAAAATTAACTGTCAAATTTGTCTCTGTGTGTATATGTGGGATCGACCAAAGAAAATCTGGCACCACTGCACCACCAGTTTTAATGTGTCCTTTCTGTAAACGTCATTGTTTCAGTTTCAGTTATTTTCAAATTAATCTTCAGAAAGTAATTCGTCTACACACGTTTTATGTAGTATAATCATGGTTAAGTTTCAATTTACTTTGATGCAGAAGCAGTTTTAGGTAACGCATCATTTCAGATTGCAAAAAAGCACGCTATGCAGGATTGTAAAGAAATTCAATTCTTCGATGATGGTATGTATATCTTGATGTACAGCAAGACTCTTCTATGTTTATATCGAATTCGTTTATTTTCGGGGAAACTGATTCCAATCCAGTTCGAACAGAATTGCAAGTCACTGCGAATTTTCAACTGAGGTAGATTTCAAACACATAGTTGGGAACGGCTTCAGCTTCCCACGACCCTATTCCAAGCACAGGGTAAACGATAACTCGACAAAGATTTTTCAATAGGCCATAACTGACAGACTCAAACAATTATGGTTTTTTTCTGTGAATTTCTCGTCATTGAAAACTAGCCTAATCATTCCGAAGAGGAAGAGTGCACCTATCCGATAGAATTGGAGGCTTACATGGGTAGCCTTTGAGCCTCGAGAAATCTGTGGAAGATAACATTTTTTACGATTGTTAGTTAGGCCTAATAAAAAATCTTTGTCGAACTTATTACGCTTATTTTTCGCAGCATGATGCTTCATCAAGTAAAGCATCATACTGCAAAGAATGAACATTGCAGGATAATGTTTTCCCCGTACTTGGAATAGGGTCCCGGGAACTGAAGTCGTTCCTTACCCTACGAATTAACTGACGTGTATTAAAACACAGATCCCATTTTGAAACTGGATCAAAAACGAATTCGCTATTAGATAGACAAATTTGAGTAATGCCTACTATATATTATTCAACACCAGCACCTACTTCCAGCATTTTCCAAGTCACCACTCGGTTGGTCAAATGTACCAACAGCGATACTTAATGTTATTATTCGATTTTTATCCCCGGAGGACCGTAAATTATGCACGATGATCTGTAAACATTGGCACGACATCGTATTCAATTCTTCACTCAACCAAACTATAACGTTCCCCCTAGCAAAATATAAACCCGGTTCTACATACAAACTGTTTAACGGGTTCCTTTCAAGCTTTCAACGTTCCTACAGAAGTGTAGAAATATCATGGATTAACTACCCGGACATACAGTATCTGTTTGAACTCAACAAATTGTTCGAAATGCTTCCTAAATATGCACTTAAAAAGCTCACTATAAACGCTACACCGGATGAGACCATTGGTGAATTTTTCGAACGTCACCGATTAGTATTGAATAAAATTAAAGAGCTGCATGTGTACATTGGATCGCCGTATAATCAATATCCGTTTCCAGTGAACGATGATGCGCCTCTTGAAACCAGGACATGTTTTATTAACATGCATGCATTGGAGTGTCTGGAATGGACAGAAGCTTCTCTCGGGAATATAAGCCATGGAAGGCAATTCTTTATAATAGATGCACCCGTGTTGGCTTACATCAAAGTTCAAACCTTTCGAAATTGGAACTGTTACACAGTTCTTAACATCAAGAGTTGTCCAAAATTGAAAAACGTTATGCTGGATCTTCCGAACAGAATTTGGCGCACCTTCCAAAGGAATTCATTTGAACATCTCAGTACCCTTAACTTAACGACCATATCGACATCCTTTGTAATCGAAAACATTCCGCCCATACAATACGACCAACTGTTCGGTTCTATGAAGCTCCTGGAAGCCATAAAGATAACAGGCGTCGAAGATGCCGCTCTGCTCGCCGTTTGCGAGCACTGTCCACTGGTCTGGTCGATTGAATTGAACCGATTTTGTGTGAATTTTAACAGTTTCGTAAGGATGGCTCGCTGGAAAAAGCTTCAAGTATTTATTAATTTTATTACATTAGTATTCGTAATACACTAAAATGTTTTTTTTTTAATGTTACAGAACATAAATCTTACCCTTGGAAAAATCATCGGCTGTAAAGGTAGGATACTATGCGATTCGCTGAAAACGCTTTTTCTACACGAGGTTGCACTAGTGAACGGAGAATATAAAATGTTCCCTCTGAAGATGGACGATACCATGAAAAGTAAAATGCGCTACTCGAAGCGCAATAACGATATAATTTGTAATTATTCTACAATTTAAAATACGTTTGTAGCGATTGTATCACCGATAATACTGGAATAAAGGATGAATTATTTCTTTGCTCCCGTTGGTTATTTTTGTCACCCATAATAATATCCATTTAGTACGTCATGCTTTTAGGGGCTATTCATAAACCACGAAGACTTTTCTGGGGGGAAGGGAGGGGTCTGACCAAAGTCTACGCTCCATACAAAATTTCAAAAAACTATAGAGAAAAGTCTACGAGGGGGGGGGAGGGTCTGAGATTTTCAAAAATTTGTCTACGTGGTTTATGAACAGGCAGGCCCTTATTAACTTCTATATTATTTGTAACTTTCGGTTTGGTGGCTTTTTGGGCCTTCTCCAACCTCGCCGTAGGACCATTGTGCACAGTACTGCTAAGAGTCCCACGTTGGTACGAGTACGATGACCAGCCGCTCCTAACATGGAGAACAGACGCTGTTTTGAGCCGCCCCTGACAATGGGGAATAGACGCTCAGATAGACTGCACCCTTCGAAGCAATACAACTTCTTTATACAGCAGAGGCCACCACGGTCTTGGCTGATTGGTAAGGTAAGCAAGATATGTACGTCGTGGTTTAAGCAGGAGGGGGGTAAAAATAGGATTTTTTGCGTGAAGTTAAGGGAGATTGATAAATTGATCTAATGGCATAATTTTGCTGGGGTAAGGCTTAGGGATGAAGGGTACATAAGGGTGACCTAACTTACTTTTTCCCCATACCATCCTGAGCCTCTGGCAGGAGTTGTATATGGATTCTAAACTGCAAAACATTGTTCTAACGTGTCGATTGTAGGCTTTAAATTCGAGAGTTTTCAAGTACCACATTAAGTGAACTTTTGGTTCGGAAAATAGCAGTTGCAAGCAAGCTTACTCTACTGAAAGTGTGAAAAGCTTACGGATACCCTAGGGAAGTAGATGTGTGCGCGCATGCCGCCGACCGCCTGGAAGACTATCAGGTTTTCATCGTCGAAAGGAAGTGTAAGTGCTGCTACCGGATCAAGGTAGTTGGGGCAGTTGCAGTTTGAGCATACAATCAGCAGAAAAGAAGACGGTTCTGAGTGCCATTCAAAGGTAGGGCTACATTTTCTAACTAAATTCGGCCAGACAAAAAGGTCGGATTTCACAGTTGGAAAGAAACATCGCCTCTAGTCATACCGACATAAGAAGCTCGAAAAAATGATCTTCACACATAGATTTTTTTACAGAAATCAGTAAAATTTTACCGAATTTTACGTTCGGTAATCCGATTTAACGGATTTCGGTGAGATTTTACAGTTATCTGTATAAACCCAAGCATGCATATATAGGGCATATGCATTACGCCTAGTGCATCATTGAAGTTGTATTAAAGCTGAAAAGGGCCCCACTAAGATCGAACTAATGCTATATCTTTTGTTATTCCGACATGATGTCCTGGAATTTGATGCTGACTGGGTCAGATTGTTTCTATATAGGCTTCCCCAAACTGCAGCGTTTTTTTGCCGCTGCCGCAGCGAAATCGCCGCGATGAGATTACATGGCGGCTTATGAGAGCGCACAAACCGACGCGATGCGATTTCGCTGCGGCGGCGGCAAGAAAACGCTGCAGTTTGGAGAGGCCTTATAACGGTTCTCACTTCACTGTGATGGCCATTTGATTTGGACGTGGGGGTTTTTCACCGTGAAGTGATACTCGTAATAAGGGCCTGTTCACGGAAAAGAATGACGGGGGAATGAGATAACAATCTCGATAGTTGATACCTATAATAAACATAATTTTGTTTCAAGCACAACATATTTTTAGCTCAAAGTAATTTTTGAATTGAATCATCCCTACTTCATAGTTAAAAGAGCCATCATTACGTCATGGGGTTATATCAAAACAAAAATGTTATAATTCCAACCAGTGTGTATGATTGAAGCAACTATACAAAAAAATAAAACCAACAACCAGGGCAGTTTTCAGTTCGCTTTCAGGTTCATCATGGCGTCCGACAAGGAAAAATATTGGGAGGAAGTTCTTAAAATTAGATTCAAAGCCTATTAAATTATATCAAGTAAATGAGAAGATATATTTTCGAATGTGTTACTTTGTTGAGCTCAACTAGTTAAATCAACTTGAAATGTATGATTGTTACTATCGAAAAATCAATCCATAAATATAGTTGATTTTAGATGAAATATTATTGATTGAATTATTCTTTTTTCCCCGTATAGTTAGGGCACAGACAGACGTTTAAGCAAGAAATCCTTAAATAGACATCTAATCAACACTTCCCTCCCATCCCTGCTGATCATACGGAGCAAAGAGAACGATGGATGCAGAGCCTGTCACACCCAAGGCAGCTCTTCTGGCACATCCATTGTCTCTACAACAGCCAATCCAGGAGAGTGTGTGGTCGGAAAACGCTATGTTATGCTATGCTATGTTATCTACTTACGATTGTGACAACCGTCACGTCCATGTTAAACATCCGATGAGGGGTAAAGTTTTCATTCACCGATTACACTCTCCAGCATTTCAAAGAACTTCTGTACCGTCGGTTTATTGAAGCATCGAGTTCTTGCAACGGACGTTTTTTCCGGAGCGCGGAGTGACGGATGACGTTTACGGAATCCATCAAATCTTTTCCTTGCAAAAGTTGTTCGGCAAATCATTTTTTACTGCAATCTGATAGGCTAGACGTCTAACTTCTAATGTGTTCAGACCAAAGAATCGACCCTCCGTTTCGCGAGGTACATCTAAAAAGGCGGCTGCTTCATGAACTTTCATTACACCCTTTGTACTAATGTTAATGCCCTCTCCAAGTCAGGCACCACCCACGAACCGCAAATTGACTTTCTCTTACATGTGCGCACCATATTTTATTCGTGAAAACAAAAGACACATGCAAAAATGCCAGTTGCATCATCCTGGATTGCACCGAAGCTAACCTCAAAACTGAAAAGTTAACTATGAAATGTCATCTGTCAAAGCGACCCATGCTGCCCCATTCTCGGTGTCCCATGTTGCCCCGATGGTGATTCCATTACAATACTGAACTATTTATGTGTGACTTGCATTTATTTATGCTAAAAAGCATATTATTTGCTGCACCAATAGTTATACTACTTCTGTATTACAAATATTTATCAAATTGCTCAGTATACGACGGGTTGACACCTTTTTTTCGTCAGTGTGTTTCACTTAAGGAACTTGGTGTAAACATTTAATTATCTTAAATACGAGAAATAAGAAAATTTGAACTGTAAACATGTGACACTTCTGCAAATTCACGTGAAAAGTTATTT
Source organism: Aedes koreicus (assembly GCA_024533555.2). Taxonomy (NCBI): domain Eukaryota; kingdom Metazoa; phylum Arthropoda; class Insecta; order Diptera; family Culicidae; genus Aedes; species Aedes koreicus. The sequence continues at coordinate 40,318 of JAHHFK020005507.1, read as the reverse complement.
CACGCTCATATATAACACTGACCCATCTTGCCCCGAGACCCATCTTACCCTAATGGTGGTGCTAATTTGCGTTAGGTGGCTGCACTGAAAAAATATTTCACTTAGCTACTACTGGAAGCACATGTAGATATTTTCCAATACTTAAATAAGTGATTTTTACATGAACATCACATAGAAAAAGAAATTTTACTTAACTAATCATGTACAGTTCACTAGACACATAAGATTCACTTGAGTTTGCGAAGTATTGCCCCCTTCTTTTTTTACTGGTGTTTTTTCCCCACAAAAAATTTTTTTTATTTGGGTGTACGATCTTTTAAAAATTTACGTTCTTTGTTTATCTTTGATAACATCATTGTTTCATCAGTGTACTCCGTTGTGAATAAGTTGTCGAAGGTTTATACTGCCGTTATACGCATAACTGTCCCATTTTCTATGGGATTCCCTATTTACATGGGAAAGTTATTAACGGCAGTATATAATGTGGAAACGATTTTCCAAAAGAGGCTCCACCCTTATCAGCTTACTAAAAACTATTTCCTAGCTACGCCAATGCCAATTGGAAATGTGATATCACACGTGCAGATTAATCAAATAATATTTGTAGAGTTTAATTTACGGACTTAGTAAACTGCACTTTATATTCGCATATGTTTCCTGTCTGATGTTGATGGTTACTTCTAATCGTGCACTGATCTGCTTTATCAAGAACAAATCCGCATCATCGAGAATAGACGGTGAGAACGACGACGAAACCGCATCTCCACTGCACTCATATGGCTCTCCGGTCAAGCATTAGACATCTTTTTTGTTTGCGAAATCGTCGCGCACAGTTTCCTTTTTCGTCGGTCCGTTGTGTCTCTTTGCTGCACCTTATTTATTCACACGCACACCTGTCTTGATTCGAGGGCCAACAAACGCGTTTGCTCTCCGCGTATGTATCTTCTCTTGTTTTTTTTTTCTTTCTTCTTTTTGCTTGTTTACTTTGGTGAGTAATGTGGTAGTTTTTGTATGTGGATTGGATTCCTTTTTTGTAGGTCTGTCTTTTTTTTCCTCTAAAACATCGAATCGTTCGGAATAATTTTGTTGTTTAAGGGTATGTGGGAAAGGTTAGTTTCATACTGCTTTTGCTGCTGCTGATGCTTGATTTGGCTATAAGGTAGGTAGGTTTTACTTATTTGCTGCGCTGTTGCTTGTTGCTATTGCATTTTAATGCACTATTAAATGATGCTCTACAAAGTGGTGCTCACGTGAGTTACTTTAGCAATGACATCGGGGCTGAATGTTTGTTTTTGCATTATTAGTTTTGCTGCTCGTTACCTCTCTCGCAATTCGATTAATTAGCGCATGCAAGATAATTTTCGATCATTTTATATAAAACATATGTATATAAACGCTTACGAATTAACCTCATCTTACGGTTTATAGTATAAGCTTAATTTTTTGTGTTTTTCCCTTTCAATTTTCTGCTCAATCTTGTTTTTTTTATCTGTATACTTATATATATACTTACGGTCCTTAGGTTATTTTAACGTTTTTTTATCTTCTGTCGCCTTGTCCATATCCTATCTTATAAATAGAAACTTAACTTTACATGAACTCTTCTGCTTCGCTCAATGTGTCAATTAGTTTTACTTCTGGTTTCTAGTTGCTAGCAAACTTTGCTTCTTTTCCGTAGTTATGCTTTTCACTATATGTATATAAATATATATATAGTTCCATATGTATAAATGTATATGTTGTGTGTTCTCTATGTGTTATGCTTAGTTCTGTTTCCATTTTACCGCTTATATTGTATGCATTTGTTTTACCTTTCATTTTTATCAGTATATATTTTATCATTATTCCCTACTCAATGAGATAATCGTATTACATTTTCCATGTCCTACTTCCATTATGTCCTGCTCGTTTTCTTCTTGTCTTCCTTTTTGCCTACTCGGAAGCATCACTGAATTGGATAGGATTAACTCTCCATCGCTATAACTTTTCTGCAGTGAGTGACAATAAGGAAGGGACTCAAATTGCAACACAAGACACAATAACTTAATTTACATAATCATACCTTGACTAACAACAAAATTGACTAAAAATATAGAATGAAGCGAAAAGTTGCAGAAATAATAAAAGAAGCCGCAAACAAGCATGATTGAGAGAAAATTCAGAAAAAAAGAACTAACAATGAAACAGAACACTTATGATGAATAATGAAATTTACTAAGTGAAAAGAATTAAACAACTACACATTACGAACAACTCCAAAATAGAATCAATGAAAATAACCATATAAACAACTAAATGAAGAATAATGGAGAGACCGGAACTTCAGAGAAGATTAACAATGACCCATCCAACGAGCATTCAGTAAGTCTAAGTAACGCTCTTGTTAGAGCTATACTATGTCAGAATAATAGAAAAGAGTAACGGCACTATTACTGGGACTCGAAATCCTTTTGCGTTGTTTTTTTTTGTTTCTTTAGCGTTTTGTCGACCAGACTCAAGTACGTAATAATCAGCAGAGTACAGAATATTTCTTTTTCCTTTATTGGATTCTACAAAAAAAAAGTTATATAAAACGCAAATTCAATATTACTTGTTTCATTTCAATGAACTACCCATTCTAGGCAAAATTGCAGTTTTAGTAATAAACAGTCTAAGTGTGGCGTTGAAAAGCATTTCCAGTTGTTGGGGTGTAATAATTTTACTCTTTTCCTCTCTGTTATTGTATCAATAGCAAGTTGAAATAATAGCAGTTTAGAACAAATAAATGAAGAGTTCTATTCAATTTTAGATTTCTAGTTTGTATAGGGAAATTTGAATACATAGATACGCGCGTGAGTGTGTTTATTTGTTGTTGTTGCTGTTGTTGTGTGAGTTGGGTGGATATACGCCCCTTACGTTGTTTTTACTTTGCTTTTACTCATAGGTTAACTAGCATATTAGGAGAGGTCTGCAAAAAAAGGGGAAAGATGATAAGTTTAGTAATTATAAGATTCCCGTTGATTTGAAATACTCACAACTTGGCGCCGCTTCGTAGCGTCTCTGTATTTGGTCGTAGGTAAATTTGACAAATGCGTCGTATTGTTCGGCTAGTTTGTTGGTCAGAACTGCATCATATTGCTCTCGCAAGGCGTCTTCTCGTTCTTTCAGCATACGCTCACAGATCATTTGTACCTGGAAATAGAAAGACATGTCTGAATATCCGGAAGCTTAAGCATTATTCCTGCGAAGATATAAGGCCATTTTATAGAGAGATTCAGTTACAGCTTCTGGATTAATATAGATGTTTAACTGAAGTAGGCGTTTAGTCGTCGATCAAACAGAAGTCATCAAATTATTTGATTATGAAGAGCCAAGTAACCTTTGGCGTGAAACTTCGAGAGTACAAATCTCATAGCCTGACACAGCTAGAAAGCAACACCATGCTGGAGTTGGCTGGGTCGATTCTCGGTTTGGTCTTGGAATTTATTCATAACGGTAAATTTCTCAATTCCCTGGGCATAGGGTAGACACACAATCATACTAATGCAAAAATGGTAGTGAAATCGAAAGCTCTCAATTTATAAATGTGAACGTGCATTTAGAACGCTAAGTTGATAGTATGAATAAGCTAATTTTGAAAGCAATAACCTTGAAATGCTGAAAAGAAGATGATGTCGAAATATTTTTATGGTACATATCCTTAGGTATTTTTCCTCATATTCTCCGCTTAACAATACCAAGGTCAGTAATCGAGATATTCGTTTCTGCTTGGGCTAGAATAATTTCGTGAAATTTTATTCCGATTTTACAAACCCTTGTGAAATGCATTAGTCCATTTCGCTGTTTGTTTTTGGCCATTCTCGAGATTTCTAAATATTGTTGGTTCTCGGAAGCCGAATTGCTTTTTTGTTCTGCAACTTCATTTTATAGTTATCGTTGTTATCGAAGTTCTACTCCATACATAATTTGAAAGCAACATCAAAGTGAGATGAAACATTAAATACATATAACAATAACTACGCCATCGGAATTTTATTTAAGAAGTCCACAGAATGGCGCGTTTTTTCTGTAGCGGCGAAATCGCGTTTACTGCGGTAGCTAATTTCGCATAGGTACCCACACCGAAGCAGTTTCGTCGCAGCATCAAAGTATTAAATGCATGCAAGTATAGTCTAGGGACCAAACTTCAATGGGTTTATTTGATAAGATGGCATTCTATAGTATTTGAGGAAAGTAGGTCAGTAGATAGCTGGCCATCTTCTGGTGGCATCAAGCATCCTCCGGGAGACTCGCAACAATTGTAAAGTGTTGAAATTAGTCTTAGAACTCTGTGCTTTTTTCTAAAGTAGGTACTTTAAGCATATTAGCATATTTGAATAATTTCCACTTGTGGCCTGAAAAATAACCTTCGAGCACATTCGATAGCCTTCCATTCAGAACAACCATAAAAGTGGTCAATCAGGAGATTAGTTTCAGAACTCTGCGGGTTTTCCTCAAGTAATTCTGGAAGCTTTATTTGAATATCTTTGCACTAGTGGCCCGGAAAATGACTCTCACGGACATCTGGTTGCCTTCAGAAAAAAAAACTGGAACAATAAAAAAAAGTGGTCAATTTATGAAACTAGACTTAGAACTCCCCGGTTATTTTTTTTTTCTTAAGTACTTTTGAAAGTATCATTTGTGTGCATTTGCACTTCTGATTTAGAATGGTCTCCCGGATGGTCCGCAACTAGCTTAAAAGTGGTCAATTCATGATTTTCCGATTTTTGGACAACTTAGCGTTATGACACGAAGCAAGGTCGGGCCAGAATATTACAGGATTGTCATGTTGACGAATCAACGGAAACAGGTATTTTTTCATGCATTGATTGACGTAAATATCTGCATTCATTGCTCCATTTATGATGTACGGCTTCGTAAATTTACTGCAAGAGTAGATTGCCTACCAGACCATCACCTTTTTGACATTTTTTTCAGTGAAAACTGAGGTTTCCGCCTTGTCAACAATATCATCTTCACGAATCGTGTAATATTGCGATCTCGGCAATGCTTTATAGTCCAACTTCGAATGCGTTTCGTCGTCCATCATGATGCAGTACTTATTCTTGGCGAAAACTGTGTCATACAGTTTCCGCGCCCGTGCTTTCACGCTAGCTGCTTGTGTAGGACTTTTTTTTAGGCTGCTTCTGCTTCTTGTGCGTCTTCAGCTTCAATCTCTATTAGCTCGTTGAACGTTGGACTTCGAGGTGTTCAGCTTTTTGGCCAAATCGCGAAATGAGGCCCCCTTTGCCTTAGAAAAAGCTTTTGTTGTCCAAGTTGGGGTTCGACGCTCCTTTTTTTCGATCACTTAGTGGGAGGTCCGCAAGGGAATACACCTCCCCGAACTTCCGAATCGCAATACGCACCGCTTTCACACCAACTTTTTCCAGTTTCGCCAACTTTCTTAGAGCTAATCCTGAAATAGTGATCCACTTGTGCACGATGACACGGCATTTTTCAACAGAAATTTTTCCCATCCATCAAAATGCGCCTGAAACTTTGTTGTGTTCGGTTTCACGTTTGGGTGTCAACTATGAGATGGAGCCGACAGACTACCCGCATAAAAATGGCATAAAATTCAAAAGTACTTTAGGAAAAAGAAATTCAGTGCTAAGACTAATTCTGTAGACTAATGACTTTTACGATTAATCCGGATCATCCGGGAGTATTGGGCTTTCAATAACAATATTTGGAAATCTTACTGAAGATCCGAAGCTTATTTATTTTGTTTTGGTTTTAATTTTAATTTGAATTTTGAAACTAAGCTAATTTTTCTCTGCATTCCGAAAAATTCATAAATTTTTTGTAGTACTTTAGCGAGCAGTGGCGCTTAATCCAAGCTATTTACCTCTGTGTTGGGAGAAAATGCTAATACAACTCCCGAGTCTTTGTTCTCCATGTCAGAAGCGCCTCAAAACAGCGACTGTTTCCCATGTTAAGGACGGCTGAGTCACCGTTCATATGCCAGCGTGAGACTCTCAAATTCAACTGTGCACTATGGCACTCCGGAAGGCTAGGGGATTGGCGTCAGGCATTGCAAGCTAGCCAGAAAACAAGCAAGCACAGGCACGTCAACAGCAGAATACGGACCGGAACAATCGACTAAGACCACAGCGACGACACAGGACAAGCGATTGGAAACTCGGTACGTGTTACTGCAGATCTCTCAATTTCCAATGTTCGCAAGTTACGGTTAATCCGAATCATCCGGCAGTATTGGACTTTTAATAACAATTGCAAATGTATTCAAATATTGCGTTTCGAAGAATATTTGTAAAAAAAAGTCATAATTCCATGTTTAAATACATAAATCGATCATTTATACCAACAATCAATATGCAACTAGCGATTTGAAATTGGTTCACTGTTGTAGAACCCCTTGGTCCGAAGTACACCTTGAAGCCAGCACCTAACTATACATATTTGCGCCTTTGTTTTGATTTGCTGTGTTATTTTGACAGAATATTTGAAAGTGTGTTCGTGTGAGTTCATTATTAGGGGCGTATTATTAAACTAGGGACCGAGCTTGGTACCGATGTGCTAGTACTGACTGAGCCAAGAAAAAATAGTATTTGTTCGGGACCTACTGGTCTTAGAGTTAGTCTATGCTTATACCATTGTAACGGATCGTTCGGAATGCACCAGGTGACCTTGAGGCCTTGACAGATCACAAATGTAAATTTGTACACGTTCTGCTTTAGGACTAATTTAGAGAAAAAGCAAATGTACTCAAATGAGTACTTTACGAATAAAAAGTGTGAAGTTCTAAGATCTATTTCATAAATTGACCACTATTACTGTTAATCTGGATCATCCGGAAAGCCAGCTGCTTGCCCTGATAGTTGATTTCCAGATTGCCAAGGCAAATGCATTGAAATTATGCTGTTAAATGTACTTTAGAAAAATAAAAATGCAGAGTACTTTGTCTAGTTCCATCAATTGACCACTTTTACGGTTGTTGCGGACCCAAGAGATCATTTGTTGGGTCTCTTTTCGGAGACGGATGTGTTCAAAAGATGCTTTCAAAAGCACTTTAGAAAAAAAAATATAAAGAATTCTGCGACTAGTTACATTAATTGAAATATTTAAGGTTAAACCAGCTTACCCCGAAGGCCAACAGGTAGCCTTGACCGTCATTTTCAACATCACAAGTTAGTGTATTCAAATGACGATTTTAGCAGCATTTGAAAAAACTGCTGACTTCAAGACTGATTTCATAGCGAATCGCGAATCGAAAGCGAACAAAAATAAAACGCTGCAAAATCGCGCGCACAGCGTTTTTAATCGCGTCTGTTTGTGCGGTCCTATAAGCCACCATGTAACCTCAACGCGGCGAATTTTTCGGCGGAAAAAACGCACCATTCTGCAGACATCTTTAGTATTGTATGAGAGTAATTAAATCATATTCTTACTACGTCGGCTTATCTTAAATCATCAATGCTGATTGACTCCAAACTGCCAGAGGCGTGTAAAAACACAGGTCTAGTAGGTGCACTTAAGTTTCAAAATTCAAATACTGGGTCCTTACCTGTTTGAATGTAAACAGAGCTTTCTCCGGATGTTTGACCATGCTCGGAGGGCTGTCCGGTCTGCGGGGACTATCCGGACCCATCTCGGAGCCGCTCGATTCCGAATCCTGCATACGTTCCATGTTGCCAGTGTTGAATGTCAGCTGCTTCCGGCGGTGCAGTCTTTTGATTTCCTCTGTAATGTTTTGTGCCATTTTTTCTGGAATGAATAAAAAAAAAAGGAGAAAAAAAAACAAGGCAGTTAAGAGAAGATTCTAATTCACGTATCATTTAAATGTAGAATGTAGTTTAGTATTCTGGACAATAGTAGTGAAGACAAGAAGACAAACAAAGACAAGAACCTAAAAAAAGACCGCGCGTTTCCGTCTAGCTCATTTCTATCTTTTGCATGAAAGATGTCAAAGTTAAAAGTCGGATGCAGTAGTTTGAATTAGGCTTCTTGACGTTTAATCACCTCACCCTTTCTGGCACATGCAGAGGAATGATGGTTTGTTTTCCTCCAAAAGATTTTCCTTCTTACTTGCACTCCTTCGATCTAAATAGCGCTTTAGTGTGCGTGCGTTCAAGGTCACTTATCCTAATGGATCACAATCCTATACTTTGAAAAATAAATACCCATCGAACTCACTAAATTTTGTTCTACACCAGTCCTAGAAATTGATAGAGGCGTCAGATCTTTCAACAAAGGTTTGATGTAGATCCTTGTTTTGCCTTTAATTTCTGCTAAGCTACAATCATGGCATAATAGTAAACGTTTTTCAAAATTGAACATGCAAAACACTGAGTCATTTTTTGACTCAATTTTGTCAAAAGTGGAGTCACTCAAATTTGAGTAAAGGGTGTACGGAATCACATTGCATCACAAGAAAAGATTCGGCAAACTCACCCATTCAACCGATCGTATTCAAACTTTTAGAGAATAAAATAAAACATATTATTGAACTTTCCCTATGTTCGCTATATTAAATTTCATTACCATATCCAATTGCACGAACCTTCCTTTTAACACAACTCATAAGATCTTGTACAACGTTTGGATCAATTGTTTTTCGTGTCGAAATCCATTTTGTCTTCATACCTTCCTCCGATTTCACTTCCTTAGGATGTTTCCGAAGTGCCTGCTTCATGATGGCCCAGTACTTCTATTCAATTGGCCGCAGCTACAGTGCGTTCGGGGGATTGAGATGATTCGGCACGAAATTGACCTCCTTAGCCTTGTATCACTCCAGAACATCTTTCGAGTAATGACATAAGCCTAAATCTGGCCAAAAAAGTGTAGGACCATCGTGTGACTTCAGAAGTGGAAGTAGACGGTTTTGGAAGTATTCCTTTTGGTAAACCTACCCATTGACCGTCCCGGTTGTCAAGAATGGCGACCTCTGCTTTCCCCACGAGCAAATTGATTAGCAAATCATGTATTATTGACATCTTTTGCTTCCTAACGTCCTCAGGAACATCAAACTTATGATCATCCATAACGAGACAACGCGGTTTGGTCAACAGCTGGGTGTAGAGCTTCCGTGCACAGGATTTCCCCACTGTATTCTGCCGTTCATCGCGATTCGACGCTTTTTGGACTGTACGCATCTTGCACGAAAGTTTTGCTTAAATCCAGTTTTTTCGCCACATCTCGAGCTGATCTGTTAGTATTCCCCTTGAAAGCTTTCACTACCCGCTTGTGATCCTTTACACTCTACGGAGATCCACTTTTTCTGCCGATCGATGGTCAAACGTTCGTTGTACCTATTTAAAACACGAGTTTCCGTAGATTGTACCATTCCTAGAATTCTGATGATGGCACGAATTTTCCGGATTTTCGAGGTACACGCGCACATTTTGGTTAGCGCCGCTGCTGTTCTTCCGACTCCCTCTTTGCATCGATTTCACAACTATTAATGTAACTAATACAGTGTGAACAATACACATTGAGCTAATTTCAGCCAAAATTTCAATAGAAAATACCCAATGGGTAAAATGTAACAGTCATTTGAAAATGATACAATTTGATTCCGTACACCCTATTGTTATACCGACAATTAAATAATGATCAGGATGACTATCGCATATAATGGACAACCCCCGAGTCTTTGTTCTCCATGTCAGAAGCGCCTCAAAACAGCGACTGTTTCCCATGTTAAGGACCGTTCATATGCCAGCGTGAGACTCTAAAATTCAACTGTGCACTATGGCACTCCGGAAGGCTAGGGGATAGGCGTCAGGCATTGCAAGCTAGCCAGAAAACAAGCAAGCACAGGAACGTCAACAGCAGAATACGGACCGGGACAATCGACTAGGACCACAGCGACGACACAGGACAAGCGATTGGAAACTTGGTACGTAAGACTGCAGATCTCTCAATTTCCAATGTTCGCAAGTTTGGTATCGTAACGCTGCAGGAGGTGTGTTGGATAGGATCTATGGTACGTTCGTTTGGAGGTAATCATACCATCTACCAGAGCTGTGGCACGACACGTGAGCTGGGAACAGCTTTCATAGCGAAATACAGAAGCGCGTGATCGGGTGGTGGCCGATCAACGAAAGAATGTTAATATTGAGGATCAAGGGTCGGTTCTTACACTTCAGCATATCATTGTGCATAGCCCGAACTCCGGATGCACTGATGATGATAAGGATGCTTTTTACGTGCAGCTAGAATGTGAACACGACCACTGACATGGCGTCAAGATTATCATAGGAGACTATCATGCCAGGTCGGCCAGGAGGAGGAGTTTAGATCAAACGAATCACAACGATTTATTTCCAGTTGTAACGTAGTTTTAGAAAAATCGGTTTGCATGCATAATTAAGACAATTCTTCGCACCGCGAAACTTCAGTTCTGACTATCTAATTTGCATGAATGTGCATGAAACTTAGAGTAAGACCAACTAGTTTTAGGATAATTTTAGGCAGTATTACAATTAGGTTTTGATAGCACGCTCTATTCAAATGAAATAAATCGTTGTGATTCGTTAAAAGAAATCATATCGTGAGGACACATTCTACCGCCAAACTACGGGAACAAAATTTTAGAAAAATCATTGAAGAGATTCATGAATCTCAATATGTGGACATAATCGAAAAAATTCTAAAATCTCGCAACCACATGTTATAGATCTCCTGACAGAATTTGTTAAGTTTTTGAAGGTATTTATCACCATTCCGACATCTTCTACTACTGCTGAGCGATCGTTTTCTGGGCTCCGAAGGTTGAAAGCCTCTTTGAGATCCCGTATGGAACGGCAGCGACTGAATTCAATATCTCTACTACACTTGCACTTTACATAACGAATGATTTGGATGTGGATGATGGAATACCCAGAGAAAACCTACGTTTTATATGTAAGCGGGGCTTTAGGTTTTGAAAAATCGTATGAATAACTATTTGATTTGTTGTTGATTTTACTTTTAAGAGTCCGAATTGAACAGTTTTATTGCTCATTTTTTTATAATGTTGCCCCCCAAACACCCATCCCCCCCTTTAGTTTTTACCAATAAAGGGATTTTCCTTTAATAAAACACCTGCGACCAATTGAATATGAATGAATATGTAATTTCAATTTGTTTACATTTTGTTTCGGTCTTAACACGAGTTCCTACGAAATCGCACTTCAGCTATCTGGCAACACGGACAAGACCAAAAACACATTTAGGTAAAAACTTAAAGCTGCAACGATATGGAACCTCCGTATCGCCGATTCATGTGTGCTTGCGCAAAATAAATTTCAGCTCGATGGAAGGAAGCGGTGTCCGAAAAGAATAAAAACGGGGAAATACATGCACCGACAGGCTGGTTATTAAAACAATACACATGAAATCAACTCACCTGGGGTCAACTTTGGGCAGACGGCTTCAGCAAATGGAGAAGGCTTCGGTTCCATCACACGCATGGCAATGCTTGAGGAGGCGGAAGAGGACGATGGGCTGTTTTGGGCATTACTAGTACTGGGACTGCCAAATGGATGACACCTCCTGCGCTTCGTTGGCCGCTGATTAAGACTTTCCCAGTCTAGTGAACGTTTCAATGTTGCACAGGCCATCTTGTGGAGCTGTTAGTCTTTTTTTTATTGTAGGTTTAAGGTAGTCAGTCTTCTGGCGTGTGATTTTATTTAGATTATTCAAGTCTTTTATAAGCTGGTTATAATAAATTTACCGATGGAACCTATTGGAACAACACTTAACATTAGCAAATAAAGACACTTATGATTTATGATGACTTCAGATGTGGGAAAACGAGTTGAGACAGGATTAATAAACGTTACACGACTTCGGAATTTCGTTCAATACCGTACACGAACACACTCTTGAACACTTGGATGACTTTTCTTCTTTTCGTGTGTCAAAATAATAAACAGTATTTTTCTCACTCTCGGCCTGTTCAGCTCGTTTTTCCTGTTCCTATCTTGACTTCTTCCCACACGCGACTAAAATCCGAAAATATGCTTTCTTTTTTGCACTTTTTTTTTATCACGAACGGAGCTTTTCCCAGCTGCAATAGGGAGCTGATTCAATTCCGTCGTTCTTGCTACTTCATTTATCCTTTTCTTCCGTCGCCTTCGATGATTATTTCGTCGTCACTTTTGCCGTCGACGTCTCGACTATACAATGGCCTCCTCAGTTGTTCAGTACACTCCTTTTGCAGGCAGCGACAGTGATTAAACACTTCTGCTGGGTTGCCACATTTTTCACCAGAACTTTTGACGATGCTTATTTAACTTGCTTGAACCTTTTCTACCGAATAAGCACTTTATGGCACCCGTAGCTCTTTTCTTCTATGCACAATGGAGACGAAAATCCTTATTCCACCATAAGCACTGCCTCAGACAGCACAGCACACAAACGCACTTTTTCTCCTTTCCGATTGGTTCCTATTCGGTGGCGGAGCGCAGGCTATTACCAGAAAATGCACCATACACAATCAACAAGAGGAGGTCGAAGCAAAAGAAGAAAGGCGAGATCCGAGAAAATTTCACACACAATTTCAGTTGCAGACAATTTCTCTTTACTGATTTCCGCACTAGACCACCAAAATTCGCTAACCAATTCTTTCAATAGCCCAAAAAGCAATGCACTAGATAGGAACTATCAATTGAAATTCCAAAATTTGATTGAAATCCACCTACTACGCGTTCACTTTTGAATATTATGCGAGAAAAATATGGCTGCACAGCAGACTTCTTTTGATGGCTGCCTGCTTGTCCGTTCAGTTCAACCCAATAACACACGCAAACACACACCAAACCATCCACGGCGAACGACCATCAGCAACAAAAACTACACTGACTGGTGACTGTTGAGTTCAACTACGCCAGCAGCAACGGCAAACACAAAACGATCCGTTCGAGTGAAGCACGGGTTTGGAAATGAAAATGGCAAGAAAATGGAGAAAAATGGGAAAATCAAATCAAAAAGGCAACGGATTTGAAGGAGTGTACGTGCGATCACAGTAAATAATACGGGCAATGACAGTTTATTTGGTAGCAAGTTTAATGGTAGCCAATCGTCGGGGGGTTTGTGGACGGAAGAAATAATTATTATTCAATAATACCGTTGGCGAATCACTCTCTGAGAAAAATTTCATCGTTGTACCGACAATTAATTCATGGTCAGGATGACTATCGCATATAATGGTTTCAATAACCATGAAAAGGGTCGAATTCACCACGTTCATGGCATTTTTGACTATGATCATGGTAACAAGGACTATTCCGACAATATGGAAAATGTTGCATCAACTATTTTTAATGGTAGTTTTGACCATGATCATAGTCGGTTCAAAATCACTATACTGCAATATTCATGCTAACCCCCAATAATGGTAAAATTGACCATCAAATTCCTCTCTGCACTGAGACAAATTTGATAGTCAATTTTACCATTACTGGGGGTTAGGTTGACTATTGCAGTATAGTGATTTTGAACCGACTATGATCATGGTCAAAACGACCATTAAAAATAGTTGACCCAACATTTGCCATAATGTCGGAATAGTACTTGTTACCATGATCATAGTCAAAAATACCATGAATGTGGTGAATTCGACCATTTTCATGGTTATTGTAACCATTATATGCGATAGTCATCCTGACCATGATTTAATTGTCGGTATAACGATAGAATTTTTCTCAGAGTCCTCCCACCCCCCTTTTTTTTTTCCCCATTTTTGGAGACAATACTCATAAAAATAGAAACCCACTTATTAACAAAAATAAAAAAAATCCCCCCCGGAAAAAAAAAATATTTTTATTAACGTCTCTTTAAACTGTACGTCTGCTGTAGACGTTTTAGTTCATTCGAGACGGCTAGAGATAGAGAGAAAAAGAGATAGTATACAATTGTAATCAAAAATTGATTAAAATGAAACGGGCGTGTACGACAATAATCTGCACAAAGGCATTAGGCTTTTTGACGTTCAATCACCTTTCCCTCTCTGGCACATGCAGAGGAATGATAGTTTGTTTTCCTCCAAATGATTTTCCTTCTTACTTGCACTCCTTTGATCGAAATGGCGCTATAGTGTGCGTGCGTTAAACGTCACTAAGCCTAATTGCAATATATCGTAAAATATTTAAAAAAAATCTTGTGAATCTTTTGCCACTAAAGAAGCAATTCGAAACAACTGTTTCCCACGGTGTTTCATATATTTCGACATTCAAATAAAATGTTGTTTTATTCTACATCTGCAATGAGAAACTTGGGACAGAAAAACTACAATCCAACGGGCCGATCCCGCGATTAGAAAATCACTTGCAAATCAAACCAAAAAAAAAAAGCTAATTTGACAGTCATCAGTCATAACGGCTGGCATAACTACAAAGAAGACCAATTTAAAACAATGTTAAATACATTCAAAATGTTGAATAAGTATAATATTCAAATTGTTGAATAAGCGCAGCGGAATTTGCACGGCAACTCGAACATCATGCTAAGAACAGTTTTTGGACCGATTATCATCGACTCGGCTCGCTCTCGAGAGTGATTTGAAATATTTTAAAATGTTCACATTGACATTGAGGTTTTTGTTTCCAGTGAATAATTGCTGTTAGCTTTAGTTTTTTCCTTATTCTAAGAACTGTTTAATTTATTGACGACATGTGCGCGTTGTACGTCCGACTCTTAAAGATGCCACCGATGCTTACACTGATAAAAAAGCAATGATAATATCTATGTGTCTCACACATGATTTTTTGCAATTTGATCAACAAATGATATCTAGTTATAATAACCACTATGTGTGGCCACACATAACATGTGTAACATAAGTCCTGGGAATACTTTCAGGCGTTTATTTGACAGCATTAACAAACACACAGATGTCAACCAATGTACTTGTCACGTTCATCTGTGTTCCTACTGAACTGTCAAACTCAAATTGCGCAGTAGTTTCCATTAAAAATGTCAGACAAGCTGGGTTTACGAGCACAAGTCGCCAACCTTTTTGGACGGCTTAGTACAAGTGAAATTTTGAGCGTGTTCAAAGACGAGTCAATATCAAAATCAACAATATACCGTGTTTTGAAAGATTGTCGTGATGGTAAAGAACCGAAAAATAAAAAGAAAAGTGGTCGTCCAACAAAATTGAGTGCCAGAACAAAGAAAAAACTGCTTTCAAGCGCTGAAAACAAGGTTGGACAATCAACACGCAAATTAGCACGAAAATTTCAGGTTTCAAACATGACAGTCCATCGGATTTTGAGAAAACATAACGTAATCTATCGGAAACGTCAGCGTGCACCAAAATATACACAGCAACAACTCGAAAAAATACCAAAATGCGGCCGTGCACTTCGTCGCGAGCATTTTGCAAATGGAAAGTGCATAATTTCGGATGATGAATCTTACTTCACGTTTTCGCACCATGAATTGAGTGGCAACGATGGTTTCTATACTGCTAACATTAAAACAACACCAGACGATGTTTAATATGCCAGCAATTCGAAATATGAGCCAAAGGTGTTAGTGTGGGCAGCCCAAACAAGGCCAAAGCTGTCAATTCTGACTTGTATATCAGCCAATGCTTGCCGAAATTGAAGCAATTCATCAACAAATATCACGCTGACGACGAAATCATGTTTTGGCCGGATCTTGCAAGCTGTCATTACACAAAAAAAAAAACATTAGATTGGCTAACTGAGCAAAACATACCATTTGTACCGAAAAAGGACAATCCACCTAACGTGCCTCAGGCTCGTCCAATTGAAATTTTTGGAGTGTTCTCAAACGTATGGTGTACGACAATGGCTGGGAAGCTAACAATGAGCAACAATTGATTAATCGAATCAAGCGGAAGATGAAAGAAATAGACATAGACACCGTCCAGAACCTGATTCAACATGTTCGCCGTACACTGCGTAAAATCGAAGATAATGGTCCATTGAGCGTACTGTAAATATATTTTTCAACAATTTATTAATAGAATAAAATACCCTGAAGAGCAATTTAAAATCCGATTGTTTGATTTCAAGTACCATGCTTTTGAATTTTTCCCAGGACTTATGTTACATATGTTACTTTTCATTTGCCACATAAACTTCATATGTGTTTCTCAGAGGGAAGTATACAATTGTAATCAAAAATTGAGTAAAATGAAACGGGCGTGCAACGCCTTTTTGAGGTTGTTGATGTATGAAATCAATGGTTGGTTCGTTACACTCAAAAAACAATGCACCTTATATTTAAGTGCAATCACCCATAGATTTGGGCAAAGTGCAAAGTTATTGCTCTGTATTGGTGCGGCACTTATTTTTTATTAAATGTGGTCAATTAACCATATGTGCAATAAATATATAGTCTTTAAGTGCAAGAGCTGAATAGATATTAATTATAGTGTACATGGATTGCATTAACTTGTCCTAGCAAAAATCAAATGAGTTTTTTAATACGTTTTAAGGTGCATGGATTTTATTTTTTCATGAAAAGTTTAGTATTGGATTTTTTGTACTTTTCATGTAATAAAACGAAATGTGTGAATAAAAGAGGTTTTATTTGTACCATCATAAAAACTTCATCACTTTTTGAAGCTATTGCGTTCAGCAGCTCTTCTGCGGGAATGGCAAAAATGCTCGTCAGATCTAAAATATTCACAATAAACACCGTTAACATGGCAAAGAAGAACATCTATAGTAATTTATTACCTTCAAAAAATTCAGTGACTTCCGCTGGCAAACCAAATTCCTAAACTACCACACGGTAAACTTCATTTTGCTTCTCCATTTTGCAGTTTTTGTTTTTCTTCTAGAACGATAAAGCAGCTGATTGTTTTTCGCGCACGGTTTTTTTTATTTCGTTTTAAGTGCGAAGATGGATAGAATAGGGCAAAGTGAAAACACACTTGAATGACATTTCTCGCTTCATTGAAAATTATGTGCGGACCATATCAGTCTCATTGGAAACGAACCTGTGTATTAAGTGACGGGTGTTAAAAATTATGTGCGGCAAATGAAAATCATACTGGCTCACATGATTTCAATTCGAAGCAAAAATTGACCGATTTAAGTGCCAATTTTAATAATAAAAATTATTGCTTTATTTTCAGTGTAGTTTAGGTAGACTGTTTTTCTTGTAGCGTGTGTCATGGGAAAGTAGAATGGCGTTGTTTTGAAACATTATTATTTCATAATATTTTGTTAATTGTTTTTTTCAATAGTTGTCAGAATTAAAAAATAAATGGAATGTGGGTATATTATTATAGTTTTTATCGAAAAATTTCATAATCCACATACCCCTAAAACACCCTGTTGTATTGAGAATTTGATAGAATGATGTTTAAGTCTAGAAAAACTGTAATTCATACGCTTGCTCATGCGCACTCCAATATGTTTTAATTTTATCGGAATCTCCTTCGCCTATATTTAAATCCATTTTTCATGTTTTACTGTGTACTGTATGCTAGTTGAAAGGGTGGATGTGTTTTCTAGTAGTCTCTAGATCAAAATCGTGAAGATTATGTAGTATCTCGATATCAAAGAGAAGAGAATACTTTTTGACGAAGATGAGGAGGAACTGAGAGCACAGAGAACAGACATTGATGCCCATATACCTTTTCTTGAAAAACGTGTGTAAAAGTTAATATGGGCAGCCGGTATAAGAAGCAAATGCAGAGAAAAACAAATAATTTTTTTCAGGTTCTGTGCTAGGCTTTTTATTGATAAACATTTACATGACAGTTATCGCACAACTGCAGCGCCGCCTACCAGGAGCATAACGACATACATTTGAAATGTCGGTTTAAAGTTTTACACAAGTAGCAAACCGAAGATGAACGTCTGTTCTCTGTGCTGAGAGGTCCATAGAATTAGTCATAGAGAGAAAATTTCGAATAAACCTTTCATATTGCGTTAATCATGGGTTGTCTCAATGGAATCAAGCGCAGCGAATTGTAACGATTTGCAGTCAATTCAGTGCGACGGATTCCAATTAGTACTTTCGATCAATTTTGTAACACACTCATTACGTCAGTTACACCGATTTAACATTTGAGTTAATGTGAAGCGTAGCTAAATTCAACAGTTGCACATTTTCTGATCATTTCAATTTGCAGCGAATTTAAATTTTTTGATTTCAAGAAATAAATTTGGTCAAGTCCTTCTGAGACAACCCTTGGGGGTTAGTGAGTTTTTACCTATACTGATATAAGGTAATCATACCGAATAGCTGCCCTAATAAATTTCGTATGGTTATTTTTCTTAACGACCTATTTGGGGTATCATCCAAAACATTAAAGAAATGGTTGGAGGATTTGTGATATCGTTCGTTTAAGGTAATTTTTTATCAGGGTGAGATTGCAACGAGATTGTTTTTTTCTTCTAAGACAGCTTTTGCACCATTATAATGAGCTTTCTCCTTAGGTAGATTGTTTGCTCGATTGCAACTACTGGAATGACTACTGGACCAATTTTCTAAAATCGCAGTTAAAAAGGGACGGAAAAACTGCTTGAATAAGTGGTCCATCGATTATCGACCACATAGTCATGCAGTTTTTGCATCCCTTTGCAACTGAGATTTTAGAAAATTGGCCCAAAAATTAAAAAAAAATTGCGGAGCGCATTAATGTGGGCAAACCTCAAACTGATGTCTCTTGAAGTTCGAGTAGTGGTAAAAACTAAGTGTTCCATTGTTCCAATTCATAAGTAATTTTCAGTAAAAATTGCCTGATAAATTGGTCGATAAACTGTTTTTTTCTTTCATAAAAATTATCTGTGGATATATGTTTTACAACCCATTCACACTACAACCTATATTATTTGATATAGCTTGTCTTGATATTCCATCTTCTAGTTTTCACTGGAAATAATATGTACGACATACGAGATCAAGATAATCTATATCACGTAATATATATTGTAGTCTGGATGGGGTATTGGTGTGAATGTTATAGTTCGAGTGGAAGTAAAATTGCTCAACTAAGTGGTCCATTGTTCTTATTTTGATGTTTTGACTCTTTGGCGTGATTAACTGCTCAAATAAGTTTTTTTTTAAATAAATTTATACCATTTGGCAGTATAGTGATTTTTAACAGACTACGGTCATGGTCAAAACAACCAAAAACTAGTCGATTCAACCGATGTCGGAATAGTCCTTGTTACCATGATCATAGTCAAGAATGCCATGACCGTGGTGAATTTGACAGTTTTCCCAGAGGTTTTCTAATTATCTGATTTTGTAAACAAATAGGGGAAGTAAGATTCAAACGTAAATTTCTCAAAACTCTCAGCACCCTAACTGAATGTAGCATCAACATCATGTTAGGGAAAATTTATTCTTTGTGTTGGTGGCCCTAATAAATGTCGTATGGTTATTTTTCTTAACGACCTATTTGGGGTATCATCCAAACCATAAAATCGATGGTTGGAGGATTTCTGATATCATTCGTTTAAGGTAATTTTTTATCAGGGGGCCCTAGTTTGCATGAAAGTGCTAAGGGTTTCAAGAATTTAACCACCGACAAACCAACATGAATGACAATAGAAAATGTCTTAATATTTCTGTTCAAGCCATATTACTGACATCTATCTTCGTGTTCGCTGAGAACGTTTATTGAAGCCACGAACAAGTGTGGGAACTTGATAAAAAGGTTCATGTCTGAGGAATTCTGGACACATTTATTTGATCTAGATAAAATGATTCTATAGGTTTTGACAGATGGGATCGCTGCACATTTGAATCGGCCGTTATGGATACTTGATCAATAGTGAATATTGAGTTTCATGTAGGTTTGTCGGTACAACCATGGAATTTTTCTTATACACAGAGACAAATTTGATAGTCAATTTTACCATTATTGGGGGTTAGGATGACTATTGCAGTATAGTGATGTTGAACCGACTATGATCATGGTTAAAACGACAATTAAAAATAGTTGATTCAACATTTACCATAATATCGGAATAGTCCTTGTTATCATGATGATAGTCAAGAATGCCACGAACGTGGACAATTCGTCCATGTTCATAGTTATTGTAACCATTGTATACAATAGTCATCTTGACCATGATTTAATTGTCGGTATAACGATAGAATTTTTCTCAGAGTATCGAATTCGTGTTTGAACATGGGTTAGAACTAGTTCCAACCTGCGATACCCGAACTTATTATCAGTGCAAACCTCAATCCGATAAAAGTTACAGAAAAACACATAGGCACTGATGTTTGACACACAACAAGCCAACCCAATTCTGATACCCGATCCAGTTTGGAACTGGATCAAAAACGAATTCGCTATTAGCACGCCCGTTTCATTTTACTCAATTTTTGATTACAATTACAATATCTCTTTTTCTCTCACGGAAATGTTACTCAATTTTCGTTAAACAGTGGATCTACTCAATTTATGAGAAGATCCACTTTTTACAAAAAATGAGTAACATTTCCGTGAGCGAAAAAGAGACAGTATACAATTGTACTCAAAAATTGAGTGAAATGAAACGGGAGTGCGTATCTGCTACCAACGGTTGCCAACTGACGTTTGACAACTGACTCGCCTGTTGTTCACTTCCTACTTGCTGTCACTGGAAATAAATTCAAAACAAACACTCTTCCAACAAGCGCAAATATTCCCATTATAATATATTAATCAGCTTTTACTATACAAATTCTCCACCGGCTCAAGCAGAAATGAGTACAAAATCATCGAACAGTTTGGATACGAGGGCCGAACTGGCAGAATTAGTGAAAAGAAAAGCGGAGATATCGGTGGGTTCAAAAAACAACACGCGCACTTAACGAAGCGGAATTTTCGAAATGAGACGCCAAAATACCTGTTTTTATTTATTTTTATATTTTCTAGGAAACGCTTGCAAATCTCGAACGACAAATCTATGCATTCGAAGGATCGTATTTGGAGGATACACAGCTGTATGGTAACATAATTCGAGGATGGGATCGCTACCTAACAACGAACAAAACGACCAACTCGAAAGCGGACAAACGAAACCGCAAGTTCAAGGAAGCAGAACGATTGTTCTCCAAATCGTCCATCACTTCGATGGCAGTGAGCGCGCGTGAGTACATTTTAACACTGGTGTGAATTATCATGTTCGTACTTTCAGGCCGTAAGCGGATTGGTCGATCCGAACGATGTCAAACATGACCGTCACAGTGAATCGGACTCGATGACCAATGATGACTCAAGCGATAATCAACTCAGTGCCATCAATTCCAACTCGTCGCTCATTTCAACCCACGATACCACGTCGTCTTTGAAAACACCTGCCAGTAAAGGGTTGAATTCCTCGAAGAGCACCATTGAGAAGTCTTCGTCCTTCCTGAATCGGCCAGTCACCCCGTCCAAAGAAGCCAACACCAGCTCTGTGAAGGAATCTAGCACTCCGAGCAGTACCGCTAAGCACAAGGCAGCAAATGTGGGCTCTGCGAAGAAGAACAGTTCGAACAAGAAGGTACGTCATCGTTAAATAATACGTGGTACTAGATTTCTTCCCCGTTGGGACATTCGTGCACAGATAGTCGTTCGAGTAAATACACATGGGTATTCCCATACTCATCTTGCGGAGGGAGAAGTTTACGTTTCAAAATGTTCACTGAGTTTCTAGTATTTTGTATTTTCCTTTCTATATGTTTCCTCTGTAATGATAATTCATAAATTATTGTAAGTTACTTTGTGGTGTGATGAATGTAGCTGAATATCACATTCCTTGTTCCACGATGTCAAGAGTTTGTTTTGAGTGTTTCATTTGAAGTTCCAGATTATTGTCTTAATCTAATCGCAAATACAGAAAAGTGAAAAAATTACAATCCTATCGTGTAGCCTAATGCAACGATTTCAAAGCTACCTAGTTTGAATGAATTAAATGTTGATTTTTTTTTAACTTAGTTGTTTAATTTATAAGGCCCAAGTGCCATAGGCATAACGGAGCCGAGTTCTTTTTCATTTTTACAACGATAATAACTTATTAACTAGGTTAGTTTTGGAAAGCCGAAAAACTTGCGGCTTGGTCGAGGCTAGAGATTACAATGATTCGGGTAGGAATGGGGAAGTAGGAATCTTAACCTTGGCTTTCAACAGCAGATTGGCGATGCGATATTGTTGCTGTTGGTCTGGCGAAGATGTTGCATTGTGTTAAGCTGTAACGATACAATAGAAGCGGTATTGCGGGGGAGGGGACGAGGTGGACATGTTAAAGCGACAGCTAAGAGAGGATCAAACGAATATATCTATTTGTTTCAAGAACCTGTAAATTAGCTCCATATAGTCCAAGTCCAGCTTACCCAGCACGTCTCTGATATCTTCCTTCTCTGATTTCCCTCGGGCCCGTAGGGATGCGTAAAGATCAGATCTGGCAATTTCGTAATCGAGGCAATGCCAGACAACGTGGTTGATGTCCTGATAACCTGCACCACAGCCGCTTTGATTGGTGTCTGAGAACCCTGTTCGATAGAAATGAGAGCCTAACGAGTAGTGATTGGACATTAGACGACACATTACCTTGATAAAATCCCGGCTAATACCCAACCCTCTGAACCACGATTTTTTCGATACCCGTGGGAGAATGGAATGTAACCATCTGCCCAAATCCCCTGCATCCCATTTTTAGTTTAGTTTAGTTTAGTTTTATTTCGCATTATTTTAGCAATTCAAATGAACTATAATTTTCCTGAGCCGAGATATGGGGTACCTTTCAGCAGCCATTTTGACCAAGAAAAAACGAATTACTGGTACATATTGTTTGAGAAACGATTGGGCGATTGAGGGGAAAATTAAAAAAAAAACCCTCGAACTTGAATATTGGAAAAGGATAGTTAAAGGAAAGTTAATTTAAAACATATGCTTATTCTATTATCACAGTCTAAGCAGTCAGACGCTCCAGCAGAGGGTTTGCTGAGGTGGCACATCCCATTCAGGACTTTGGAAGAACACGTTGGAACCAATCGTCGATCTTTTCCAGCTTTGCAATTCTGTGGACGTCGTCAGTTGGGTGCAGAGGATCCAGGTCGAGCATCATCTTGAGAATTCGGTTCTGCTTCACCGGAAGCTTTTTCTTGTGGGTGGAAGCACAATCGTACCACGCAGGGAAACCGTAGGTCATTGACGGCTTGAACACCGTCTTGTACAGCAGCAGTTTTGAGTTGATGTCCAAGTGTGAGCGCCGGTTGATGAGCGGGTAGAGCATCCTTGTGAGCTTATCGCACCTGTTCAAAGTGTGCTTGATGTGGGTGGCAAACGTGAGTTTGCGGTCCAGAGTAAGCCCTGGGTATCTAGCAGCATCCGACCATGGAATTTGCCGGCCCCACACAGAGATCTCGTTTTGCGGAAGTTTTTGTAGGCTTCGTTTGCGTGTGAAAAAGACTGCTTGCGACTTGTCAGCGTTGGTCTTTATTTTCCACTTATTCTGGAAGATTTTAATGGCGTTTTGGGCCGCTTGCAGCCTGGTGGTCACAATGACTGGATCAGAATCCGATGCGACGAATCCAGTATCGTCAGCGAAGAGAAAGTATCGCACATCATCGAGCATCACTAGGTCAGCGGTGAAGATGTTGTAAAGCGTGGGACTTAGAACAGCACCTTTCGGGACACCGAATGGTATTAGGTGCCGATTTGATATGCATCCATCGACTGACACATGATAGGAGCGATTTAGCAGGAAAGAGCGGTAACCCCCAGTAACATTTTATGCAGGATTGCTTCCTGCCATACTGAGTCGTATGCTTTCTCTACATCCAATAGCACCATGCCAGACGATTTGCTTTGTGAAAAATTGGTACGTATATCCTTTACAAGGCGAACAAGTTGGTGGTTGGTAGAGTGCACTGTTTTGAATCCAAACTGCACATCAGGTATAATCCTTGAGTTTTCCAGGTGCTGCTTGATTCGCTTTAGGATTATTCGCTCTAATAGTTTGCTAAAAGTGGGTAACAGACTTATTGGTCTATAGTTGGACGGGTCCGTTGAATCTTGGCTTCGGGATGGCAATCACAACTGCATGTTTCCAACTGGGGGGAAAGTACCCAAGTCGAATACAGGCGGAGAAGATTTTGGCGATGAATGTATGACCTTTTCGAGGCAATTTCTTGAGCACAGTTCCGGATGTTGTCTTGACCAGGGGATTTTCTGGATTTAAGTCTTCGAATGACCTGAGCCACTTCCTTTGGGTGAACCAGCCATGGGTGAGTACCAGATAGTTGAGTGTGGTCGATGTGTGCGATAGACTCGTTTACCGCAGCAACATGCATCGTCTGCCATCTGATTTGAGTGTGCTCGTGCGAAACTCGTGGCCAATAGCTGCGCTTTTTCAACCGGGGAAGCGATAATGTTGTCTCCTTGTCGCAAAGGTGGGCTATATTTCGTGGATTTTCGCAGTGCCAGTGCGCAGTGGTGATTCTCCAGAGTGTGTCTCGATCGTCGTTCAGCGTACGCAGTGTTTCCTTAAATTTGCTAAATTTGGCTTGGTCGCTCTCCTCTCGTATCTTCCGATTCAGTGACGTTACTACGTCCTGATGTAAGGGATCTCTAGTTCTGTACCACTGCCGGCGACGTTTATTACGCAATGCGATCAGTCTCCGGGTGCTTTCAGGAATAGTTGCGGTTTGGTAGGTGCGTTTTTGGACTTCAAAAGCAATGTACCGCTCGTACTTATCTCGCGAACCGCGCTTCCGATATGCTTTAAACGCGACTGATTTTTCACGGTAGACCTCAGTACATTCATCATCCCACCACGGAGTGGGGAACGTCGGCGAATTGTTGATCCTGGTACCGGTCTGCGCTGTGCGTCGATCGCACATTTGAGGATTAACCCGGATAAAAACCGATACTCTTCCAACGGAGGAAGGACTTCGACCAATTGCTCGCCATCGATGATCGCTTCAGCGTATTTACCCCAGTCGATGCACTTCGTGAGGTCGTACGCAATGTCGATCGAGCGAGATTGACACGAACCATTGGTGATTGAAATTTTGATAGGCAGGTGATCACTACCATGGGGATCTTGAATTACTTTCCACGTGCAATCCAATGATAATGAATTCGAACAGATTGAGAGGTCTAATTTGCTTCCAGGGTTTGGAGGTGGAGCCACGTGTGTTACTTCCCCAGTATTCAAAATAGTCAAGTTGAAGTAGTCCATGAGGTCTAGTATATATCAATGCAGAGCGGTTGTCGTCGTACGGTGACCCTCAGGCTGTACCGTGAGAATTAAAATCTCCTAAGATCAACCGTGGCTCTGGCATTGCGAGGCAAATAGTCGAAAGGTCCCTGTTGGATATTGCCATATTCGGCGGCAGGTATATGCTGGCTATACTAAAACTTTTGCCTCGAATAGTCACTTGGCATGCAACTACTTCCCTGGCCTGTCATCGAGGGGAGGTCAATTCTATAAAATGAGTGGAGCTTATTAATCCCCAATACCACGCGATTATCTCTTCCAACAAAACAATAGTCAATCATGCTCATGCTCATGGACAAAATGAGGTATCTGAATTTTCTCAAACGCAAACTACAACCTTCCGTGCAAAAATTAAACCTACCCCCGTTATCTCTTCCAACAAAACAATAATCCTCATTTCTACGTGGTACGATGAAACCCCCGTCACCCTACTTGAACCCCATTAGCATTTGTGGTATGAAGTAAAGCACCGACTGAATAACACCAATCAAAAAAGAGCAAAGAACAATAATGAGCTCAAAATTGCGATTCAGGAGATTTGGAACTGTATTCCGTCAACGGTGACCAGAAACCTGCTGGAATCGACGCCTCGAGATGACCGCGAGTAATTGGTTCTATCCCCATAACTTTAGTTCTAGGATACCTGATGTATTTAAACATCAAAGTTTAGCTCTGTAAAATTGATTCGATTGAGCCTGTACAAATAAATGAATTTTAGTAAAGAAAATCAGGTCTATAATTTTTGTTATATAACACATACTTAGGAGAAGTTATAGGAAGATTTACTAGAGAAATTCTACGTAATTCGAAAAAAAAATGCTTGATAATGGTGGTTACTACCCGAGTAGGAAATAATAACATATGAATACCTAATTTTGACGTTGATAACTGTAGTTGGTACTGATGAGCGCAGCATAAGAGGTAAAATACCTAAGCAAAATACCTTAGAATTGCAAGCAAAATATCTCTCGAATAACAAAAAAAATTATTTGGGATACCTAAGAGGTAGAGTATGTGTCCCTTGACTCAGCCTATTATGCAACAATCGATTACATTTTTTATCATAACTCATAAAGTATTTGAGCTGGAAGCGACATTTAACTAGTTATACATTTGCATAGATATGTTTAATTTGCCATTTGGTAGTATGTATCACATAAAGTTACACAACTCATTTTATAAGGTCAGAAACTTTCGAGGAATATGGATGTAATGTCGGTCTATAAGCACCAAATTGGGTCTATTCATGAATGCCAGTTCGTCCCATTCGATAGATTTGTTATTAAATGTTGTCTACGTACGATTTTTTCCTGATTTCCTGATTCAAGGCGTTGCCAGCTGTATTCGCTCTACCCAACAAACAATTTCATAAATCAAACTATACTTAAACACTTAAGTGAGTTTCACATATGATTTAGCGACGATTTGATAATCAACACATTCTAATTTACTCTACACAGATTTTGCTCCTTTAGTTTGTGTCAAAATGAGCCATATGAAAAACTTTCAACCGAAACTCAGACATTTTTATTGTAAATTTTACCAATAACAACATTTTTAATACGCTTTCCATACAACAGGCCATAGTTGAGAACGTGGAAGAAAATATGTTTCTAACATTGGGTCTATGGTTTTCTTATTAAATCATTGTTATTTTACTTATGTGATCTGTTAGTTTATAACGTGTGACTATTTTCTGTACAACTTGGCTGCATTGTTCGGTTTATAGGTTCAATTTCAGCAAATTTAGATCATTTGAAGATCGTGTAGATAACCTGTTCAGCTTAACCAGTAATGTCATGGTGTCTAAAAAGTTAAGGAAATAGAAAATTACGCGGAAGTGAACAACTATTAATTGATCAATAATATCTCAATTGTTTCGAAATAAATCGGTCATGCTGATAGGAACATAATTTTGTTGATTATGTATTCACCCGGCGGCGCCCCCACCCCCACAAAACCCACCCACGGGGGAGGGAGAAAAAGAAAAAAAAAAAAAATATAAAAAAAAAAATAATAAAAAAAAAAAAAAAATTGTTTTTTCTCCCTACTTTTTTTTTCTTTTTTCCCCCCCCGTTTTTTCCCCCCGCGGTTGTTATTGTCTGGTTTGACCACAATCCTTCCCCCAGGTTATAGCCCCCGGGGCGGAAAGTGGAAAAGTGTTGTTTTGAACCGGAAAATGCGGAAAGTTTGTCGGTCGTCGAAGTACCTGGTTTTCTAGCTAGCCGTGTGTGTAGTTCACGTCGGCGGAAAGTTGTCGGTGGGAGCAAAATGGCGTATGCGGAAAGGTTTTCGCTCACTAACACAAATTACGCGACATGGAAATTTCAAATGGAAATGTTGCTTGTGCGCGAGGATCTCTGGCATGTCGTAGGAGAACTAAAGCCGGATCCTGAAACGGCGCCGTGGAGCAAAGCGGCCAAGAAAGCTCGTGCTACCATAGGCTTATGCTTGGAGCAGAGCCAATACATGATAATTATGGACTGTACTTCTGCTGCAGCGGTGTGGGCAGGTTCGAAAGCTTACTAAGAAAAATCGACGATGACGTCACAGTTATCATTGTTGATCCGGTTGTGCGACGTTAAGCTCTCGGATGCAGGCGACGTGGAAAAACACTTGCTGGAGATGAATTCTCTATTTGAACGTCTTCAGAACGCCGGGCTAGAGCTGCAGGAAAAGTGGCAATGGTTTTGCGAAGTATGCCCGAATCATATCACCATCTCGCATCAGCATTGGAGGCACGTCCGGATGTGGACATTAAAATGGAGCTCGTTCGATCGAAGCTTGTGGACGAGTACCTGAGGCGATTGGTACGAGAAGGAAAGTTGACCAGAGGTGAACAGGTGTTGAAAACGCAAAGAGTAAGCAAAGACAAAACTTGCTTCTTTTGCAAGAAACCCGGTCACTTTAAAAAGGACTGCCGAAAATGGCAAGCAGCGAAGGATAACAGCGGACCTTCCAGGAGCCAGCCAGGAGATAACGGTGGTGAAGCAAAATAATTCGTGGACGGTGGACAGTGGCGCATCGTGCCACATGACAGGTAACGGAAGTTTTTTCGACGCCCTGGAGCAGTCGTCGAGCGTACAGGTGATGATGGCGAACGGAAAGTGTTCGCAGTCAGGCGGACGAGGCACTGGTTCCGTGTCAGGTATGAACGGTGCTGGAAAAAAAATGGCGGATAACGGCTTCGAAGTGCCAATCAAATGGAACAGCGTGGAAATTATTGACAAATCTGGCAAGGACGTGACTGTTGGTGGTCGTAATGGAGGTCTGTATACGCTGAAAGATTCGGAGCAGGCTGCGCTCGCCGTAGGACGTTGTCACACTACGCATTGTCAGCATACGTGGCATCGGAGATTTGGGCACCGGAACCATACAGTGTTGGACCGAATACAGAAGGAAGATTTAGCTACCGGCATGGAGCTTGTCAACTACGGCATGAAAATCGTGTGCGAGCATTGCTTGGAGGGGAAGATTGCTCGTTTGCCATTCCTGCAGCACGCAGACCGGAGAGCCACTCAACCACTGGAACTGATTCACACAGACCTGTGCGGACCGATGAGCAACGTCACCCCTGGAGGGAACAAGTACTTCATTGTGCTCATCGAAGACTTCAGCAGGTATTTGGTACTTTACCTGTTGAAGGATAAGGCTGAAGCAAAGCATTGTATCAAAAGCTACTTGCGGCTCGTCGAGAATAAGGTCGGTCGAAAGCCACGGATCATCCGTTCCGATCGTGGTGCCGAATTCGTCAATAAGGAGCTTGCAGAGCTTTATCGAGACGAGGGAATAGAGATGCAGCTGACTGCGGGATACTCGCCGCAACAGAATGGCGTCGCCGAACGCCGGAACCGGTACCTTCAAGAGATGACGGTGTGCATGCTACTTGGGCTCGCCAAACGGTACTGGTGTGAAGCAATTGCGGCAGCCGCCTACATCCAGAATCGCCTTCCGTCGCGGGTGGTACAGAAGACACAAATGGAGTTATGGTGTGGCGAGAAACCGGACTTAAGCCACCTGAAAGTGTTCGGATGCGAAGCGTTCGTTTACGTACCGGACGTCAAACGAAGAAAATTGCAGAGCAGAGCTGGAAAGTTGATCTTCGTCAGATATGCTTGCGGTTCGCAAGGCGTACCGATTTCTTAACAAGACGACGAGAAAAATTACCATCAGCAGAGATGCAAAATTTCTCGAGCTTGGAGCGAAGTTTCAGGAGGAGTCCGGAGACAGTCCGAAGAAGAGGGCCGATGCTTGTGACGAAGATTCAACGATCAACGGGAAGCAGTTTCTTCGGAAGAACGGGAGGAGTTCCAGTTCATCGATGCGGAAAGTGAAGAAAAATAAGAAGATCAAGTGAGTGATAGTGATGGTGATCCAGATTTTCGTGGATTCTCTGACGTAGACACTGACGAAGATTACCACGAAGTTGAAGATCAAGCTTTGTATCATGGTGAAGAGGACGATGGTTGCGGTGAAGGACTGGGTCCACGAAAATCGCAGCGAGCCAATGCAGGTATTCTACCGAAGAAGCAAAGTGATTTCGTCGTGGGCATAGCTAAGTTGGATGAGCGCGATCCGAATAGCTATAAGGAAGCGATGAAGAGTGTTAACAAGAAAGAGTGGGTAAAAGCGATGGACGAAGAATACCGGTCACTATTGTCTAAAAAGACGTGGACACTGGTTCCGTTGCCACCGGGACGACATTCGATTGGGTCGAAATGGGCTATGCGCAACGTTTCGGTGAAGATTTTAGTGAAGTGCATGCGCCAGTAGCTTTGCAACAGACATTCCGGGTTCTGCTCACTGTTGCAGGATATCAACGCTCCAAGTGCGACACGTGGACGTTAAGAATGCGTACTTGAACGGGACGTTGCAAGAGGACATTTACATGCGTCAACCCCCAAGGCTACTCGGTGGCGGGTAAAGAAGATCTAGTGTGCACGTTAAACCGAAGCCTCTACGGACTCAAGCAGGCAGCCAGAATCTGGAACTCGACCGTTAAGGAAGCTCTGATCGGTCTCGGGTTCGAACAGTCGGAAGCAGACGCTTGTTTGTTTATCAAACGGATTAGTAACGGTATGTGGATCTATTTACTGATTTATGTCGACGACATGATCGTCGATTGCAAGGACGGGCAGCAGATTGTGCAACTAGAGAAGAAACTACAGCGACATTTTCAGATCTCCTCTCTCGGAGAGGTGAGTCTGTTTCTGGGAATCAAGGTAACGAAGGATAAGTGTGGAATGTATTCGCTCAGTCAGCAGTGCTTCATACAAGAGATTGCGGGTCGATTCGGTCTCGATTGTGCGAAGACGTCTAACTACCCACTGGATCCCGGGTATTTCAGACAGCAGGATGCTGATGCACTGGCTGACAATGCTCAGTATCACAGCCTCGTTGGTGCGCTGCTGTACGTAGCTACAAATTCAAGGCCAGACATAGCAGCAGCAGTATCAATCCTCAGCAGAAAGACCAGCAAGCCTGCGCAACATGACTGGGTGGAATTGATGCGAGTGGTGCGTTATCTAGTGGCCACACAGGACTATCAACTGAGATTGAGAAGTGACCGCGCGAAGGACCTGGTGTTGATCGGGTACAGCGACGCCGACTGGGCTGGTGACTCAACTGACCGGAAGTCTACCAGTGGTTTCGTTTACCAGATCGGTGAAACAAGCGTAAGTTGGTCAAGCCGCAAGCAAGGTTGCGTAACGACGGCAACGATGGAAGCGGAGTACGTTGCGCTTTCGGAAGCGACACAGGAAGCAGTTTGGCTGCGAAGATTGTTGGCGGAGTTAGGACACAAACAGCGTTCGCCTACAGTCGTCGAGGAAGACGCTCGGTCCAACAAAAATGCAGCAGTTCAGAGAGAAGCTTGGATTACGTCAGGAGGGCGGGGTCCAGTGATCAGCGAGGAGGAGTGTCGGTATATTCAGTCCAGGGGCGCTGATACACTGACAAAACGAGTTCATTCACGAGAGCTGGTGAGAAAGAGAAAACAACAAAGATTGTCAAATGAAGCTTATTTTAACAAGAATAAAGACGTGTGTTTTCCTGCTAACTGTTTTTTTCACATTTCTCACGCGTTTTTATTCCTCTGCGGTTGTTATTGTCTGGTTTGACCATAATCCTTCCCACAGATTATCGCTAAATTAATGGCATAAATGGTACATAGGCCGAATGAAGGAGCTAGGCTAACATTACATCCCGTTACCCTACTATTTTGGTATTGTCTTATTGTCTTACCTCAATTTGGTATTCGCATAATATTGTAGGAACATTTTCATCCACAGGTATTTTACCTTTTATGCAGCTCTCTTAAATACCAAGGCCAGTTATCAAGATATTCGTTGCTGCTCGGGTAATGGTACTAGGCATTCTGTACTTTCTTCACAGACATTCATGAAAAGAATCTGCCATTACTCACGTCCAATAAAGGCATTAAAATCAGTGAAATTTCGGATACATGAACTGGAACAGAAACCAGTAATGTTTACTCATTGAAAAAAAAAATAACTTTAGCAATAATTATTTGAATTTTTATTTCTCGACATAATGAATATTTTTCTGCAATATTCAGAAAAGGGAAACATTGAACTGACTATTTACAAATCGACCAAACCGCAATGAGCAAAGTGCGGTTTGTTAGCAAATCTAGAATCAAGATAGTGTGTACTCTTAAAGTTTGTAAGCTCGAATTGGCCACCGTACGCCTAGAAAAATGGCAATTGCTACGCTAACCACTACATTATTGGAAACTATGACTTAAAAATCCTAATTCTTAGAATTTTATGAAATGCTTTTCCACTTCCAGCCTGAGATGTATTATTCGGTTGTACAGCTTTATCGCCGGGCCTAGTTTAACGTCCAGATATTTTACAAGATCTTCCTGAGTCAAACTCAGGAAAGCCTTTCCGTTGATTTGCTCCTCTCGTATTTGATTTCCTACCAAGGTGCAACCGGGAAACCGTTCCACATAGGAAGCAACATTTTCCACTGACCAGCAGAGAGGGTTTTGCTCATAATCGGACAGGCCATCGGTGCACCGGTCCAATATCCTGCTGCTGGTTCTCCACAATTTGTAGGACTGTTTCAAACGAGGGCCGAAATCGGCTATCACCGGTAGGGCCGTCTTCAGCAATGGATCTAGAGCGGTGCTGGTACTGCCATTTGCCGGTGCTGTCTTTTGAACATGACCTAGCGACGGCATCGAAAGAGACTGCGGATTCTGCACATTTGGTACAGGTAGGAGCTCTTCAGGTTCCTTTTTGATTTTCTTCGCCGCAGGAGGATCCAGAGGAAGCGGTTCTTGTGGTGTGCTGAAGTTAGTCTGGGTGACGATTTGCCTGTAAAGTGGTATACGTAGTTAGAATATTGTTTTTTGTTTGAGGTTTTACTGCAGATACTCACTCATGAGATAGTCGCATTCTTTTCCTATCCTCCAGCAACCAATTGGTGGTTCTGTAGGGACACTCCGCTGGACAAGTATGATACGATTTACTCAAAAATTTGGCATTGCCTTGTCCAAGGCAATAAGGAACCTCGCAAGTGCCGTTAATTGAAGCCGGTCGATGATCTGAAAGAAAGATTGGCAAAATTGACAACTACACTTGAGTTTCAAACGTTCTGAAATACTTACCAGGTGGAAATTCGATCGGATGATTAGTCCTTTTACACCAGTTCATCGGGTGAATGTCTGAACTATCGTCCTCTATCCAGAACGAATAGAAGTTTGGCCACCCATCAAAGCAAACCTTTATTTCGTAGCCATCGGTGGCCACGACCGTTGCCGGTCGAATGAGCATTTGATTTTTGCGGTCAACCACTTCCAGCTTCATGCCCGGCTTGAACTCCATCTGTTGTCGCGTAGCAAACAGAGACTGATCGGCCGGAATGATGTCTTTTCCTATGCGGCGTGACTTCAGCCGGATGTACTTGCCCCATTCGAACTCACTTTTGTTCCAATCTGCATGAAGATAACAAGTTATTTCATTGGTTGTATGTGGACATAGTTTGTAAATGGGGAGGTAACACAAACCTGGTGGTGGAGTAATATTGTAGCCATTCTCATGGTGCCAATTGGTGT
The DNA here is from genome assembly GCA_024533555.2 of Aedes koreicus. Taxonomy (NCBI): domain Eukaryota; kingdom Metazoa; phylum Arthropoda; class Insecta; order Diptera; family Culicidae; genus Aedes; species Aedes koreicus. The sequence goes on along the minus strand of JAHHFK020005507.1, from coordinate 7,075 downwards.
GATGAATGTAAGGAGAATGGATGTCCACCCAATAGTCGTACCGCTCATCCCACCCATCGAAGTGAACCAGTATGCGATTGTCGATTTTGTCCGTAACCGAAGCAACGCAAACTTTACCGGATTTTTTCAAATCATCAGCTTCCAGGCACATGCCGATTTGGAATTTGTTTTCGTTAGACTGAAAATGGAAGAAATTATTTTGGGTTATTTAGGAATGCTAGGATTTGACCGAAAATCATCCAACGGTTTATCATTCAGTGGAAAATTATTTTTCGAGACAGTTTTAACCAAATGATTTCGCTAGGGCGATTTTCGAGTCGATTTGAATATTTTGCTGAGATCTTCTGCAGAAGTTAGAGTTAGCATTAAGACTTCAACTTCCAAATGTAGAGGCAAAAGCAATAGAATTGAATAGATCGGCAAAGTTGGGGTCTAAAAAGGATCTTTTTGTTTTTGTATGTTATTTTTTTTTTGTTCATTCAAATCGAACTCGCTGTTTGAGAGGAAATCAAATTTGCTCTGCAAAAATTTGACAAGTTCCGGTAATTTTTTTACCGGAATACTGTAAAATTTTACCAAAATCCCGCAAATCGGATTACCGAACGTTCAGCAGTTGAAAGTTCGGTAAAAAACTACCGAATACTGTAAAATTTTCTAGGTGTGTATATTCAAATGACTTTAAATTATGAGTATCGTTCTTACCCATTAGATTTTATAATTAGAGCAATACACAGTTAGACAAATTGGTACGACTAATCGAGACCTACATTATATTTTGAAAAATCAGTTGTCTGCATATAATTCCAACTGTATTGAAGTGATTATTCACTACACTGATAGTAATAGCACAGAGAACAGACGTTCATCGTCGGTCTGCTACTTGTGTAAAACTTTAAACTGAGATTTCAAATGTGTGTCGTTATGCTCCTGGTAGGCGGCACTGCAGTTGTGCGATAACTGTCATGTAAATGTTCATCGATAAAAACCCTAGCACATAACCTGAAAAGTTTTATTTGTTTTTCTTTGCACTTGCATCTTATACCGGCTGCCCATATTAACTTTAACACACGTTTTTCAAGACAAGGTATATGGACATCAATGTCTGTTCTCCGTGGTAATAATGGTAACGACACTGCGTACAAACATAAACACTGTAAATAATACCCCTTCCCCACCGTTGGGGACCAGTATCACAACACTTTACGGTCTTTTTCTCTGATGTCGCTAAGTCAGAGATGCCGAGAGAAAGAGAAATTGAGTAAAAATCAGAAGTTGTGTACAAAAATAAACCCAAAAGGAAAGGGTTCCTTTCCCATGTATGCAACAAAACGGAGTGTGTACAAACTACCGCTAGAAACTATCACAAGCTATCACTGGTACATAAGCGCGATCCATCACGTTACTATTACCTGTTGAGGTGGCAGATTCGTCCGTGCCTTGACCTACCCCGCAGTGGGATGTTAGGCAATGGTAACATCCTTGGTTCGAGTACTACTTTACCCATGCTCTTGCGCTCAATTTTCAACACATCTATTCAATTTTCAACCTACCGTACACTGACGGAACTTTCAACACTTTCTCTTCATATCTTTCATTCTAGCAAACATGACTGTCCACTCTTTGTGCGTCATGGTGATGAGCGGACATCTCCTTCTACGTCACTGTGAATAAGCCATTTATTTAAATAAAAAAAAATTGCAAGCTAATCATTTCACTCGCGCCATTGACGAATGTTTCTCTCATGACTAATAGCGAAAGTCTCTTCACGGTTTAATATTTCATCAGATGCTACTGTGTAATACATGCTGCATTACATTATGGACCATTTGTTCCAAAAATCTTTTAATATTGTACTACTAGCGCACGCACCGGCTACGCTTGCAACTAAATGAAAGAAAATGTAATATAACTGTCACGTTTATGGTTTTTTTTTTTCGAAATGAGTTTTTTTTTTTGAATAAGCAGGGGTTCAAACTTCTATCAAAACATGCTTCTTACCCGAGAAATACACGGTTTGTGTTTAAGTAACCTGGATAATTCTCATTTTTGGTAGAAATTTGTGTTTCATTTGTATGGGAGCCCTCCCTTCCAGAGGGGGGTGGTTTCTCAAACCACCATACAATCATTGCCTTCAAAACCCTCCACATGCCAAATTTGGTTCCATTTGCTTGATTAGTTCTCGAACCATCACACTGGGCTCATCGATTATAATAAAAATGTGAGTTTCATTTGTTTGAAGACCCCCCCCTCCCTCCCTCAGAAAGGGAGGGGTTCTTGAACTACCATAGAAACATTCTTGCCTTCAAAACCCCCCACATGCTAAATTTGATTCGATTTGCTTGATTAGTTCTCGGGTTATGATGAAATTTGTGTCTCATTTGTATGAGAGCGCCCCTTCCTGAGAGAGAAGGGGTCTCAAACAATCATAAGAACCTTCCCCAGCCCTAAAAACCCCTTCATATAAATTTTCACGTTGGTCGGTTCAGAACTTTCCGTGTCTATAAGGGTCTGACAGACAGAAATTCATTTTTATGTATATAGAAATTTAGCCTCCAAAAACCTCCATATGCTAAAAGTGGTTTCATTTACTTGATTAGTTCTCGAGTTATGCAGAAATTTGCTTTTTATTTGTAGGGGGAGCCCCCCTCCCCCTTCAAAAAGGGGAGGGGTATTGAACTGCCATAGAAACATTTCTTGCCTCCAAAAATCTCAACATGTCAAATTTGGTTTCATTTGCTTCATTGGCTCTCGAGTTATGCTAAAAATTATGTTTTATTTTTATGGGAGACTGCCCTTCCAGAAGACGGAGGGGTCTCAAACCACCTTAGAAACATTTATTTCCTTCAAAAACCTCCACATGTAAAATTTGGTTCCATTTGCTTGATTTGTTCTCGAGTTATGCAGAAATTCGTGTTTTATTTGTATGAAAGACCCCTCTTTCAGTGAGCGGAGGAGTATCAAACCACAATAGAAACATTTCTTGCCTTCGAAAACCTCCACATGCCAAATTGGGTTCCATTAACTTGATAAGTTCTCGAGTTATTCAGAAATTTGTGTTTCATATGTATATGAGCCCTCCTTTCAGAGAAGGGAGGGGCTCGAGTCAACTTAGAAACATTTCTTGTCTTCCAAAACCTCCACCTGCCAAATGTGGTTCCATTTGCTTGATTAATTCTCGAGTTATGCAGAAATTTGTGTTGCATTTGTATGTAAACCCCCCTCCCTCCCCCTTCCAGATGGCGTAGGAGTCTCAAACTTCCATAGAAACATTTATCTCCTCCAAAAACCTCCACATGCCAAATTTGTTTTGTGTTCCATTTGTATGGCCTTGATTAGACTTTCTCCCCCTTCCCTGCTTTTTTTGAGTTATGCATTAGTTCTCGATTTTCAAAATTTGTGTTTCATTAGTATGAGAGCCCCCCTCTTACAGAGGGCGGAAGGGTCTTGAGTTACCTTAGAAACATTTTTTGTCTTCAAAAACCTCTACCTGCCAAATTTGGTTCCATTAACTTGATTAGTTCTAGAGTTATGCAGAAACTTGTGTTTCATTTGTATGGGAGCCTCCCTTTCTAGAGAGGGGAGGGGTCTCAAACTACCATAAAAACATTTCTTGCCTCCAAAAACTTCCGCATGCTAAATTTGTGTTTCTTTGCTTGATCAGTTCTCGAGTTATACAGAAATATGTGTTTCATTTGTATGGGAGCCTCCCTTTATAGAGAGGGGAGGGGACTCAAACTACCATAAAAACATTTCTTGCCTTCAAAAACTTCCGCATGCTAAATTTGGGTTTCTTCGCTTGATCAGTTCTCGAGTTATGCAGAAATATGTGTTTCATTTGTATGGGAGCCCCCCCCCTTCAGAGGAGGGAGGGGCCTCTTACTATCTTAAGAACCTTCTCCGGCCCCAAAAACCCGTGCATACAAATTTTCACGTCGATCGGTCCTTCCGCTCGCGAATTAAATCGTGACAAAGGAAACCCCAACATTTATATAGATTTACTCATTTTTATCTACTCCTATACCCGATCCCCGATCCTAATGAAATTGTGAATGTATGAAAGATGGCGACAGGTACTTACCGGCGTGTTAAGATGCGTGAACAGGTTCCTGGAGGCGGGCTTCGCCCCCTTTTCTGTGAGATACTTCGACCAGCTAAAGTCGCCATTGTATCCTTGGGGAGGCTGCAGCACTCGGCCCGTCTTCCGACACCAGCCGGGAGGGAAGATGTCCAATGAATCGGCGTTCACCCAAAAGTCATAATCCCGAGAGTAACCGTCGAAAGTCAGCTTCAGACGATAGCCACGGACCTCGACGATGGTACACACGCAAAAGAGCGAATTATTTTCCGGATCAATTGCCTCCAACTTCATTCCGGTGAGGAATTTGTTCACTCCACTGGGGTATGGATTCAAGAACAATTTCAAGGGCGATGCGGTTCCTTGCGTTTTGGACAGATACATCTCCCACGCAAATTTGGGCTGATTCGGTTGCTCTGGCTGCACTTCTTGAACGGTGGTTTTGGGGACGATGGCCTTCGGTGGAAGAAGCTTCTTCTCTTTGAAAGCATTCGCAAAGTTGACAGAACTACTCAGCGAGTCATCGTCACTAGTCGGAAGCGGGGTGCTGGTGGATGCTGACGATTCGGATGATCCGATACCCTTTTGCTGAAGCTTTTTGGAATAGGCAATGCTCGTCAATAAAGATTCGTTTTTGGTTTTCTTCATGCAGGCAATCGAACAGTATTCCGGAGTGGCAAAGTCACTCGCAGTTCCACGACCACGGCAGCCTTTGCAGTGATATGAACCATCCGTACTCAAGGTCTTACGTTTCTTTCTTGCCGCTTTAACAGCTGCTCTGCTTGCTACGGGAGTTTCCAGAGTTTGGTAAACATTAGTGCTCACGTGCTTCAAGTATTCACTGATTTCCATCGGTTCCACCATACCAAATTGGTTGAACTGGAAATGAAGGTAGCTGTTATGCATGTATCCTATTCCATCATTCCACTTGATAAGATCGGAGGGCGTTGATCCAAAATCCCCCTCAATGTAGTCCTTCTCTTCTTTCTCTTCGCGATCCGCTACGGAGCGTGAATCCGATCGACTTTTTTCACGATGTCGCTGAGATTTTACCATGGATTGCTTTTTCTTGTACTTTTCGATCGCCTCCTGCAATTTGTCCTGATCGTATGCCGGAGGAGACTCCGAAGTTTCTTCCTTCTTGGGAGGGCTGATTGTATGCAAACTGGAAGCAGAGGTCTTGATGCTGCGACTCTCATCCGACTCCGTCTCCAGCTTTTCATTACAAATCAACGAGTGGACAGTCTTAGACGACCGGCTTCTTCTACTCACGGAATTCCTTCCTTTTCTGGCTCTCTTAACGATTGCCAGCGGTTTTGGCATCGGAAGAATATCATCATCCTCCTCCTTCGGAACTATATCTGGCTTGGGTGGTTCCGATAGCCGACGAGAGCGAACCGGACTTAATACTTGTTGGCTGTCAGAATTCGCTCTCTTCAACAACCGAGGACTCTTCAGTTCATCCTCCAATAGAGGCTCGTCTGTCTTCTTCGTTGGCGTTTTTAATTCTTTCTCAATCTCGTGTGTTATATTATCTTCCTTTGTCGTTTCATTTTCTTCCTTCATTTCGTTCACCTTCTCACTATCATCAACAACTTCCGAACATACCGATCCTTGCGAGCTTTCCAACATTTCCATCTCCATTTGCTCACCCGTATCAACTTCATCATCTTGAGATTCTTCTTTGCTCTCCGGATCTTCTCCGCCGATCGTCATCCGATCAGTTTCCGATGCATCCACCTGCGAGCTAGACTGCGAGAAAGTTTTATTAATCTCTTCAAACGAGCTCTGATTTTCCCTGTCCGAGAAAGGTTCGGACGATTCTGGCTGCTCATCCGGTACTGTTGGTTCCTGTTCCACAGTTAATTGTGGGGTTTCTTCCTGGAACAACGGGATCATTGGTTGAAGAGACGGTTCAACTACCAAAGGCATAACGGTGATATTGCTACTGCTGCATGAGGAAATGACAGCGTGCATAGTGGTTGGAATGTTGTCGATGGTAGTTCTTGGTGCTGTCAGTGATGGAGCCAACGGCAGAGTTGGGCTCGCAGCTTGAACGACAATCTGGTTCGGGGGTCGGCTGAATACTGGTTGTACGTTGCGGAATCAATGTTGGGGACTGTGCTGGCGAAGACAGCCGCTTACGGTTAGCGCTGTTGGTAATGATGATTTTACGCTTCATATCTGGAAGCGAAACAGGCGAAAGCGGTGGAGTAGCGGCAACAATGCGCGGTTGTCCTGTCGTTGGTCCCGGACCCAAGTGGCCTTCGGAAGGTTTGTATGTTATTTTGTTGAATAGAACTTTGTTTTGATTGGGTGAGAGAACAGCGCTTTGCTGAGGTTGCATCGTAGCAGGCGAAGCCGGTCTGATATGTTTGATGAGCGCGAATGCTTGTGGCGAAAGAGGTTGTTGAATAGGTTGTATTTGGGGATTGTTGTGATTGAAGTTGTGCCTGTTGTTGCATGAGCGATGGAGGTTGAATAATCTGTTGTGGCTTCGAATTGGGGAGCGGAAGTTGTTCATTGCCGGCAGTGACCTTGATGGTCGTTCCAAATGGAAGTACGTGATGACAAACGCTCGCTGCTCCGCCTGGTGACGACGATTGAATGGCACTGTCCTGGGTCGGTTTGATTACCGTGCCGCTGTAATTGGCGATCACGGGTTTCGGAGCAATGGGTTTCAGTATTTTTATTGATGCAAATCGCTTCAGGTCAGCAGGGGCGGTCATGGTCAACGTACTGGGTTGGATCATCGTCATGGACGGTGGTCCTTGGGGTTGAGTACTTTTTCAAACAGACGTATCTGATTTTGTAAACAAAGAGGGGAAGTAAAATTCAAACGTAAATTTCTCAAAACTCTCAGCACCCTCACGGAAAGTAGCATCACCATCATGTTAGGGAAATGTTATTCCTTGTGTTGGTGGCCCTAGTTTGCATGAAAGTGCTAAGGGTTTCAAGAATTAACGTTTGAATCTTACTTCCCCTCTTTGTTTACAAAAT